>VZTU01017679.1:2844-40344 GCA_013400835.1 Zapornia atra
TGGGATGTGGGTAGTGAGCTAGCAAAATGCAATCCACGTATTTAAATCCTGCTTTACTGTATTCACAACACTTTTGTATTGTGTACGCCTGTTGCACATTTCCACTTACAGTAATGAAGTAATAAAATTCAAAGAAACAAACCTCTTATTTTAGCTTTATAGACTTGAACTTTCTAAGGTGTAAAGAGGATGGGGAAAGTTTGTATTTCTCCTGCTTCCCGCAGCCCAAGACCTTTCACTTTGAATACACAGAACTTGCAAAACAACATGATGCAAGGGTGAAGTTTAACAGTTGTTGCATCATGTCAGCCAGTGGAGCAGTTTACAAGTGAATCACAAATGCAAGTAGTGTGTTTTGCTTTTCCATTTCTCTGGAAGATCCACAACCAAGTGGGCTAGTTTTAGATACAAACCATGATGGAGCCCTTTCTTCCAGGCTTCTGCTCTCCAGAGCAAAATTAAGTCTACAGAAATGACCATTTGCCAAGTAATTGTGTTATTTCAACCTATGTGTTGTATATAGCAATGATCAAAAACTACAAAAATTGTTCATGAGCTTGTAACAAAGTGTAACCTGTATAGTTCAGTCCCACTTTTACCAAGGCTAGTTCTTTTTCCCTGTCAGCTACAGATGTAGCAAAGCATATTTGATGTTTACTTGGCATTGGTTTTCACAACAGCACTTACTACCTACCAAGTACTGACTTCAGTTGAACTTAAGACTTCATTAAAAATTCTGCTACCTTTTGACTGCTAGGGGACAGTAGGGAACAGATCCAGTGTTGTCACTACTCACACCTTCTATAGAAAACAACTTTGCAATGGTAAGCAAGTTCTTTTCATCGTGCTGTTGAGAAACAAACCCATAGGGACATGAAAGCAGATTAGTCACTTGAGTTTCATTCTGTTGCTTCTCCGAATGGCTGAGCGAAAGAACTGAGCGAAAGCCAACCAGTTCCAAAGTAAGGCTGCTGTCAACCAAAATAGTACTGGTGACTTGGTGGCACTTAAACTGGACTGGATCACCTCGGAAGGTGTTGGTGGTATTTGGTTTGGGACATGGCAGGAGATAAGTGAAACCCGGTGGGTTTGGGTTTTTTTAATTTATCATTAAAATTATCTAAGGACCTCCAAAAAGAAAATAAAGCATTCAGTCAAATGAACATGGCAGACTGCTTACCCAACAGAAAGCCAGGAAGTCTTTATAGTTGTTTGACGGGGAGGGAGAACTGAGCTGAAAAAAGGCTTCTCCTTAATCCCAGTGTTGTATCAAGTTGACTAAAGTTTCTGTGAACAATGAAAGCAAAATCTTAGTTTTGTCATGTCTTGTTTTGCAAAGCGGCTGATAAATCACAGTTTCTGATGCATGGAAAACCTCTATGTCAGAGCTTGCTTTTTCACTCCCCAAACACAAACACTACCTGAGGGATGGAGTCTGACACTAAGCTATGTGTTACTGAACTGCCATGGCATGTCCCAGTGAGTGTGGGTTAGGTACCTTCTGTCCCCATTATATATTTATGAAGTGGATGGCTGCATCTTTAGTAAATTTTAATGGTCATGGGGTGTGTGGTCTCTTTCATGGTACTCTGTTGGATAACTACAGAGAGACCACAGTAAAATTAAGGCATGATTACAGGGTTCCTTTAAGTGCAATACCATCCAGGCAGAAGCCTTGCAAGGTTTTATGCAAACTATTTTCCATCCCTGAAGGTATCCCAGAAAGACCAAAGAAGTTAGAAGTAATCCTTTTTCTGTTTCTGTAACTCAGATGTATTAGAAAACACGGGAGGAAATCATATCATAGAATATCCTGAGTTGAAAGGAGCCCATAAGGATCATTGAGTCCAACTCCTGGCTCCACACAGTACCAGCCAAATCAGAGCAATGCCTTGGTTGAGCATAAAATCAGTGAAAACACTTACTATTTATTACCAAAAAAATGTATAACCTTCAGTGAAAATATTTAAGACATGGTAACTCTCCTTAATCTTCCTGTGTAAACAATTGTCCTGTGTAAACAATTGTCCCCTGTAAGGCTGATAATCTATTAGTAAGCTTTGTGACATTTTCTTTTTATAGTTTAGCTTTAATTTCCCAACCTTTAACTACTTGGCTCTGACCATTTGTAACTCAAGTCTTTGTATGCAGAGGGTCTCAGATTAGTCAGCCAGAAGCCAGGAAGCACAGTCTCGGCAGAGGGCTGAGGGCCCATGCAAGGTACTTAGCCAAGTACCAAGAAAATGCTTTCTTTCATACAAGGTGACTGTCCTCCTTGTCCTGTAGTTCCCCACCTTGCTCACTATTTAGCTTCTGCATGAAATGAAATTGAGCTCTTACAGACATCAGTCTCCTTCATTAAACAGCCTAATGCTTAGCTCTGCTGTGGATCACTGGAACTGATTCAAGCAGTTCCTCGGAAGGAAATAGGCAATCACAGGCTATCAAAGTGCACACACAGAAGAGTTCTTCACAGTGCATCTATAGTTTTATATTTGGATGCTATTAACCTTACTGTTAATAACAGCAGGTCTTACTGTTAATAAATTCAGGTGTATTGTATCATTGTCCATCTCTGGGGTGTCTGAGCATACAGCCTTTAGCAGGCACCTTTGTCTTCCTATCAAGTTTCCTGTTAAAAAGTACAGAATTTGTATTCCAATACTAAGGATTTTGTTCTCTTTTAGGATCGAAATAGAATGTATGACAGTCTGAATATGCACTCTTTGGAAAACTCCCTTATTGACATTATGAGAGCAGAGCATGATCCGCTTAAAGGTATGTTGTTACGCTAAATAAAAAGGAGTCATCCATTCTGCATATTTGAATTACTACTGATTGCTAATTTAGAATCTAGGTTCATACTAAAATAGAAAATTATTTTCTCAACTCACATCAATCTGAAGCTGGGTTTTATTGAGAGCATTGGTTTACAGTTGTTTAAAACTAAAGCTGTAGTGTCTTACTAGGTTTTTCTCCCTCTCCCCTTCATCCTTCCCTCCTTCCCATGAAGAAACTCAGAGTTAATTTGAAATTTACTTGTTTTCTATAGGAAGTTCTACCTCAGGTTGTGAAGACACACTTTTCTGTTAGAGGTAGCCAAAAGAGGGTGGGAGGGGATTACCACTACTGGTGTTAGCTGGTTAATTTTCCCTTTCTTTGCAGTGGAAGCTGAAAAGAAAATTATGTCCACTGATAAATTGAGGTTTTGTCCTTTAAATTTTTGTCAGTGCTCCTGGAGAATAATTATGCTTCTAATTGTCCAGTTTCTATTTGCCTGAAGAAGTCTAGAAATACACTTTGCTTTAGAATGCTGGCTCCTCTTAACCTGTTCAGCTGTGTTCAAATTACTTGGCCACAGCAGTAAGCATATAGCTAGTATTTGTGGGCTTCAATGTAAAATTTTCTATTCACTGTACATTAGCTCATTCTTTTGAATTCTCTTTTTCCATACTTATTCTAAGGTGGCATTCACTGTTGAACTTTGGGGCTGGAGCCCAAGCCATTTGATTTGGCCTGATCAAGTGTTACTTCATTTGTGGTGTTACAAATAGACTAACAGAATATAACTGTAAAATTATCCGAGACTTAAGGTTGCTTTGCAGATATTAAGTCTTAATATAAAAGCAATTGAAAAAAAAAATACTACTTTTTATATCAGTATTTACTCCCATTCGTTCTCCATTTCTAGCGTCTTCTGTATATATATTGCACTAACAGATAAGGATCTGTGCGCCCCTAATGATGTTCCTCCTCATTACAAGGGAAGCTGAAATGAAGTTTTCTTAGATATTCTTGAATCTGATCTCTTGTTTCTTACTACCTACAGAGAATTAATTGCAGTTTTAACAATTTTATCATTTATGTCCTTTATTAAATTAATTTTCTGTCCATCCTGCATGTTTACAAAATATTACTAAGAACTCAGAGGGTTGAAACCTGTGCAGTTAGCCCTGTGGTAACTGCTGTGGGCTAAAAGCATGCATATGTCATCAAAGGCAAGAGGACTAGTTAGATCATCCCTGTTTCAAAGCATTGTTGCTTCAATTTTCCACACCCATGTGGTGACTAATACTTCTTTGGTTATCTGAACTCCAGTGTACTATTAGGAAGGATATTAAAAGGTAAAGCTACTGTTAGGCATTAAAATAGAGAACACCAATCTTTTACCCAATGCACTGACACTGCCACCTGTAACAGTCCTGAAAACCAATTGGTTCCTTCACTTTTTTCTGTACATGCTGACATGACAAATGGAGGTGCTGGCTCTGTTCCCCCTGCTATCTCGCCGTTCTCCTTTTGGCTTCATAATGCGGAAGCGCTTTCAGAGCCGCAGCAAGTACAGGAAAGACCCAATTTTTATTTTCATTCATCTCTTCATATTTCATTATGATACTACAGATGAAAATTACGTGTTACCAGTAGTCATTTTTCAGGAAGAATAAGAAAAGACAAAGATTTATGAGCTTTTTAAATGAATTGGGTTCATAAACGCTTTCGAAAAACCCGGTAAAGTTTCCATAGTTATTCTGTGCTTTCTAGGGACATGAGTATATGGGTTCAGTCTACGTTAAGAGATTACTTTTTTAACAGTTTCACCATTGTTACTGTTGCAGTGAAAATTCTGCAAAGTTTAATGTTTGAACTAAAACAGATGGAAGCTATAGATAGTGATGAATTCAGAGGAAATCCACTTTTTTGTTCGAGTGCCAGAGAACAATGCACACGCGGACTGAATTTTAATAGAGGAATTGTGTGCTGCTATTGAAATTGGTTACGATACTTTTTTCTCTTTGGAAGTTATTTCAGCTGAAACAGCTACATTATTAACAGTAACAGATGAGAAGTGTTCCTTACTGACTGAAAATGGGAAGAAGAGAGCAGTCACATGCTAAAATATATAGCCTTTTAGTTCCTCTCTACCCCTCTACTGACCATGGTCAGCATTAGTTGACATTTCTGTAATTTCCTAGCAACTTTTTTTCTCCCTGCAAATCATGAAACACTAATTTTATTATTTCAGTCTCTGTGGCTTTTCTCTTCACCACAGAAAATCTGACATTTACTTAAGAACCCATCATATTTGCCTGCAGAATACGCAGCATTAAGAATATTATTATTTATTTGTTGTTAGTTATTTATAACATCGTTTGTTATAACTAAAGAATATTTTGTAACTAGTGAATATTTTTGTGGCAAACTTTTAAGTAAATCTAAGCACACTAAAACAATGCATCTTTTATATCTGACCACAGCAGTACAATCAACGTCCTTGGAATTTTAAGCACGTGTTTCAGATTTAGCTGCTTACACTATCTGGAATATGACTAAGCATCTTGTCTCACATTTTGTACGCTGAACAGACTCTGTGTGCACTAACTCACAGCTTTAAGTTTTGCCTTTCAAGATCCATTTTAGAAGGCAGTCAGATATCACCCCTTTAACTTTCATGGACTTGAGAAAACTTTATTTCAAATACGATTCACTGAAAACTAAGTTAATGCCTGCCAAAAATTGATTTATAGATACATAGTTTTGTCTTCACTTAGGCAAAGTTTAGTCATTACTGCAGACATGATCAAAATGAAGAAGTATTTTTTAGCTTTCAATAAGACATTTTTTCAGGGTAGCTTAATAGGGATTAGATGCTTGACTTCACTAGTTATTGCAGCAGAAATACTGATCATATTAAAGCTAACCTTTCCCATGCAGCTCTCTTGAAATGCATTTCATAATAAGACATTAAGTAATGTTTAAGATTACCCCATCCACTCAGTGGAATATAAACTGAAGTTAAAATTATTAAGAGGTAACATAAATTAATTCATTTTTACATCACTGTTCTTAAATATCCTTTTTATTCTTCTAATGGCACTTAAAACTCTTTTGAGAGAAGAATTAACAATATTGATAGCCTGCAATGCACAAGTGTTGGTAGTATAACTCATTTCTAGACATACCCCTTGTGTACTTGCACTTGTTTTCTCGTCCCCCAAATGCTTCTTGATGTCAAGATGTAGTAAACTTGGATGCTAGATCTTTCAGAAATAGGAGAACAAATACGTTCGGGCCAAAACAGTTTATGGAAAAATCTTAGAGAAATGGTTATATTTTGAATGGAATATGGGCTAGAATTGAGAAGCAGGTGATTTAAGGGAATTTATCTCCTGCTTTCAACAGCTTCCTAGTAAAGACTGTGTTAATTTCCCTGCAATTTAAGGCCTTGTCTTTTGCAAGGTAAGAATATTGATACAGTATTCAGTTTACAATTAATTCCTGTTTCCTCACCAACTCTCTTAGAACTCTGCAAGCTGGATGCAAGGCAGTCTGAGCTTGATTTAACCGTAGCTGTATTAAAAGGAGTAACAAGAAGGAATACTAACTTTAGGCTGAATTTCCCTTCTCTTTCTTTGTGAGGGACAAACCAGATTTTTTAGGAAATTTTTATTTTTTTTAAACTTAGTAAAAGTAAAACTTTTATTTGGCTTGTCAATGGGTAAACATAACGATGCATTTTGGAACCCGTCTTGCTATTTCTTGGTGGTTTTTTTTTTTCCAACTACATTGGTTTAGTTGAGACCTCTTCAGCTATACACATCTTTCATTTAAAAGCAACCTCCTGGCACATGCTCAGTGAAGTAAAAAGAAAAGCGTTAGTGACTCAGCAACACAGTAAAGAACATTTTCTTTCTTTGCATATAACTTATTTTCAAAGATAATTTGTTTTATTTTTGTGTTATGGAGTTCTAAGGTTTAGAATTAAGCAATTGCTTCTGAGAGTAATTCAAATTGTGTTCAGAAAAGAGTTTCTGGAGATGAACAAAAAAGCATGGAAGGAAAAAATTTGCTCTCAGCCATATAAAAGGCTCTGAAATTATACATACAGATTGTTTCCTCTTTCTGTCATAGAAACTTTTTCTTATAAAAGAAGATATTTAAGACTGGTAGACTGATTTGCCTAAATAGATAGACTGTCAGAGACAACACATTTGGCCTCATTATGACTTACATAATTCTTACACAAGCATTTGAAAGTGTAGTGTCTAGGCTTTTTGTAACTAGGTGTTGTCCAAACATGGGCTTGTGCTGTTGTCTTAACAACACTGATTTGAAAACTGAGCTTTCTGAAACTGCTGCAATCCTCAGCCAATCACTGGTCTGTCAAAGTAGTTTGGGAAAAGATTAGCTTGGAATCTTTTCTCTCTTCTAGTCAGGAGATGCGTTGAAAAAAGGAAGATGGAAAAGGAATTTGTGATTCTAGTCTTTTCATTCAGCCATTTAAGACTACTTTAAAAGGGGCAGGAGAATAGAAATATCAAACTTGCAAAGTTGGGAGTCAGTAACATTTAAAGTGATTGTTATACTTAAAACCAAATGTTTTAATATCTGGGGGTTCCTCCAACAATTTAGCTAAATAAGAATAGAAACCATGCATTTCCAAAAGTAGATAAGAATTTGCCTTAAAATGATAAGTACAACAACATTGGTACGCTCAGAAGCAGCTTACAAAACAATTTAAATTTCCATTGCACATATTAGTAACATGAGATTACAGAAATGTCACTGAGCCTAAATTTGTTACTCTTTCCTCATGGTTTGGATTACCAAGACTTTTAACTGGATTTAATGGATAAACTGGCCCACCAAAAAGTATCTGCAAGTTTTTTATTTTTTTCTGTCCTTACGGGAGGAGATATTGTGAGAAATAACACATTTAGATATGGAAGAGGGGGCTAAATTTAGTAGAATTCTAGTTGCATAAGATATGTCAAACATACCTCCTTCTATGTAACAATACTATTTTGAAATTACCCATAATACGTGAAAATTAATTAGCAGTAACATGATGAAGTTGGAAGTTCAGGTTTACACAGAAGAAATTTCTGTAGCGTGATATTTTATAATACAGTACTGTGCTATTAGGCATTGTATTTGTTCCAGATAGCAGCACATGGCCAGTTTTGGATGCTATAGAGCTACATTCTGTAGACAGCCACTGAAGTGATTACTTTTCATTTCTGAGGAATGGAACACATCTATTATTTAAATGTTAGATATTCACTAATTTGTAGTTGATTTTAAACTAGTAAAGCATCTTGGTATATTACTGATATTTCTTTAAGCAGGCCGAGGGCACTGGAATTGCTAGAATATCTATTGAATGGTTTATATGATTATAGATTACTGACATTGAAGTAGGATGGGATTGGGTAGGATTCGTGGTGAGGACAGTTCTTAAAATGGTACTTTTTTTTAAACACATCAAGCAACGTGCAGTGAAAATAACTGAAAGTAAATAAATGTGATAGAAGCAAAGTAAATTGTTAGAAGATTGCACTCCCATCTTCTGTATTTTATCTATCCGTACTTTAAGTGAAGTTTAATATTGTATGTCCCTTTACCTAGAATAATCTGTTAAAAAATAGTGTGATCTGATCTCTGGCTTGCACCCAGTTCCATGCATGAAGTAGTCTGAATTTGTATATGTCATTAAATTGAGGTGGACAGCCTAGAAACACTGCATTTTCCTTCAACAGATTAATCTGCCGAAGCAGATTAATCTGAAGGATAAGAACCTAAATTAAGATATCAAATAGCAGTAATTGTATTCTGAAAAAGTAAGCAAACCTTCTATGTTAGAAATGTTTTTAAGGTTGTAAGTCTGAGTAGGCAATAGTAGTAAGTGCAAGTGTTAAGTTCACCAGAATGCAGTAAGAGAAAGTATGATTTAGTTGAAATAACCACATATATAAGACATAAAAGTAATTGGTACAGCTTAACACATACTGAATTCTGTGTATACTCATTTTCCTTTCTAACCTCAAATCATTCATTTTGTGAGCTAGCAAATTTGTCTCCCTAACAGAGCAAGATTGGGTTTCGTTCTGTTTGCATGATGCATAGGTTTTACCCAGCAGTAGTGGGCCCAGCTCCTTAGTGCGCTCTCTGTGCTACTTAAAGAGGAGTGCTTTATTATTGCAACTTTCTCATTCTGGCACCTATTTTTCAGCTTATTTGTAAAGCTGTGGGGAATAAAACCCAAAAGAATGCAGAACCAGAGTTGTAAATCCAGAATTTACTGTCTTCTAAGACAGTTTTCCTCTCCAGGTGTTGACACCAGTGGGCTTCTCTCTCCTGACCTCTTAAATCTGACCTATTCTTGTGTGGTGATTACTTGAAAATATGTCCCTCTTGTCTCTCTTGCTGAATAGGAAAAGAAGATAAATGTATACAGACAGGGAGAAAAACTGTCACCATGGACTTGAGGAGGCTCAAGATGAGATAATCTTTTCTTACAATTTCTATTGTTATTCTAGATAGATACAGCATTCTGATTTGCAAGAAACAGCTCATATTGTTGCAAGTATTTCTATGGTGCTGTATATAAACATGATGGTGACAGTAGATCTTCATAAATGCTTGCTGTCAGGCAAATGAATATTACCTTTATAGACCAAAGAACTAAGTAAAGCTAAGTGACTTGTTACACACCAGGCTGAGCAAACCAGCGCCAGCTCCCAAACAGCAGCATAAGGATGCCCTGTGCCCGATTCTTTTGCCATTACACCAGCACACGTTGCTAGAAGGGCAGAATATTCATGTTCAAGTAAAGTTTAGGCATAGCTGTAAATGTTCAGTGTTACAGAAAATGTCGTGTATGTTAAAACTGGACATACTTCAGATAAGGAGTGTGAAGACAGAGGCTCCTGCAAAGGTTTTAGTTTTATCTTGCCTAATCCTGATCAAAAATTCTGTAGAAGTTAAGACAGCAGGGTCTCTTTAGGTGGCATTCTTCAGCACTTTTCCAGGATGCTGTTCTTGTTCTTCATTCACCACTTTCTCCATACTTTGAAATTTCAAAGCAGAGTTCCTACCTAGTTGCAGGTGTTTTGATACCGTCCATTCTTGTAATAATGAAATCTGTGGGAAGAGAGATAGTAAATGGCTGTATGAAAAGCTTCTTACCCTAATGCCTGTAAATAATAAGGCCAAATGAAATAGCCTAAATGATGTTCATCTTGCTGTTTTGAAGCTTTGAGTGTTAAAGTCCATAAAGTGTTGGGGTGTTTTGGTAGAATGTTACCATGTTAGATTCCTAGAGGGAAAAAACAAAATTAAACCCAAGTACTTAACAGATTTTCAGTTGAAGAGTTCTTTATTTAACTCCAAAGGTGTTCCTGGGGACATAGAACTATGATTTTGAGAAATTTACAGTCTTGAAACTAATCATACGGGCTTACCAGCAGTAGGGGAACCCAACCCCCCCATAGATTGCTGATTTAGTTTTCTTTTTTTTTTATTTTTCCTTTTCCCCCTGTTTTTCTTTATAAAAGAGTGAGCCTTCTTAGGGTATGACAGTGGCTTACTAATACTTGCATCTTGCAGGCCATCTGCATATATATTCCCTTTTAAACCTCTGTGAGTTACAAACACCCATTGCTTCCAGACTGGATTCTTTTTTATGCCTCCACAAACATTCTCGTTTCCTCCAAAAGATTTAAATGTTTAGGTTACAGTATTTTTTTACATATGCTTATGGATTATAAGCAAGTAAGTATGTTTTAATAGCAAGATAGATGGAAATTTAGGTTTTGCACATTAAAGCACACTTCTTCCAAACACAGCAGCTATTGTAAATGTCACTCTAGGTCAGTGTGCACTACTGGTATGTTTGCAGCTTCCTGTAAACAGAAAAGTCTCCTTTAAGAAAAAGGAATTTGTAGAGAACAGATACTTCAGCTGTGCATTTTAAACCATTCATTTAACTATTAAAAGTATAACATGTCACCCATGCAGTAAAATAAAATACTTGAAAAATTCTGACATGGATGTGAGGTTTTCATACAAGTTTTATTCAGTGTAAAATGTTGAAAATGTTACGTACTACGTTAGCTAGTCTTGTTAATTCTGTAGCTAAACCAGTACTCTAGCTTTGCCAGACTTACTGAAAAATATTACATACAATGATTATATGTAATACACCAAGATACAGTCATAAATTGGTTAAGAACATTGTAATGCCTTAATTCCTGTTAACATGTTTTTTTCTTAAATGGATTCAGTAGAGAAGCTCTGAACCATAGAAATGCCACTCTGTTAAGCAGTGTGCATAGTACAGTTATTCACAGTCACTATGAAAGAGAAGACTAAAGCAGTCAGCACTATTTCTGGGTGTCATGAAACAAAAAGTGGCTTTATCCTATTGGAGCTGATCCCAAAGCACATTGCAGATCTTATGACCAGAGAATTAAGGTTAAGTCGTCTGTTCTTGTCAGCTTTAACTTGGGTCAAGGGTATTGTTGGTTAATGTGCTTGGAGTTAAATATTAGCTCTTTATTTCCCTTAGGCAAACTGGAAATATAGTTTATATTTAAATGCTAAGCAGTGATTTTTCATTATTTTTTCTAGCATAATAGCTAAAACCTCTGTGTTTGTTTTGTTTTGTTCTTTGGTTTTTGTTTTCCTTTAAGGTCGCTTGAGTTATCCACATCCAGGGACTGACAATCTTCTGATGTTAAATGGTAAGTGCTAATCTTATAACAGTTTCTAATTATCTCTAGCTTAGCTTAAATCTGACATGTTGGTATAAAATTATACTATTAAATTCTGTTATTGAATTACTTGCCTCTAGTCTTCAACACTGATGGGACTGTTGCCATTTTTCTGAATTGAATGGCAAGAGCTAATCTTGGAACAGCCTTTCATTATACCTAGCTTACTTGAAATCTGAAATGCTCATAACGATGCACTATTCTTTTTTGTTCTCAAGCAAACCAATGGTATGTTCTCCACAGGTCTGCTAGAAAACTGTTAGACAGAAACAGGAATGAGAAAAATACGATGACCAGAAAGGGATGGGGTTTTTATCACGTGTAAATAAAGGGTGCACTAGATACTTTGTTACACTTATGTGAAATATTTTAATTTTTATTGTGGATTTGGGAGCTGACTTTGTCAAATATATTTCTAACTGCGAAATATGCTGAAGTTAGAGTTCATGTTCACGTTCCTCTCCCAGTAGGTCAAACTTCATGAACATCTGCTACTCAGCGAAGGCATGAACTTTAGCCTTTGTTCAAGGCTAAAGAAGGAAGCAGAGCTTGGTAATCCATCTAAGTCAATAATAAATCAGGGTTTTGCACACAAATGTTTTCTACATTGGGGAAAATTACAGCTGTAATGCCACAGCTTCTCTAGGTTAGAAAAAGTAGAAAGTGGTGTACAGAAAGCCAGTAAACTTTTGTCATTGACTTGATGGGTCTAAAAGTTACCAGTAAGGACTTAATTATTTAAAAAATTCAGTCAAAATGGGTATTTCCGGTTTGTGGTTCTGTGGAGCTCTCTTTTTTTAATTGCCTTACTTTTCTGCACAGTCATTTACACTTGTGCAAATGAATATAAAATGTAAAAAAATGTTTAGTTTCCCTTATGTAACACTGAGTAAATGTTTACAACTTTTAAGGAAATTCAGGTTTAGCTTTGTATCCAGTAAAGGACAGTACTGCACAACAGACATTTGAAGAATTAGGTCCTTTGGTGTTGAATAGTTCTTTAAGATAATGGACTATTTTGAAAGTGAAAATAGCTACTTAACTATTGAAATAAAATTAATGTTTAGCCCTCACAGGCCACAATCCTGATTCCTGATCAGAATTTACACTGAATGGCAATGTACTGGATGTTACAATCTTTACAACAGTTCACATTCTGTATTTATCCAGAACTTCAAGACCTATTAGGCAGGCTGGTTTCTTGAGGTGGTATATATGCAGTTGTCATTGTCTGGTGATTTATACTGAAGTGTTCAATGGGAAGCTATTAAAACTAGGTAATCTCATGAGCAGCTGTGAAATATTTTAATGCAATCAGTGTAAGAAATGATTATTTTTTCATCAGTTTTACTACTTAAAATGGCGAGTTTCTATTTTTCACAGTTCTGTGTGCTAAAAGAACACGTGGGAGGCAATGATACTGTATCGAGGATCTAGGAAAAAGGGGCTTTTGCTGTGATCACAGACATTGGAAAAATGTATCTCAGTGGTATCAGCCTGTCCTGAAAACCTTACCACAGAGCTAGAATGTGCACTGAAGAATATCTTGGTTTGTTATTAATGCTAGTGGGGTTTCTGCTGTAGTCTGGAAGTTGGGACATAACACAACTGCTGTCCTCTTAAAAGCTGCAATATTATTTCCAGCCTCCCAACAGATGAGATAAAAGTAAGAATTTGAGTATCTAAAAGACAGGTGCTGCAACCCCAAATTTTTAGGTGTGTTCTTTATAATTTGATTCAGAGCCTTGGTTTAGACACCTAAGGTTTCTGCCATGTACCTGGTGACTCGGACGCACCCATCAGTGCACTCCAGTGCATTTCATTATACCATTCAGAGCCATCTCAAGTTGGAGTGCCTGAACTGCAGCTCCTTAAAGCTCAGGAACAGAAGCACTGGGATCAGCTCCTGGGAATCTTCAGCTGCTAAGCTTCTGCACATTTCTTTCTTAGCAAGAATCGAGGGGCTTCCTCCAAATGTGCAGTAATGAGAATTCTGGCTTGAACACTTGCTGATAAAGTTGTAGACTTCAGTTTCCTTCTCTGCTTAAGTGGATTCAGGCTAATGTTTCCCTGTATGTTTGTAATTGGTGCCTTGGAGGTAGGTAAGAGAGTTGGTAATCCAGAGACTCACATGTCACCTGCTTTCTCAAAAGTAAGTGTTGTAGTTGCTATGAGGAGGAGCAGGAATACCAGACCTTCATGAAAGAAGAGCACCAGCATTTTTAAGGATCCTGAGCCCATCTGTGTGTGCACTAATACTTCACTTATAGATCATGACCCTCACTGGATTTTAGTGGACTGGTTTCTGGATCCCAGTGTTGTTCTGACAGGAACCTCAACCCTTTTATGACTAAGCACCTCCAGATAAAACTTCTTTTTAGCTAGTTTTTCCTCTTAAATGATCTTTTCCATCTCATTTACAGTGTACTTACTGAACTGTATCTAATATTAATATTTACAGTTTTCATTATTTAAATTAATGAAATTAACCAAAGGAAAGCTGATTTATGTGTTTTAATAAATTATATATCTGATAATTATATATCTCTTGCAGCTCAAGCTGTAAAAAAATCAATGTATTTTTAATAACTGTTATCTCTCCGTAGTCAGTGAAAGATACTTTAGAATGGGTTTACCTGAATACATTTTTAATTGTCATCTTAGAACCTTTCTGTAATAAGTAATAATGCAGGAGTCCCAATTTGTTAGGGTAGAGGGTGTTTTCTCCCATTACAGGGCTCCCCATTTTATAGTTTTAATGCATTGAAATTTTTTTAATGGCTACTGAAACATAATCCACCATGCATTTAGTTTAGCAAAGGAGTATTAGACTTGACATCTTAAAGATACTATAGCTGGTTGTGCTTCTAAAAATGGGTGTCAAAATGGATTGGTCATAAAGTTCTTTTTCAGCCTTAAAATCTATAAAGATGTGATTTCTAAAGAAATTGTGATTTAGGCACCCAAATCCAACAGAATAAAATGGGAATTAGGTACTTCCCTCCTTTAGACTCTTGGGAAGTTTTTTACATAATTGTTTATGGATTTCTTTAAATGACAAATATTAATGAAAAAGGCTTCATTACTTCATTGTCACCATTTGATCATTAAATCATGATAATTACAAATAATATTTTACTTTCTGTCATAAATATCATAGTTACCTTTTAACATAGGAAACTGCCTAGTAGCTTTTCCTCTTGTACAGTGTAATATTTGAAATGCAGCTCAGTCGTTCAGTTGAGTTATTTCAGTAGGTCCATATTTGAAATACATACCTGAATAAAATTGAAATGATACATTTACTATCTATGTGATAGCATTGCTCACATAATGTACAAAGTTAAATTTATATTGTCTTGATGGTAGATAAACATGCACAAAAAGTGTATTTACTTCTGTCATATTTCTATCTCTGAGTTGATTTAAGTTGCAGAAAGAAGGGTATTAATTTTTTGACAGGTTTAAGCCTTATTAGTATGCAACTTCAGGGATATAGAAGCAGAAGGTTTTAACTGTAAGGAACTGTCTTAGTTGTGTATACAGCACTTCTAATGTTGGAAGTCTCCAAGGCTATTTGACTTCATCTTTATTGTCCATCATTATTCTTCTTGCATGTGTTGCCTACTTTATATTTTCTAGAATTAAAGTGTACCTCTTGTGCTTCCTTACTCATTTGAAATCTTTAAGAGTTTTTGGCTAATTAAGATACCCACCTTCAGACTAAAAGATACAAAAATATTTCTTATGGCTTACACTTTGAACAAGTTCAGGAAGAAAGTTTAATCTCTCCTTTTTGTGTTGTTCTAAATCAATTATTTGCCTACAGTGTTTGGCATTGCTAAAAGGGCTGTCTCACCCACAGTTTATCTAAACATCTGCACTATGTAGATGTATGTATTAACTACATATATCTATATAAACTATATGTACAGCTAAATCTGTAATGAAATATATATAATGTGTATACTTACACAGACCACATGGTCTGTAAGCATATGTGCTCTGAAAGGTGTAAAATGTGGTGCATGTTATTTTTTAATGAATACGGAGATATTTCTGATTGAGTCTAGCATTTTAAGAAAAAGTAATCTCATTGCTTGCAGTGTACTAAAAGTTTGAGTGGAAATGTTTTTGCAAGTAGTACCTGGTCTTTGAAAGAAAGTTTGTGTGTGTATATATTTGTATATATGGAATGTGATGAGATTAAAACACTGAAGCATCATGAAGATAGAATATGTTTACAATATATTTCTAGTAACAGTAAGACTTTTTGTAGTTACTGTTACTAAACAACTGGTCTAAAATATAGCTACTGTGGTCTTAAAGTCAAGATGAAAGTAGGAAAAAATAGCAAGTTCTGCAAACCCATACATTTTTAGGTTAATGATATCATCTATTGTAGCAGTGCCTACAGATTGTCGAAGAATGGGATCACATTTTTCTAGATGGAGAGTGGCAGAAAATGCCTGCCCAAACTAGTTTGCAATCTAAACGGACAAGACAGCTAATATTGGGGAAGGGGGGTTGCCATGCAAGTAAAGTGAATCATGTGACAACATCAAGTATAGTTATTTTCCTGTTTTCTGATTTCAGTGTTTTGCTGAAGCAAAGCATACAGAGAAAGCTTTGATACCTCAGCCTAACTTCCGTATATATAAAGTACTGCGGCAACTACCTTTTTAAGCTGAATTGATTGGGGCTTTTTTAGCATTTTAATACCCCTTTTTTATTCTCCTTAAATTACTCATATTTTTAAATGCACAAAGTAAAACAGTTCAGGTGTTCTGTAACAAAATATTGTTACACATGCAGCTTGTCTTAACTGTGAATAAGCCAAAAGATGCTTTTTAATACACATATTATTTAGGAGAGAGCATGGCACTGCAGTTTCTGCTGTGGATGTGATGCACTTGAATTTTCCCTGTAGTTTTTTCTTTTTTTTTCCTTCCACAAATAAAAGGCACACAGGGGCCAGGAGGGGGTTAGACGAGGGCTTAGTGACGCTACTGCTAATGCTATGTGGGAGTCACTTTGGCCAAGAGTCAGAAAGACTCATACATGCTGCAACACTGACACAGAACTGCATGTCTCTCAAGTGCCTGACTTCAGAGAAAAACAAGCCTGAAGTCTGGCATTAGCTTGAAGCAGAGAGCTAATCACATGGAAGAATGTGTTATGTTTTGTGGATTCTATTTTGATGTGGGAAGTCTGCTTTTAGGTGTTTCCCCTCAGGTATTCAAGTCTCTTTCGGAAAGTGTTTTTTTCTGTATTGTTTACTGGTAGAAAATTGGAGGATCTGAAAAACTTAAAGCAAAAGACTGTTTTCATTAGTAGTACCTTTCAGATGGAACAACATTAAGTTGACTTCAATGCAAGTTGGGTAGGAATATGATGGCCATTGGGTAACAAAACCGCAAATCGTCAAGCAGCAAGCTTGACTTGAGTTCAGGAAGTGCCCTCGGTCACCTGCTCTGACTTGGCTGTCCCTGTGTGGAGCCAGGAGTTGGACTTGATGGTCCTTATGGGTCCCTTCCAACTCAGGAGACTCTGTGATCCTATGAAAACCAGGAGACAGATTTTAAGAATTCCATGAGCAATCCACTGAATTCCTATTAGGAAGAGATGAGAATTATAAGGGAAAAAATATATTTAGTAAAAATGTTGACAAGCCCCATGCAAACAGGAAGTACCAGGATATGAGTATTTAATAACAGGAGAATGGAACAGTGAATTACATTTATGAATCACAGAGTTTATGAGGCTGCCTGTATTTCAGTGTCCCAGAACCACAATTGCGTTTTGAGAGAGATGGAGGTGTGGAGCCCTAGTAAAATCGGAACAGTAATCATAAGACACAGTAATCTTTGTTCATAAATGTTGGCCTAACATTATGGTTTATACTAATATTTTTTATTTGGATATTTAACTGCAGTGCTGTAATGACTAAAATAATCTTTCTCAGATACAAAGTCTATGAAACAGGAATTGAAAATACTTTGTGGAAACGTAACTAAGAAATAACACGCAGCTTAATAGTTTTTGTATTAGTAATCTGTCTATTTTTAGTTTCCTAGCCTTCAGGCAGAGAAGCAATCAGTATGGTCTTCTGAACTGTAGCTATAACAGGATCTCTACCAGTCTTGCAAAACTCAAAAGTCAGGAAAATCTTGGATTTACTTGCAGTCCGTCAGAAATCATCGCTTTGCCTTTGTGCAGTGTTTGTGCTACAATGCTGTTTCTTGTGACTTGTGCCCCGGTTTTGTTTGCTACCACAAGGAGTCTTTTGTTTCAAACGAAACCTTGCGGTTAATTTTCTGCTAGGTCTTTTCATGAAAAACGAAGGTCACGGCTTATAGCATTTGCATTGTCACTGCAAAGGACTGTACAACCTGTTCCATGGACCAGGATGTTCCTGTGATTAATGTAACGCCTGCTGCGTACTTTCCAAAGTGATATTTTTCCTTTTTCCAATTTCAGTACCATGTGTGTAATTCAGACACTTGTGTAAGGTATGAATCACATTTGTGAGGGTGAAATATAAAATTACAATAACTTATGTATCCATGAAGCGAAGATCAAGTATGAAGACATGTTGAAATACTTTGAAGTATGTTCTTTAAAGCTGGTGCTAGCATCAATTTATGAGTAAATAGCATGGCATGTGAGACTTCAATGCATTCTCATCTACAATTACCAGTAGCAAGTACTGATGCAGATACTTACTTACTGTTTACCCCCACATAGTTATTTTTTTCTTAAATATTTTAAGACGTGGGCACGATACAGTTACTTGACAATTTACAATTTGTCCTTTGTTTGCATGCAGCGAGGAGTTATGGGCGAAGACGAGGTAATTCACTTCTGTTTGTTACAGTACAATTAATTCTGATTGAGCTGTTACTGATCACTACAAATAATCCAGATCGTTGATTGTAAATGCTTATCTGCATGTTTTCTTAGTTTGGGGAAGATGAAGGGTCTGATGGAAGGAGGGCTGCAGTTTGGGTCGATCTCTTTTTGGAGTTTGAATTACAAATCCTTTAATCAGTTAAAACACTGTAGTTCTAATCAAAATTTAGGTCATGCTAATGGCTACTGCTTGCAGTTGTTTTACCCTTTAGAAGTATACAGTCTGCTGATTGTTCTTGTAATTCTTCTTTTGCTTCTGTAGAAGTGATAGTGTATGGAGTAAAAACTAAAAGTCTTTTATAAACTTAGCAAGAAATCCAGTAGAGGACTCTCAGAAATAGTAACCAGATTTTCATAGTATAAGCCAATATATACTCCTGGACCTTGGAAATGCTATACTGATTTAACTATACAAGGATGCAGTTCTTATAAAAAGACCTTGTGAAATGTGCAGCATGAACATAAAGATCTTTGGCTTTCAGTATTCATAAGGTACACAAAAGTACATGAGTCTCTTCATCGCTGCAGTGGTTCATAACTGATGGCTTGGTAGCCCTAACAGAGAGAGGAATGATGGTCTAGATCATGCCAGTGTACAGTACAATCCTGTTTTAATGATTCTTGGCAGATTCTGCTTAATTCTTTTCATAAACAAAAAAGAAACAAACGTTTAAAAGAACTTACTCTTTTAATTCACAGTCATCGGGAGAAATAGCAAATTACCTGTGTGCTCTCTTCATCTGAGAGACATTGAAAAGGGAAGAGGTGGGAGAAGAAAGGATTAGGAGTCATACAGAGCATGCTAGTCTGTATGTGTTAATCTGTTGGCCTCTGCATCGTTTTAGCTCTGAAGACCTACGGTGCTTCTGGCAAGCCTGTACCCACGTTAAAGTAAAAATGATCTCTTTGCTATCAGATCAGAAGATGTTCTGTTGGTTTAATTTGTACTGGGAAGAGAGCCTTGGATTTGTGGTCTTAAAATTTAACATTGGTCTGTGGGTAAAAAATTATTCTGAGGACTGTTCTTTGGTTATTTTTCCCTCTATATACTTTCATATATCTTAAGTTGGAGTTGTCTAAGTAGTCTTTAAAGAAACACGGAAATATAATTTTCATAGTCTGAAGAGACACCTTCCTTGAGTATAAATTGTGTTGTTTTTTAAAGAACTGAACAAAAATTGGAAAAAAAAACCCATCACACTTAAATGGCCTCTCTTTTGTGGCAATATCCCAATGCCAACAAGGTTATTAAAATGGGTATGTTTTTAAGTCACCTAAGATTTCCTGCCGTATAGAGATTTGCAGGGGTAAAGAGCAAATCCATGTGTTTTTTATAAAGATATCCCAGCTAACTGACTCATTTTAGGTTTTGTATATTAAGAATAACTCTCATATATTAATGAAAATATTAACATTTCCACTTCTGCAGTTTCCTGCAACTTCCTTCAATTTGAGTCTTATTTCTTCCTTTAGCAACTACTTCTTCTCACTGTCACTATGGTAGCACCTCCATCTTCTCCAGCCTTCACATCAGTAATTCAGAAATGCATTGTTACCTCCTCCCTTCTTTATTGTGTGACCAAATCTTACCACTTCTTTGTATACATGTTTAAGATCCAATCATTCTTATTAGCCTTAGTAACTGAAACTCATATCCACATTACTCAGCTGAAGTCTCCATAGCATGATCTTGCTCCTCTTGTGTCTAAATAGGCAATTTACAAGAACTGCCTCGCTGCTCCTTCCAACTGTGTTTACTTTCTGTTTCTCCCTTGCTTCCTTGCTTTTCTGCCCCATTGAGCACCAGCTACAAGCTTGCACTTTGAAAGGCAGTTGGCTGATCTGTTCTCTAGCTGTTGAATGCATCTGGATGATAGCATCACTTGTTCCCTGCTAGTCATATTCTCAAACAGGCATGTCACCATTCTTAATGGAGGAGCCTGCTACAGCTTTCTGCATTTGCTGTACTCCTCTGCATCAGATGCCTACATAAAACATAAAGAGCCATCATAAAGGTGTTGTAGTAGTCTTTGTAACTTGGTAGTGTCCTGTGGTCCTGCTTTTACTTTTGATCATCATGACATTTTATTACATTTGGTGGTTTTCTGTCATGTTGTGTTTTCATTCAGTATTGGTGACGTACTGTATTTTTATTACAGATTTAGATACCCAGTCGGGGTCATGAGGTGGTACTATGCATAGGTCATGTTTGCTGTCTGTCTATTCTCCAGCTTTGTCTTTAAGCACCTGGATCTCAGGTGGTCTTCTGGAAGTGAATGGCTTTCAGACAGTTCTTGTCCCTAGCTGACCAGCACAACATCTGCAGGGTGTTCCTGCAGGGCTTTCCTGATAGCATTGCCCTGGGAGGAGAGAGGATTTACAGGCTGCAGTATGGCTCGTAGCTAAGGTACTGCAGACTCAGCTGTCAGGGACCTACTGCTCCTGCGTATGGATTTGCAGTGGGTGAGCCTGGAAGAAGTTGGCTACTTGAGACTGAAAATGATCTTGCTTCCCAAAAGTGTGCTAGGTTGTTCCTTTATTTTGTTTGCTTGTTTGTGTTTGGAAAGGGTCTGAATTAGTAATTATTTAAAAAATGAATGAGAGAGAAACAGAAAAAATTGCACTTCAGAAGAAGTGCTGGTATGGGTTATTTGTTTTGCTTTACAGAAGTGTTTAGTTTTGGACTTTTGTCAAGGGGTGGGGGTCAGTTAAAAGACTGATTTTTATCTATCATTAATCTCAATGTTGCTAATCTAAAGCAATGAACGTTTGAATAAGCGAAGTTGCATATCCTGAATTTGTAAATATGAAATAGAGGGGAAATAAGTAGGACGGATTTACCATTATTTCACTCCCATTGTCCTCTATATATCTGTTTTGATCGTTTGCATTTGCAAAGCCCATCCTGTGAACTTCTCAGATTTTGCACTTGGTTTTTAGGGTAACTGTAATCTTTGTGAAGATTGCTAGATACCAGGAATCACCATTTCCCTCCAAGCCTGTGGTAAATTTGTGAGAAGGATAAATCAGCACTGTGTCTCATTTCTGCAGTTGTTAAATTTTGCACGTTTATTAAGACTCCCTTTTGTTTTCTTAGACATTAAATCTGTTCTTACATTATCAGCATCAGATACCTTTAACAGAGAAGAGAAAACATTCCTGTTTGAAACTTCTAACTGCGTACACCTTTGCTGTTCTCCTCACTGCATTGCAGTGTAAGGTTGTTAGGCATGCAGTAGTCATTCAGGTGTTGGAAGTTACCACTTTTACTTGAAGCTGAAGCAAAGGCAGACTAATGAAACTTCTAAGCAGCCCTTAATGTGATGTCTTCATAAATAAGACCCTTTATTTAAAAACAAATTACTACTTTCCTATGGGATACAGCAGAGTAATTACAGTATAAAGTAGTACAAAGTATTATGCTTAAGGCGATGTCAGCTTGCAATCTTGAATTTCGTTTTTGAAGTTTAATACATTTTTAATTTTCTTACTTTTTCTTTAAACTAATGTGTACTTTCCTAATATCCTTGGTATTTTCATTTTTACTTTCCAGACTCCTATCCCCCTGTTCCTTACAATTGCATAACCCATGTACTACCACAAAGTTATTTTAATGTATATCTTTGTCTTTTCTTTTTAAGGCCGTTCTTCCCTCTTCCCAATAGATGATGGTTTGCTGGACGATGGTCACAGTGATCAAGTTGGAGTGTTGAATTCACCCACCTGCTATTCAGCTCATCAGAACGGAGAACGAATAGAGCGGTTCTCTCGGAAGGTGTTTGTGGGAGGTCTTCCCCCAGATATTGATGAAGGTGAGCCACCTGAAAGCACAGAAAACTAAATTTGGAGGGAGTGAGGAAGAGAGAGATTTTGAAAAACATAAATGAGCTAACAGAAATCCACACAGCAAAATCGTGCTGTGGTGTAAAAGGCCACAACTATATATATTTTATGGCAGTTAATGGGTACATTGAACTTAATATCATTTACTTGATGTCACCCATCCCTTTTGGTTTTGAGGAGGCTCAGTTGTCTCTTATTCTGCACTTGAAGTTTGTAGAGTTGCATGTGATGCCTGGAATTTATGCTCCTGCTTGCCCTGCATATTCCTTTCAAATACATCTTAGCCCTTCATAGTGTCCTCTATCTGTGCCTGCTTTATTCTCTATTCATAGAAAACTTCTATTAGTAATTGAATTTCAAATTCTATTTTACTATTACCTGAAGATCTCAGAAGTGGTTTAGAAAGGTTAATATTATTCCTGTTCATAAATAGAGAAAGTAAGGCAGAGGAAGGTCAAGTGGTATAGCACTCTGTGATGCATTGAACATGGAACCTACCACAGAAGCTCAGGTTGTTACGTGGTGCAGTTGGAATTACTTTGTACAATAGTGCTAATTTAAAGAAATCGTGCTGTTTGATACTAGGTTTCTCTTGTGCAGATAAATGTAAACTAAATGCTAGCTTTGTAATGAAAACAGAAGTCCCTTTACAAGGTTCACTTGCCAGTAATCCTAGAGTAACTTGAAAACAAAGTAAGCTGGCTTGTTGTTAATTAATTTTCAGATGTGGAAAGACCATATTTTTGTTTCATCTTCATTGTGATGCTCTCTCCTGCAGTGTACTAAAGCTTTTATTTTAATATACTTCAGCTTTTTTTTGATGCACTTCAGCTTGTAATTCAAATGTATACTATTGCCTTTTAGTATAAATGCTAAACAAAGACAGTATATATTTTCTTTATTTCCTGAGTGTTTCTTTGCTAATGGCAGGATGTGACTGAAGGAAATGGAGCTTATATGTGTTTGATAAGTTACTGCTCTTGCTCAGTTTAGGGTGGTTTAATTTTTGCCTCATGGACAAGGTCTTTACAGTCAGTGATGGGAAGGAGTGGCCAGGATGGAAAGACATCACAAGGCTGTGCAGGGGGCATAGTACTTGCAAAAGGGCTAAATGTGGTTATGTTAGAAGCACCTCTAAATAGTCAATTTTGAATCTCTGTGCCTGATCTGGACATGGTTTCTACTGGAAACTGCTAACATGCTAACTGTGGTGGTACTTATTTATATGAGTATCTACATACAAAGCTCTGACCTGTGTATTCCTAAACAGAAAATTCTTCCCATTTAATTCAAATCAGATTGTGAATTTGAGGAAGTGCCACACCAGTTTTCACCACTGCTTTTAGTTGCCCATATGCTTCTGAAATGCTCCTCTTATTGAGCAATAAAAAACAAACCTAAGTGTAACATCACCAGAAATATATCGTGTAAATATTAACGCTTTGGAAAACGTGTCTATTTAAAGTTTCTTCTTTATGAAATTTGGAGTTTTTCTTTTTTTTTTTTTTTTTCTATGAAGTCAGTTCTGCTAGAAACAAAGATCTGTGCTTGATAGTACTTTTTCACTGAGATATCTTACTTATTTTAATTGTAACTATTATACCTGTTTTTAGATGAAATTACTGCTAGCTTCAGACGATTTGGGCCTTTGGTAGTCGACTGGCCTCACAAAGCAGAAAGCAAGTCCTATTTTCCACCAAAAGGTAAGAGAATTAGAAGGTTTTGACCTTAAATTGAGGCCAATTCCTAATCTGGGAAACTATCTCATCGTTTTCCAAAGGATATAGTTTATGATCCCTGTGAACAGTTAATTCTACAGTTTCAGTGCAAGTTCAGACATGGTTCCTTTACATGCCAGGTCTAAAACATGAGAGCAGTGTTTTAGTATTGCTCCTGGTTCAGTGCTGGACTCCTGAAGGATCTTCAATATATTCTCATTTCCATGTATGAGATCAGTATTATACAGTTGTTTGTGTCATTATTCCGAAGTTCTGTACTTGCATTTCTGTCTGGTTAAATCTTAGATAACTTACAGGTAGGATTCGGAAGGATGTTATGTTTATTCCAGTTTTAGGATGTGAACTTCTACTGAAGAACTAATTATCTCTTTAAATAAATTATTAAATACTGATATTTAACTATTTCTAGTGCTGCTGTCAGACCAGATTTTTAAATATCACTTACAAAGTGTTGGAAAAGCCATTCTGTACATCAAGTAGTTAAATTATGTAGCATATCTCTGTACATGGATAATCATGTGTTGGTACATATAAAATAATTGCAAAATTTTCATCCAGATCTGAAAGAAATGCAGAGATTATCCATTGTAGAGAATGCAGCACTTCATTCCTTCCCTGGAAGTGACAAAAGTAGTCATAGTGCCTTTATGAACTGATTCTTCTTTTATTTATCGGACCATCTATGCTGGGGAAAAGACAGCATTATTATCCCAGAACATCCTCTAAAGAGTGTAAATTGTAAGACAAACAAAGGGACTTCAGCTTTTTTGATTGTCAGACTGATACACAAAGCCACTGTCAAGTTAAATTTGATTATCTGAATGAGTGCATGTCTCTTGATCAATTACCAAGAGAAACTCTTGAGGAACTGTTTGAGGAAGATGTATGTCACAGAGTCTGCAATGAATATACAGAAGAGGGAAAATGTAGAATATTCTTACTTGAAAGGAATGAATTCTGGCATTCATTTCCAAGGAGATAGTCCTGTCTCAGCACCTGAACATTTTAAGGATAAATTTCCAGGCTTCCTCACTTAATCAAGCTTTTTGATATGGGTAGAAAAAAGTGGACAGTAAAAATTAAAAAATTAATTTTAAAAGTCTGTGCTGTAAGCATTGCTTCTTAAAAGCAGAGAATACAGATAGAACTTCAGTCTGTTGATCTAATTCAGAAAACAATTGCAAACTGTTAACACGATTTCCCATGATTAACTGTTTCTTATTTGATATTTAATAGCCCTTCTGTCTTAAAACTTTATTCTACTTTTCAGTTTGCTACATTATTCCATATTGTTTTGTAATGCAGCCTAGCACATATGGAATACAGTGTAGGTTTCTCTTTGTAGATACTCTGGAAATATAGCTTATTTGGACTGCTGGATATTACTGTGTTTATATCTGGGGTTTTTCATTGTAATAGACATGACCCATGACTTATATGTACAAGATTTTCTTTGAAAAAAAAAAAAGGCTAAAATATTACTCACTGTGTATGCATATCATGGAATGGTTTGGGTTGAAAGATCATCTAGTTCCAACCCCCTTGCTTATGGGCAAGACACCATCTACTAAACCAGATTGCATCTGAAACTGCTGAAAATAGGCTGGATACTAAGAAAGCTTTAAGACTGATCAGTAGTTAGCAATTTAGAAAGATATACTTTATTAGCCATGGGATTTTGTTCTTCAAGGTTTTGGTTTTTTTACTTCAAATGTCCGACTTTTAATTTGTTACTCTGCATAGAGTCTGTTCAGTGTACATATTTTCATTTGTTCAGTCTCATTAGAGATTTGACATAGTATTACTTTCCAAAGACATCTCAGAACTATCCAGTTCTGGACTGATTTATGTAAAAGTCTCTCTGGTGAAGAGATACAGCCTGCTGGTTTTTGGGGTTTTTTCACTCTGCTTCAGTTTTCCAGGCTGTGGTTCCTTCTAGACTCTCTGCTTACAGAAAGTCCTGAGGGAAGGCCAAGTTCATGATAAGTATTTCCTTGCTTGAAGAAATGCAAAAAGTGTCCTAATCCATCAAGGCTCGTTGCCTTCTGAGAAACACCAACTGCTTGTTCTTAACTAATTACATTTTGTATTGGTTCACCACAAAATTAGACCCAAAGAAAACAGGAATTTTAAAAACTTCACACTAATCTCAGAAGGAAACTTGTTCTGAAGCAGAAACATTTTTTCCGTGGAGATCAAAGTACAAAGTCTGTGAGTGATCTGCCAACTGTAATGGAGAATTCCTTCCTTTCTGACTTGCCACTGTTTATCATAACTCCTGTTATTACGTAGTTGGCAAATACACTAATTTGTGAAACAGCACACATGTCCAAAGCAACTTGCTGGGGTGAGGGCTCGTTCTTATGATAATGAAGCTCTCAAAGTAATGGTGCCACAAGGATATGTGAATCCAAAGAAGGCCTACCAAAATTTGCCCAGTTGTTTGTGTGCTCTGTACTATTTATAGTCCGTATCAAACAGAGGATAATCTGATTTAAACAGGACAGTATCCCCAGCCTTTTCTAATTGTCTGGGTGTTTCTGTTGCCTTCCATCAGAGCAGTTGTGCAGCAGCTTCATTCATTCAAGGTCCTTAACTGCTGAATTAGAACTGGGTGAAAAAAGTTGGTTGAAAATGTTTCTAGTTTAAGGAACAAAATTCAAGGTCCACCCAAGTTCTGTTTAACTTGTTACCAGCTTACTTGATCACATTGGGTAGGATTGAACTCTGGATTCAGGCAAGTAATTGTAGGTGTCTTCATGTGTGATTAGCGTCTAAGCTTCCTTTAATCAATGGGAATCTGGCCAGTACAGTCAGTGGAGTATAGAGGGCGATTCAGGTCACCATAACTTTAAGCTTGATTCATTTACTCAGATAGAAGATATCTGAAAGATGTACACAGGTCTGGCAAATGTGGCATGGCACCTACTGAAGTCCCACAGCACTCTGGAGCCCCAGCTGAAGGTTAGGAAAAATACTAGGGAGGATAAACAGTGCTGGACACCCCTGTGTGGCACTTAGCTGAGTAACCGGCCAGACATCACTGACCACAGGAGCGGGATCTCTGTACTGCAGTAGGAGCTTAAACAGTCACTGTGGTAATACAAAAATAGGTGTTTGGATCTCTAAGTGAATCCTGCTCCCCCTTACTCAAAAGTGCCTCAGCTTATAGCTCTATTACAATTATATCAGCCTACATTTTTTTACTTCAAGTGTGTTTTGGAGTTAATTCTCCATCAAAGAAAACTAAACTAAATGAGTGAAAGATTTAAGTTTTAAAGATTAAATTTCATGAATATGGTGATGAGGAATAGATTAAATGTTGTGTGTCCTTCCCAAATGTGAATTACTTTCATTATTAAATATATATCCATTGTCTGTGTTAACCTGCAGTTTACACTGATTCTTTCTCATTCTGTGGGCAAGAATTGCACTGCACTGAGGCCATTCAAGCTCCTTTGGGGCTGGTCTGTCAGGACAGTAGAGTAACCTACCCCAAAACAAAATACAGCTGTACTGACTGGCATGGACAGTGCCGTGCTGGTTTGCCCTGATTTTCTTGATTCCTCTAAGCTGCTGGGAAGAGGAGTTTGCCCAGTTTGGTAGACCTTAGAGCTGCTCTCCGAGTTCTACACATAGAGTATGCATAGCAGAAGCAGCATCAATTCTCCTTTTGGTAAACTTCCATATTACTGTGAAATAAATAAATTGTACCTTGCACAGAAAAGTATGTTAGCTACCAGTGTGAATCTAGTGAAGAATGCCTTGCTTTTCATTTGTTCTTTACGTAGTAAGTACAAGAAATGAGAACACTGATTCAGCGTTTTCTGGTAGGTTGAGGGAGGAGGGTTGTTACTGTTTTTGTTTGGTTTTTTAATTTTTAAGAAGGTTTAATTTGGTAATACAGCTATGGCTCTTCAAACTTACCAGGGCTTTCTGTTTCCAATGCTGACCCAATACAATAAAAAGAAAAAAATACTTATTTTCTTGGTCTTGTTTGGTTAAGAGACATGCCAACTCAGAGTAAGGATGCTTATAACCACTACAGTATCTTTTGATGCCAGGGAATGTAATTTAAAAACCAATTATCATCTCCAGAAAGGTTTGTTTATTAATTGAGGCAATTTTCTGAGGAAAGTATTATCACTGTCACCCACACGAGTTCCCTTTGAAAACATGAGTATTAGTAATAGTTCCAGTTCTGTACAGAGGAGTTTAGTCAAATGATTAAGAGAGGTTACCTAAGCTTTGTCTCACACAGGAGGCATAAATTCTGGTAGGGCTGCACACATACAAGAAATTTTTATAAGGCTGTGTTTCATCTAATACTTTTCATCTTGTGAAATATGTACAAAACATAGAAGCTTTGTCCCCTTGGCAAGTAATATCTGATCATGATCTGCTGCTGTAGGTGTACATATGACCCAAAGCTATGAAGCAGCTTCCTTCAAAGAAAACTATTAAGAGTAGCTTTGCTTTTCCAGTGTAAACAGACTTGCATTGCTATTGGCTGGGAAACTGTTAAAGTTAAATGACTGATGTTGTACACCATGAAACCAAGAAACTAGGGAGTTAAGCTGTTCGGTAGTACAGTAAAACACCTCCCACTCTTCACCCAACCTCCGCACGATGTTTCACTGTGACATACACTGTGTATCACACATGGTAAATGTAGTTCAGTACCACTCCAAGAAGACTGGTTAGGCACTTGATCTTTTTCATCACACAACGCACACTGCTCACCACCATCTTACTAGCTTTGCAGACATTAAACATCCACAGTAGTCCATGAGTTGTGGATGTCAAAGTGAAAAATAATCCAATACAAGCATATATTGAAGAAAGCAGGGGAAAGAGTAAATGCTGTGCCATACCGTTGTTGGCATGCAGTAGCTGTAGTAACAAGAAAAGCCCTGATTTACGATGTCTAAAATACCTAAGATACGAGTGTAGTTTCCCTTTCCAAGAACTTTTTAAGCTAATGAATATAGGCCAGTTGCTTGTGTAACTGGTGTTCTATGGAGAAGTGTATGGCTGATATACAACTGATTTTTTGCCAGGAAATGCACCCTGGTCCAGGACAAGTGATGGAGAGTGGTTTGTATGCAGACTGTGCAAGTCTAGCACTCTTTGGAAGGGATAGGGTGTCTCTGTTTATCTATAAAATATGAGACCTGAACAAACCATCTTCTCTAGCCAGGTTTCTTCACTAAGAGAAATGGTTATTATCCTCCAGGCTAGGCTTGGGAAGCAAACTACCCTTTGTAAATCACTGAAGGAGTAGAGCTGTGGAGCAAAACTGCAGCCAGGCCAATTTGATAGTACAGGCTATACCCAAACCTTCTCTGTGTCTTTGGAACGAGGCGAGTACAGCTCCGCTCATGACACAAGCCTGTATGGTGCTAAAAATTAAGTAGATGAACCCAGACATGAGTACATTTTGCAGGTTAACACTGACAAAGCAGTGTTAATATATCATTTTGGTATTGCTTTCCTTTTACTTCAGGTGTGGTAGGATATAGTGTTCTTAACTGTTCCCTCATCGAGTTCTTGTGCTTGAATTTTCTGTTGTTGTGCAAGCTTCCACAGTTAAACATATTAACAGCTGCAGACGTACAGGTGGTAGATCATTTGGAGACAATGACCATCTTTATGTATCAGCTCTATGGCAGTACCCTTGATTTGCTTTAGTGTGTCTATTGTACTTTTTTGCCCATGTATCTAAAATCAGTGGTGCATTTGTTTCTCTAATCTTATGTTCCTCTTGGCACACTGATTCTTCAATGCTTTTCAGGATGCATCCCGCCATCTTTGCCTTGTTACCTACAAGGTCTGTTTGCAATAAGAAATTGCTGGTGGTTAACCAGCATCTCTCAAAAAAAGTGTCATTTCCAAAAGGCTTGGTAAAGCAGCCATACTCCCTCTTGCCAAGCCCGCTCTAGAGCAGCTGCTTCAGCATTTACTTTTCCATCCCAGTAACAGAATGTAACTTGATGTGAAAATTCCACACTTGGTAGTAATCTCAGAAAGAAAACGTAGATTTATGGTACTTTTAATGCTCATTTTCGAATACAGCTCTAATTGTGCTGTTGGACACCTGTAAAGTGACAAATTTTATATACCTCATTGTACTGTAACTGTTAAAGTATTCTAACGTGTGAGGTTCTTTGCCTGTCTGGCTGCTTGTTTTCACTTTAGCATTAAATAAGCATTTTAATTCCTATTTTTGTAGTGTTTGGGAGGTTTGCTGGGTCACTTATGTAACAAAGTGCTTTGATCTAATCTCTAGGATAGAGATTAGTCATTTGTGCCAAGTCGGATTTTCATTGTATAATGTCCGTTGCTGCCAATGAATTATGCTCAGCCTAGACTTCCAGTACATGATAGAGTAGACATGTTTGCTGTTACTTATCTCTTTTGACAATTATGTTAAGGATAGAAGTATTTGCCTGAATTTCTGTTGATCATGGCAAGGCAGTATGTAGTCAAAGATGGTGACTAGTAACAAAGAAGTGGTTTCACTTCCTTTTACTTTTGAAGTAAACGCATTTGTATGGAAAAGTCACTGGCAAAGCTGGTTAAGAAAGATAAATACAAGAAAAAATATCAATTGGTTTGTTACTCTTTCCAGGTTATGCATTCCTCCTATTCCAAGAAGAGAGTTCTGTTCAAGCCCTGATTGACGCCTGCATTGAAGAAGATGGAAAGCTCTATCTGTGTGTTTCCAGTCCTACTATCAAGGACAAGCCAGTAAGTAAACAGTAGCTGGCCTGCAGGCTATAGCTGCCATCTGTCTGAAGCTGCATTTGAAAAGATCACGATGAAAATAATCAAAAGCAAACTCCCGTTGGCAGCGCTCAACATCTGGAACAGTTGGATGATCTTAAAATTGTAGTGGTTTGAATTAATAGGAGTAAAACAGAGCACCTAGACATGCTAAACTACTGGGGTTATGACTGTTTAACAGTTTATAGAGGCTGATGCAGTGAAACTTAAAATAGCACACACTTTTCTTTCCCAATTTAACAGGTTCAGATCCGTCCCTGGAACCTGAGTGATAGTGACTTTGTGATGGATGGTTCCCAGCCACTTGATCCTCGAAAAACAATTTTTGTTGGAGGCGTACCTAGACCTTTAAGAGCTGGTGAGTACAATCTGTGACTGTTTTTAAAAGTAGGGGAGATCATTGGAAATAATTTGAACCATGCATACTTTTATATAGTTATATATGGTTAGCTAGAGATATATAAAAACAAAAGACTGTCGTGATAGTTATAACCACAGAGCAATATTCGTGCATTCTTACATTTCTGTAGTAAGTGTTTTCATCTGGCTTTGGCCACAAATCACTATTCGTTGTCGAGATTTACTGGAAACTGTTTCATGTCTAAAGCTGTAGAAAAGATTTTGATCATATCAGCAAAACGTTACTGTAAACTATGCTGCAAAAGAGTTTGATTTTAAAATAATGCTCTGAAAACCTCTCTGCCCTGCTCCATGAGTACTTGCTTGTCATTGTGCATTAGGTACTCTTCTACTACTATCAGGTTGCAGTTACTCTTGCTAGTATGGACAAAGCAAAAACACACGTGATGGAGTACTTGAAGGAGTAGGAGTAGAGAGAGAAAGGAAGAAATTCAGAAAGTTAGCACAGTCTGGATGACACAGTCCTGCAGTATGAGATAGCAGGGCTCTAAACTCTTGCTGGAGTTCATGAAGGAAAAACTGCATGGTTCTGTGGCTGTCAGTAGTTCTACAACCTGGACAGTCTGCTTTGTGACATTGACTGCAAGTAGCCTTTTATGATATTTTACGGTGGCTTTCTAGTAAGGAGGTTGAAGTTAATGTTGGAAGAAGCAGCATAACATGCAGTGGTTCACATCCCATTTTCCATTAAAATGACTCCTAGGCTTCATTAGCTTCCATAGGTTGTAATTAATTTTACTCTTAGAGAAAGATGAGATTTCAGAAGGAAGATGTAGGAGAACCAAGAAGTGATAGTGAAAATTTGCTGTATAAAGAATCTTAAATTTTTCTATCTTGGACCTGCAGTGCTCAAGCTTTTGTTACCTTACTTTTTGGACAGTATTTTGAGTGCAGTGCAAGCTCTGTAAATGAGCATAAACACAGTATGTTACAACTGCAGATGTAATTTTTCTTCAAATTCAGTCCATACAGTCCAGATGACTGTGCTGAATGTCTGTTATAAATTTAAGGGATGGATTCTTATGCTTAGCTTTCAAATGCCCTGTGTATGTGAAAATGGAACTTTTATGGCATTGTGAAGTAAGAATCATGCCTTCACAAAAGCAGTAAAACTTTAGGAGACTTTTCAAACAGCTATTGAACATCAGTGACTGCTGACATCTTTACACCCTAACGCATTAATATTTTCCACGTGAATGAATTGCAAAACCAAATTCAGGATAAAATATTACTAGAGGCTTGCTAATATACTTGAAAATTTGGGATTTTTGTTTCCGTAAACGCCAGGATCTATGGTAAGTGTAGCACTGCAGAGAGAACAGCTCTGTGTGGCTGATGAAAACATGCTAAGTACATCTTTAAATTCAAGTAGGACACAGAGCATTAGGACAGCCAGAGAACATGTACCGAGGAATTTGTGGCATGTGGGTCTATTTTATACAGCTTACATTCCATGCCTGCCCAAAAGGTCTTTTGCTATAATCCCCTGAAGAAAACCGCCCTGGAATTTCAGTTCCAGGTTATCAAGGACTGCAGGGACTTACAGGTCTGCTGTTCCTTGGATGTATGTAGCTGTAGCCACAGTGTGCAGTATCTGCTGAGTGTTTCATAGCTTACTTAATATGGTTTTATATTTCTTGTTAGTACTGTTACATGGGCTGTTGCAAAACTAGTTCTTAACATTAACTTTTCTAGTACTTTTAAATACAAGCATATTATATAAAGTCTCTGCTCTTAAGAACAATTTAAATGAACAGTATTTTGTTTCCTGTTAGTGGAATTGGCTATGATCATGGACCGTCTCTACGGTGGAGTTTGTTACGCAGGAATTGATACTGACCCTGAGCTGAAATACCCAAAAGGTGCTGGACGTGTCGCTTTTTCCAATCAGCAGAGCTACATTGCTGCCATCAGCGCCCGGTTTGTTCAACTTCAGCATGGCGATATTGATAAACGAGTAAGTTACACAGAAATCCTGAAAGAAAAAAGTGGTTACCTGTAAAGGAACTTGTCCGGGTGTTGTGACATTGCATGTGATTGGCTTTCATGCCAGCGTCTCCATTCTTCCAGTATTCCTGTAACTCCACTAGTTCCAAGAGTTAAACTGTGAATGCCCCTGAACGAGCAACACGCATTCCACATAGCAGCAGTTTGTTCCTTGGACATATGTTAGACCATATGTTCTGGAGTTCCTGGGTTTGGTGTGTATGGGCAAAGGACTTGAAAATCTTCTCTCCCTTGTTCTAATGAAACCAAATACTGTGATAATTCCTCTGTCATTCATAGGAAACTCTAAGATTTGTTGGTTTCAAATTAGCTCTGTATTTGCAGCTGCCCTTAATTTCAGCCATAATTGTCAGTGCTCAATACTTCAGAAAATTAGTCAAGCCTAACACCACCTAAAATATAAAGTGTCTTACCCTTTCTGTTAGAGTCTTCTGAGTATTTACCAGTGTACATTTCTGTTGCAACAGATGCTTATTGCAAGCTAAAGAAAAACTGATTTCTATTAAGAGGACTAGTCAACTTCATTATTCCTAATGAGAAGTAGAAGAGAGCAAAGAAAACTGGTGTCTAAATCATGTCAGTTTTAAGTGTCAGTAGTTTAGATGTCAGGAGCTACAAACGTTGTCATTGGTATTAATAGATGTTCTTAAAAAAAAAAATAGAGGGAGAAGGGTTGAGTAAGTAAAGTAGTTCAAAGTCCAGTCTACTCCACAGATCAAAGATGTGAGCAAAAGAAAGGTACAGTTAACAAAAATCGGCTCTAGGGAGGTAGCATGTGCTTCTCCTTTCAAATAGTAATACAGCTTTACATCTATCTCTCAGATATCAGTTGCCTGGTGAGCTGAAATCCCCAAAAGTGGTCCGTTCCAGAGGATGAGTGAGTCTGAATGTGGGTAGTGAAGTAGGCTTCCAAGTTAAGATATGACGGCTATGCTTTTCTGGTGATATTGCTGTCCTTGTGACTTGCAGCTGACTTCAGTTAATAGCTCTGCCTTTTGGCTAATTATGTAGCAGGGAAAATGTCCTTGACTCTGTGACTGTGTGAGGCGAAATAAAACTATTAATCATCTTGCATTTGAGTATTTAGACAAAATGGGAGTAAGGACAAGATTCCAGAACCCCTTCTAAAGAAATGGTAAATGGGTCATTTAGCTTCAGAACTGGGATAACCTAGTGTGTTTGAGGAACCATCTGTGGTACATTTGTCTGTAGTAACCCAACTTTAAACTTAAGAGGTGGGCAATTGGGTCCCATCCAAACTGATTCTCCCTCAAGGGTCTCTTGCAGTAGAGGAGTTATGGTAGGCTGCATTTCCAAGGAGGTTGGTTTGTTCATTCGGGGGGTTTTTTAGTTATAGGTCACCAGAGACTTTATGGGTTCTTTGGATGCCAACCAGGCATCTGAAATGGCAGTGCTTGCTGTTTGCAGAGAAAGGGATATAACTTTTTAATGTGTGATATAACATTGAGATACTTGAAGGGGGGAAGGGCATTAAATCTCCTGTAAAACAGAAGGCATGTGCTGCAGGCTTGAACGGGGAAAGAAACCCACAAAATGTACCCCAAATTCAGAAGCACAGCATGTGAGTTATATTCATGAGACTTAATTTAGCAAAGCAGCAGGCAAATGATTTCTTCAGTCACTATTAAAAAAAAAAAAGGCTGATACAAGTATAATATATCTGTAGATAGCTGTTCATAGGCTGGAGAGGTTGGAGGAAGAGGGAATGTTCTCTATTACTCCTCACTAACACAAATTACTGAGTTGTATATATTTATATGATTCTGTAAATAAGGACTGACCATACGATTTAATTTGAGAAGATGAATTAAAAAATAAAGATTAAAAATACCCTCTGAAATAATCTTGTAAACCCTCCCCATCACAAGGTTTAAAAACAAATTTATTAAAATACTTGGGTTTTACATTGATGTATTTTGCAAGTAAAACATCTCAGGAGTAGCTCATGTTTTTAAACATTAGAAAAATCAAGGATGCCAATTAAAAAATACCCAAAATTCCAGATTTAAGACAATACTTGAATCAAAAAATTACTTCATATGAATTAGAAAAGCAATGCTAAAGAAGGAATGAATTATAAGAAAGAATAAACTGAGAGTTCAGATATTCAAAGAGAAAGACCCTTTAAAGAACATCTTAACTCCTAGCTGTTTCTGAAAGTACGAAAAAAGCTATTTTCAGATACAGCTTTTTGTTCCATGGAGTTCATACACAAGTGTCTTTTCAGGTTTTGAAAATACTCTGAAATCAGTATTACTGCTGATTTATAGATGAGCAAGCAGTTCATGTGAATCTGTAAACTGCTGATTTTTTACATGAGGAAGACTGTCCTACTTTAGGTGCTGCCTTCATCTGAACTGTGTGTGCGCTCGGCAGTCCAGCGATACATTACATTTTTCACTGAACGTTTAGAGTCAGGCTGTTCTCCTACCCTTTACTTCAGCATAGCCTTTCTGTACCAGTTACATCCAGTTTCTGTAGGTCTGCTGCCCTTTCACATTCTTTTCATAACTGGTTTTGTCTGTGTAAAAAGTCTTTTTTCATTGCTAAATTTTGCAGTTCACCTGTTTATCCTCCTGAACTTTAGTTCAAAGTGTTTGTAGCTTTTTTTTTTCAAACATACCTTTTCCTACCTTAATTGGAAATCTCGGTGTCACAGCCACTTAACGAGCACTGTCTGTGATCTTAACTTTTTCCTTACCTAAGTACTCTGCAGCTTCTCTCCAGTTCTTTTGATGTGTAGATATGTTTAGTTTCTCTAACAGATGTTTTTCTTCAGTAAAGTGCTCCTCATCCGGTTTTATCATATATGAAAGCTCAGCTCCAGACATTTCCTTGAAACTCGTTTGGAGTTTCAGCTCCAAACAATTCCTTAAAATGTTGTTACCTTCATACACCAGCAGCCTGTACTTCCATTCCCCAAAGTGTTTCTCTAAAGCATTTGAAATCATCTTCGTAGCGATCTTGGCGCATTAATGCGCCGAAGCTTGAAATACAGGCTGCTTGATGCTTTCAGTCATTTCGAACCATGAACACCGGTACTGCATTAGGAAGCTGTTTATTGGAAAGTTTGAATGTAACTTGTGATAAGGCAGGTCATTGTAGTGAAATATGAAATAGAGCTTGTGCCGAATACAGATTACTGGGAGAAGCATACCCTGTTTCATACACGGATGCGTTTGACAGGTCAAGTATGACTTCTGAAGCTAAGGACATCACTCTTTTCTGCTGGAAAACTTCTGGGTGGGCTGTATGTGTAAATTTCTGCCTCTGAAGACACAATAGGGAAAAAACCCCAAACCTTAAACTTCGTATGTCAGATGTATTCTGCCTGGGTTTAGTACCTAAAGTTGATGTCTGTACATAGCATTCCTCTCAGGTAATAGTGTCTCAGCAAAAAATGTCTTACGAGTGCAAGTTTTAGTATGAACTGGAGTAGCTGCCAACGAAAGGCAGAAAATACTGTCTTTAAAAGAGAGGAAAACGTGGAAGACAACAATACATTCCTTAATGATAGAGTCAACTCATTTTGTGTTTTATTATGAAGTTCTTCTGCTCGTTATCCTGCCTGATGTCTGTCTGATGGCAGTCTGTAACAGTTCAGTTACGCAAAGACATAATGCAAATTTACCACTGGACTCCTGCCACTTTTCCACTCTGGCAGTGGGATGAGTTGGGGAGACGGAAGCTGTGTAAGACAGGTGTTTCTAGCAGTCTGTAGACTTGCAAAATGATCTTTTAAAAATATTTTCAGAAATACATTGAATACAAATTTCTGTACAGTCCCAAGCCATAAAAAGGGGAAATAATAGATGACCAAAATATCTAGCTCCAAATTTCGCTATATTTTAGGAATAGGAAGTGAACTTAAAGGGTCCAGGTGTGCTAAAAGGTCTGTATTCTGACCTGCAGGAAGTACTTTTAATTTGCACACAGAAATAGTACATGCAGAAGCTTATTCCTGGTTTTTTTTTAAAGGCCAATATATAAATGGTTGCATTCCTGTATCTTCAGTTTTGTTTTTGCAAAAAAGTATAGAACTGGATATATACACGTTGGGCTGATGAAATGACTTGGGGGATCTTTGAGCTTGTTCATGTTGTTTCTACACAGAAACCCATACTATCATTTGCCAAGAGCATCCTTCCAGAATACATTAAGGGGAGGTTCTGACACAGCCAGAGAGCACTTAGAAGGATCTGCCTCAAAGTGTTCTGCTT
>VZTU01017679.1:45344-152872 GCA_013400835.1 Zapornia atra
TCTTGCCCCTTTCAAAAGCTGCCCAAACACCTTTCCAGCCATGAGACCCACCTCAGCCTGAGGGCTCGACCCCGAAGCTGGCCCTCTGCTAAAAATGGGTGACACATGTGGAGGTGTGGGCAGCTTTGGTCCCCTCTGCCCGACAGCTTCCTTGGGGCAACAGGCAGCACTGGGTTACCTAGGGACAGGAGGCACCCGCCGACAAGTGGCTTCTGCAGCAGCAGCGTGCCTTGCCCAGCTTTGACCAGTCTCTGCTGAAGCAGGTTCGCCCAACCCTCCATGGCGCCCTAGAAGTGATGTATCGGGCACAGGCTGTGCTTCATTTCAGGCCAGGGACAAAACTCCCCTGATACCAGTTACTTCGGAGTGCCGGTCTGCCCTCAGGAGCCTCCTGCTGAGATAAGGTGAAAGGGAGCTTGAATGTGATGCTGACCATGCCCCCCCCCCCCCTCCCCCGTGTACCCCAACCCCATACAGGGACATGGGGTTGCACATGTAGGCAACAGGACTGTGCCGATGGTAGCCTGACCTCTGCTTCACCTTCCAAAATACTGCCTGGTACGTTTCACTAATCACCTTTTTCTAATCCAGAAAATCTTCCATTAAATCCAATGTGTTGATAATGGCTTAAAATTGCACCAGGGGAGATTTAGGTTAGATAGCAGGAATAATTTCTTTATTAAAGAGGTTGTCGAGCACTGGAACAGGCTGCCCAGGGAGGTGGTGGAGCCACCACCCCTGGAGGTATTTAAAAGGCATGTAGATGAAGTGCTTAAGGACATGATCTAGAGGGGGACTCGTCAGGGTTAGGCTGTGGTTGGACTCGATGATCTAAAGGGTCTTTTCCAACCCAGGTGATTCCATGATTCTACGATACATTAAACATTGTATTAACCATTCCTGTAAGCAGGGTTCCTAAATTACCACCGGGGAGCTCTAAATCTGCAACAGCATCTCTGCTGTAAGAGGATGGGGAGAGTGCGACCGTATGTGGTAGGTGTGAGTGTCAGTTACCCAGCTTTCTGGTTTCAGTGGCATTGAAAGAGTTAAGATTTATTTTCCACAGGAAGAACAGGCTAAAACAAACAGCAGTGACAGTAATTGCTCTGGCTTGTTTTATTTTTGTTGTCAGTGGTGGGGTTTTACATGTCATCACTTTCATCAGCAGTTAATTGCTGGTGCAGAGCCTCAGCTGCTGCATTACCTGTCTCACTGCATTGTGAAGGGCTGTTGCATCGTCTGCCACCTGAGGAAGCTGTGGCCGTTCCAGAGTTAAGGCCACACAGGTACTAAACTTCTCCATGTTGTGTTAGCTATAAATAAAAGATGAGGTTGTCCTTCAAATAACTGAGCATGCTGGTGGGAGCGGCTGCTGCTGGCAGCAGGGAGCCTGCCGGCCCCAGGGTTGGCGAGGAGACTCTGAAGTGGCACGGGACAACTGGGCAGTTGCTGTTGTAACCGCTGAACTGAAAAACAAGCAGGAAGGAACCACCTACCAGCCCAGTGGGCAAGGGGAGGGCGGTGTGTAATGCTGTTCTGTTTTCTTGGAAAAGAAGTCGTCATAGAGAAGGGGTCTAAGTCGATGTTCTGGCCACAGCTTGCTTCTGCCATGGCTCGCTGGATCTCTCATGGGACTTTCACCAAAAGCTCTGCATGTACCTCCCCTCAGACCTTACGCTCAATACTTAAAGGGCTTTGTACAGCCCAGTGTGGCTGCAGAAGGCAGGCACTGAGGCTGGCCGGATGGGGAACGCAGGGAAGAAGTAGGGCTGCCCAGAGGGTCTCTCCACATCTCTCATTTTCACAGGTTTAGGTGTCTCAGAGTTTCATCTCCTTTCCATCTGCTTTAGCTTCAGGTTCATGACACCCTGTGTTGCAATTTGCCCAGAGCTTGTGGACAGATAAAGAGCTAATAGGATTTTTATCTAAGTATATTTTCTGCTGGTCTAATTCAGACCAGGGACTTGAACCACTCCATTGAGGTTGTGATGAATGCACTAATCACCCACCATTCGCTCTCCAGAGATAGTAATTCCTTAGTTATTTCTTTCTATCTGAACTAAAACTGCTTAGTTCACCCAATTTGTTGTACTGGCAAGCTTATGGCATAGCGAAGGAGGGTGTTACCCTCCACTCCCCCAGCCTGAGGGTCTGGCCAACATCTCCCCTCCCTGCCCTGGGTTCCCTTGTGTGGACATGAAGCCACAATGGGGAGAGTTTGGTAAATGCCCCATTTTCTCCAGGACATGAAATTATAAGGTCAAGGCATTATACACAGCTTCCACCTGCTCCTGCCTTCAAATTGAGCATCTCATGTTGTCCGCTCTTTCCACTAAAAAACTTCATCCTGCTCTATTGAACTTGCAAAACACTGATCTTCTAGAACATTCTGCCTGGTCTGACAAGGGAAAGAAAAAACACGGTGTTAACTGTTGTGGTGGCAATGTTCTAACAAGAGCAGAGTGCCAAACTCAAAAGCAGTCCCTGTCCATACCCTGGTGAAGAGGTGAGGCCACACCACATCAAAATGACTGGTTGCCCCTGGGATGGAAAATGTTTCAATGCTTTGGTTTGACAGTGTGCAGAGATAATAACGTTTAACTGGGGAAGATGCACAGTAACTGCTGTAATCAATAAAAAGCAGCCAGAGATGCGACATTTTGTCTGTGCTTTCACAACTGCGTGAGGAACCGATGCCGGTGAGCACCATCCACCTCATGCAAGAGAATCACACCAGCCTCAGAAAGACCATTTCCTGCTTGTGCTCTTGAAACAGGGCTGACAACAGCTGCTTCAGGTAGCAGCCTTTGAGGTTAAATCTGGGCTAGCATGACGCCCTCCGACTAACGTACCCATTTTGCATGAGAACATGGGGCACGTTTGCCAATGCTGTGAACACTCTGTAGAGGACTCTATAGGTCCAGAGCCATAAAAGCCATTTGGGGAACAACAGCAGTTTCAAACCAAGTTTTTGAAAGCACATGAGTAGTATTTGCCTCGATTGTTCCTTCCTTGTGCAAGGCAAGAGTTTCTTTCAGCAGAATTCAAAAATCTAACAAAATTACAGAATAATGCTTTCAGGCAGCTTCCTGTCTGTAACCGTATCTTGGTACAAATTGGAGTCTAGATGAATACCAAAAGGCAAAGATTGATAAATAGACTGTCATTCACTCTTTTTATATACTTTAACATTCAATGATAAGAATAATCAGGCAGAATAAATTGTTGGAACTCTGTAAATTCAGAGCTAGCATCCAGTGGTTACCTGTGCCATCTCCTTTCCTAGCAACAGGTAAACTGCTTCTGCAGCATTTCATTAAATTCCAGCTACACTGTCCATCCTGCCCTCTGCATGCTGGAGCTGTTCCTCTTCCAGTCTGCTCTGGGAGCTGAAGGCTCCCCAGCCTGGGCAGGGGTCCCTTGGTATGTCTGGTGGCGCTGTGTGCCGATGCTGGGCCCGGATGTACAGAACCTGGGAAAAGAGCCAGCTGACCCGTTGATCTTCTGGTCCCCAGCATGGGTAAGACTCTGTGGGGCAAATTGCTTTGATTCTGCTGGTTTGCGTTGGGGTAGGGGGCAGAAAGGGAGAAGCTTGGCAGCCTCTTGACTACAGGGACAAGAAAGGTATCTTTTTCTCATGTATACAGTTATAAATTCTGATTTATTCCATGAACTTATTTCTAACTACAACCCTTGGTGTAGATGGAAACTTTCCTGTTGGGTTAAAGAAACAAGTCCTAGCTACGTCCCTGGAAGGCAAAGCCCAATGCTGGCAGGATAACGTGCAGACAGGTTGGACCCGTCTGATGCAGTGGAACTTCTGAATCAGAGCTGGATCCCATCCCACAACTTTGAAGTGTAGAAGGATGTCATCACATGACTTTCCCCACTAAACCACATAAAAACATCCTCAAAAGTCAGTGTCTGGAGCCTGCTTTGACCTGGGTGTCTGAACATGGCAGAGGATATATTTACAGAAGCAGTAGTTGGGTGACAAAGCAAAGAGGAAAACCTATGACCGTGGTACAACGATGGAAGATGGGATGAGTGGGGATACCAGAGTGGAGGGAAGTTTGGAGGAAAGTCTTCAACATCTGATAGGTAAGAGGGAGGAGAATGACTATGGCATTGATGTGTAGCATTGATCCCTCATGGCAAATGTCAATAGACCAAACAGGAGCACTTCATATGTACATGCCTAAAATCAGCTTTTCTAAGTATCCAAAGAACATAACATGGTGGAGAAGAAGCTGGCTCCAGGAACTGGCACCTGGGGCTGGCTCTGTCAGGAACCTCATCACCATGTGTCAGCCCAGGCCAACCTGTGAATAGTTTGCATTGCCATGGCCATAGCTATGCATATTTATGTCTGCTTTCACTAAGGTTTGACCCAATGCCAGCTTGGCCAGGGAGGAACACAGACAGACCCATTTACTCCATGCTTCCTCTTTGGAGAGAATAGAAATGCATCTGGCTGGAGGGACACTTAGAGGTTTGGCTTTGGCCCCTTTCTAAAGGGCCTTTGGTGCCGGAAGATACAGAACATCTGCTTATTCAACTAGAAACCTGAAGACTTTGAAGGCCTCTCTAACTTCCCATGGTGAAGCCATCCTTTAAGGTGTTTAGTGTCAAAGATTAGATTTGGGGTGCTCTCCAATAACCTACTGCATCATCATTTACTCCCATTCATGATAGTCCAGCAGATTTCAATGACCTTTGCAAAAATAAAATCAGACTAGATTGACATATTTGTTTTAGAAGATGCTAATCAATACCTATTATGTTAGCCAATATGGTTATGTCTCCTGTTACTGTAATTTATTCCATTTTTGTTGACCAAAGGAGGTTGAATGGGTGATAACAGTACTGAAAGTGGCAAGGGTTAATAAATTCAGATGAGGTTGTCATCTTATTACCAGAGTGCAGGAAGTGAAGCACAGCCATTTAATTAACCTAGTCGCAATGAATTTCATGCAACACACAGTTAACACTCCATCTATTAAAACTGCGAAGCAGATGGTAGTGAGCAGTTTTGTCTGCCATAAATAGGGTACCAATTTAAATTACTTGCTGCACAGGATTTTATAGGACAAAATTATCTAGATATTAAATGGTGAGATATTTAATAATCTCTTTCTTTTAAGTCATGCATATATAAAACTCTTGGTCCAACAGTAGAAAACTCAATTATTTCCATGAAATCCCTGAAATGGAAAGCTTAAAAGAAAAAAAAAAAAAGACAAAACTTTGATGAAATGGCATTTATTCAAACTCCAAGGCCTTCAGTCATTGTCTCTGCTGGAGAATATATACCCCATTATAAACTTTTACCCTAGTTTCTCTATCTGCCTAAGAGATTTTGATTATTCACACAAATGGATACTCCTAGTTGACTATTAAAAGGCCACATTTCTCAATAGACCGGTGGTTTCTCTCTTCCTCTTGAAAAATGACTATGATAAATATTACCAAATTTAACATTTTCCTTTTCATTTCCCACAGTTAGGGAGAGTTATGTGAGCACATGACTGCACGTACTGGCCAGGGGTCTGTATATCAAAGGCACTGTGGGTGACTCGATGCCTGGAGCTGAGTAGCTGCTTTGCTTCCCTGTCTCTTATCCCAGGGAGAGGAATGCGGACTTAAAAAAAAGCCCAACAAAACCAAACCAGCAAACCTCACAAGTGTATGATACGGCTTCATATGCACATAACCATTAGAGACTTCTGGAACTTGCCAGCTCTTGAAATTATTTCATGCACAAGATTGCTGCCCCCACATAAAATACAAAGCAGAGATGCTCAGAAGCAGCAAAGATCTCCTCAAATCATGACTGCTCCAGGGCTGCATGAAATCCATTTGCCAGCAGGGAAGGAAATGTTTTCTTGAAATGGGAGCAGAATCCCAGGAAGAAAAGGGCTGCCTGAGCCAGCAAGGCAAGTAGGTTGCTGCGCTCCCAGGAGCTGCAGCTCCCACAGCCCCAGGCAAGGGCAGAAAACTGTCTTTCCACTCCTTCAGAGAAAACAAAACTGATGGACCAACCTCCTTCAGCGTTCTCCTTCTCCCTTCGAAGGCTGAGGCTTGACAACAAGGCTCTGCTGCTGGTGAATAAGGTTCATTAAGCCCACAGAAAGCTTGAGGGTGTGCATTCATTTATTTGAATGACTCTCGGAGACTTCTTTATTTGAATGACTTTTTCCTCAGAGAGGCAGAAGGCAAGTGTGTCCTTTGTCACCTCCTCTGATTGCTCTGTCCACTGAACCGCTAGCAATAGCTATCAGAAAGTCTCTGGAGATTCGAGGCATCACAATCCACGACAAAGGACATAAATTGCTCTTTTCACAGATGACATCCCGCTTTATCTCAGTAAAACACAAATCTCTGTTCAATGGCTGAAGAAGTCCTGGAGCACTACTTCACTGGGGCAAGGCTTCATGTAAATATGATTAAATCAGAGGTGATCCTTACACAATCATCCAGCAAGATTTTTTTTTTCATTTCCTGTGCCATCAACCACCTGGGAATTCAACTACTTACTGGTACCAGCCCCACCTTACTTTAGCAGACTGCCACAGTCCTTTTTTAGCCCTTCATACAGAGGCCAAGAAGGGCTTAACCTTCTGTTGTACACAGTGGCACAGGTCCAGTTGGGCTGTATCAAAAATGAATGGTATGCATGGTCCCTAGCAATAAGCAACGTGCAAAAGAGGCCATGAATCGGCTTTCAGAAGGTCAGGAAAGAGCAAATAAAGTAAAGGGGAATTATATTAGGTGGCAGTTCTACCCATTCTCTTGGGAAAGGCCTGCCAAACTCCCAGCACAGGTCCTCTCTGCCTGAGGAGCCATGGGAGCACTTGGCTACACTTTGTCCTTTGTGGGTGGTTTGGGAACAAGGTTTACAGACTTCTTGAGGAGTACAAGCATATCTAGAGACTGTCCCATCACTGCTAGGAAGAGGGTGGCTGTGTTACCTGCAGGGTCCCACAGATGGCCACAGCAGTGGGACATGATGCTTAGAAGATGGGAAGGAGGGGACTGAGGAGCAGACGATGATCTTTGTTCAAAACCATAACCAAATAAGCTGAACAGTTCGAAATAAAACTGAACTCCATTTCCTTTCAAACGTGCTATGAGTGATTTCCTTCCTACCCATTGCTGCTGGAGAAGGAGGGGACAGTCAGCCAGGTGGAATTCACGGTTCTAAGTCACTGAAGCTGTCATTGCTGCAAGAGGTTTGTCTGACCTTCTTTATCACTAAGGAGAAACAAAAACAAACCCACAAACAAAATCAAGAAGTCATAATACCCCATAAGTTTGAGAGTGTCAGCTTTTGAGCTGCTGGAATTTACTGACCCTCCACAGATACCAAAGCATATCCATTCACAGCCTGGCAGTTTCCCCCTTTTACTTAAACATCATTAACAGGGTTTCCTATGAAAATAAACACTTTAAAACCTGGAAGATGCTACTGAAAGGCTGCAAAACAGATTGATATATTGATAGAATATTGATGGATATAGATATATTGACATTGATGTTGACGCTGATAGTGGTGCATTTGTTAAGACAGGTCAGTGTTACTGGTCAGCCGGAGCTGTGGAGGCACTTCAAGGCAAAGTGACCAGCCTACCCCAACTCAGGAGGTCCAAGTCAGCCTCAGAAACACACCCTGTCTCCTGACTGCCAAGTCAGTACTTTATCAACAAAGTGCATTGCTCTTTAGTATATTCATTTATAATGCAAATTAGGTGGATGAGAGGGAAATTTAATCATTTAGAATGACTAATAACTATGCTAATGTGTTCAGATAAAATAAGCATTCACATATGCTGAAAGCCTTTATAGTGTAATAAACTTCTGTTATCTTTTGAGGCGTGCAGTACTTTGATTTTCATATACCAACTCCTCTTTCTTTCAAGTGCAATAAAACCATATTTTTTAAAAAGATTGCAAAGCTGGGGACTACTGAACCTCGGATCATTAGTGCCTGTGCGAAGCACTGACAAACGGTTCTGAGCAGCGGGCTTGGCGTTTCTTTGGTCAGCTGGGTTTTTTTTACTGGCAAAATGTGTCAAACCAATTTGGAGACTTGGACTTCAGAGATGGCAAGGAGCTTTGAGGATACTGATTTCAGTGGGTCTGAGATTTCCTGTGTGCAGAGACACTAATTCCCTCAGAAGTTATTTTTGTTTTCCTGCGTGCGAGCAAACGCCTGCTTTGATCCCCTATCCAAATTCCTGTTGTGCTTCCCCATAACACAGACACATTCATACAATTATTTTTTCCCTCCACCGTTGCAGATGGCTAATGGCATGCCAGTGATCTCTGCCGCCCTCGTAGCCTTACTTCTGGCTGCAGTGCCCTTGCTACATCCTTCCCAGTGTAGCACAGACCCCAGAGTTACAGCTGCTGAGGTGCAGATCAGGCTGAATGCTTTAGGAGGCCAGGTCGCTTTTGTCCAAGACCATCTCCAAGTGATGCTGCTGCTGGTACAGGAGCTCCAGCCCTGGAGCCCAGCAACCTGCTCTACTGTGGCACAGCCTTGCCTTCCTTAGGGAAAAGCACGATGCTCTTTGCACTTGCACTGCTGCTGCACCGTGTATGGAGCACTTCAGAAGGAGAAAAGTCAGTGGGAATTCATGGGAGAAAATAATCTCAGAGGGATACAGAAAAAGAAGCTAGCAGACTTTATTAATTTCAACCTGCACTGAAAAAAAAAATCAAGTAAGTTTGGAGAAAATCAACAAAATCAACAAAAAAGGGAAGTGTAACAAATGCAGTAATATTATGTATTTAATCTTCTTCCCTTAAGAAGGATGAAATATCAAAAATACTCAGTCTGTAAAAGGAAAGAATCACCTGATGGCTGGCAATGAATGACCAGATATTAAAGGCATCTTCAGGAACGAGGGGCTTGGTTTTCCCTTTTGATAAGATGATGAAGAATCACTAAAACAAAAAGGCATAAAGTGATGGTGTCTCATTCTGGAGGAAAGCTCACCAAAAACAGTAAAAAAGGAAGGTGCACTAAAATAGGAAATGGGGCCTCTCTACTCAGTCAACTTTTGTGAATGAGAGCAGAGAGCTATAAAAGGGATGGCTGCTAGCAAGGGAAGGGCACAATGCTCAGGGGGACATCTTCAGGGAGAAATCAGAAGACAGGTTTACTGAAGCTGAGGTAGAAAATAGAAGGAAGGCTGACTGGGAATGTGCGGATCTCAGACAGTTTGTCAGGCAAAATTGCCTACCTGTTCCCATCTCCCTGGTGATGCGTGGGTTATATTTGGTAGGTGAAATTTTGTCATTCGCACTCCGCTGAGGGTTTGCTTGCGAGAACCTGTATGCAAATGGCAAGGTTAATCAGTCAGGCGGGGAAGCGTGGCTACAGAATGGAGATGAAGCCGCTGACGTGCTCAAATCTGTCTTTAAATGCTCACTGTTGATAGTTTCCTAAGCTAACCTTAAATTCCAATAGCTGGGTTCTTTAGGCAGAAGAGCTGTGGTAGATAAAGGGTGACGGGAGAAATTTCAGTACTTAACATTTTCGGGTGGCGATGAAAATAGCTGTGAGGGAAGAGGGCGCCCGTAGGCAGGGGGGAGGCTGCCGCAGGAGCAGAAGCAGCTGGTCCCAGTACATCGCGCCGATTGCTTAGGGGTGGTTAAAAGCCTTACAGCAGAGAACTGGGTTACGCTCATCATCCTGGGAGAGGCTTGCTGGACCAGTGGAGATAACAGTCCTCATCTGCTTTTTTCAGCTCCCTAGCAGAAGTGTCATAAATATGTGCAAGGTGTGAGCATTTAGGAGGAATATTTCCTTATCTTTTAATTAAGAATTCACAGAGGTGGGTTTTGGGGTTTTTTTTTTTTTTTTTTTTCTTACTGCAAGGTAGGTAGAGTAGTAGATATTTCCAGTGTAACCTTTTATAGGCCAGGCGTGTGATACATGGTAAGAGCCCTGAGAGTCATTTAAATTCTCTCTTTTGAGGTCTTTTTATGCTTATTTTAGTTTCAATAGAATTGGGTCTGTTCCATATGTCCTGATTCGCTACAGGATGCTTTTCTTGTTGGAGGAGTGGCTCTGTTTGATCAAGATGGTACTGACCTCATTTGTGAAATCAAGTATCAACTCAGTGTATGGGGGAGTGTCTGCCTAGCATAGCTTCTAACAAAAATCCTTTAAAAAGAACAGTTTTATGCAGGTTCTGTTAAGGGTAAGCCAGTAAAAAAAAAAACCTAAACAACAAAACCTTATGTAATGTCTGATCAAGTAGATATTTAATCTTCAATTCACCTGATTAACATTTTAATCAGAAAAAAAAATCTCATTGGAAGGTGCTGATATTGGAAGACTGGATAGCTTCTGGGTTTATCTCTGTGAGTGAGAAAAAATGGATGTTACTATTCTCCATCTGCATGTCACTATTTCCTATTTGCAGACAGGGAAACAGAAGGAGAAGTTTTGCTCCATCATAACTGACTAAACATTATCAAGGTGTGCATGCTGTGTGAATAGCTCAGCCCTGCTTTCTTTTGACAGCTGTAATGTTTGCAAAGCTAGGCCTTGAATGGTAAAAAATAAAAAAAAAAAGGCAAAAGATACATCTGAGGTATCCTCAATAAAAAGCTGTAAAAATGTTGGTTAGCCTACAGGCTATGGCTATATTTAGATATATGTCTCCCTGAAGAATGCAATCACCAGGGTAAAATATTAACAGTTGGTTTATGGTGCTGCTATTTCCTTCTTACTTCCTCATTCATGTGCACATGGACTAGAGCAAACAAGCATCTGGGCAAGGCGACTTGGGGACACGCTGAAGAGGGGACTGTGTGTCCAATAGGGGCAAGGGTAGGGGCTCGGGGGGGAGCAACGCACTCTCCCTGCTCAAGGACACTGTGGGAGACGTCACTTACCCCCGTGGCCCGAGGTCTGTCTGCACCAGCTGTACAGAGCTGCAGCAACTAAACTAAATCTTTTCGCTGGGCTTTTTCAGCAGGAGAAATTGCAGTAGCAGTCACTGCCACTTCCCTGGGAAAGCTCCTCAGTGGCCTGCACAGATTTGTGTACACCCATGCCCAGACCTGATGTCGGGTGAGCAACACGTGCGTCTCCACTGCCTGAAACAAAACCAGCTCCTGAAAAAACCTTCAGCTTCAGCCAACACACAGCCATCAGCAAAACATGCCGAAGTGGACACACTTGAGCAATGCAGCAATGTCAGCAGCTGTGGGCTGTGGGATGCTGCCCTTGGTCCTGCCAACACGTGGTCCCAGCACGGCCAAGCAGACATGTGTCTGGGTGGCACGGCCCTGCAGCAGCTGCCATCCGGCAAAAAGTCCAAGGGAAAAACTTTCTGGCACAGATGGGCAGACTTTGCCTAGCCTCCAGCAACAGCCATGGGAGTCAGCTCGTAGGAAAAAGTGAGCAGCAGCACTTTTTTCGATCAGCAGCTGGAAACAGAGGCCACGTGGCCTGTTTTTCAGCTTGAGCATCTTATCCAAACTCTGCTTTAAAACAGGGAAAATACCCGGCGTGCCTAAAACCTGACAAGTGGTGCAAAAGATTTCCCAAAAAAACCTATACGGGGAGGAGATATTCATAGAGCCATCCACCCTCATGTGTTGGGAGGCTGTGCTCACCAAGAGGGGCTAGGAAGGGTTTCGTGCGTCTACACGTATACCGCATTGCATGTACAGTAATGATCTACAGGGCATTTACATTCCTGTGCAAAGGATCAAAGTTGGACATCGTCAGAGACGGTATAACACCCTGACAAGGATGGATCTGTGGCACATCCTGCCACAGCAATTTCTGCTACGGTGAATGTCCAGGAGTAGGGGGAGTTGTGTTAACATTGGAGCTAGGGCAGCAATAGCCATAGCAGTAACTGCTCTGAGCTGCCTGTCCCAGCTGCTAGAGAGGAGGACTGCAGATGCTTTCTGCCTTGTTTTCTGGTGCTGTTTTTAAATGTAGGAGATGCACACAATTAAAGCAAAGTGTCTAGATCTAGAGATCATATTTTAACCCTGGGGTATGTGAGAGAGAGACAGGCAGAATGGATTAGCTTCTGAACTAGTGTTTGCAACAGTTCTACAAACACTTAGACAAACTAATAGACAAAAGAATAGTGTTGATGTTTCATTTAAAAGCCTTTTTAAGGAGTTTCATTGCCGTATGTTGAAAATCTAAGCTTTAAAAGAGCTGATGTCTGAAAGTTTGGCTTACTTCTCAAATGTGTCAATTGCTATTTTCCTTCATGTGACCTATTTATCTTAAAACATTTATAATCTGTTGGGGGGACGTCCATAGCTAAATGTCCAATTTGGTTTGTTTGTTTTTTAAATCTGCCGTTCCCTTGCCAAGAAATTAAACAAACAGATGCCACTCTTTTTGAGGGGCTCCATTAAATACAATGTCTTACGCACCATCTGCTGAATCTGCAGCAGCAATTAACAGCTCCGTGCTATTCCCAGAGCAGAGCTGACAGCAATTGATGGTGCCGGGATACTGGCAATTTCTCCTTCCCGCTCCTCACTCTCTCTCTTCCAAATATCTATAATGCAATATTTCTGCATAAAGGGCTGGATATGCTGAGAAAAATACAGGAATGGCCCATTCTTTGTTCTTCAAATTGTGATGGATGAAAGCCCTTTCTAGGCATTACACTTTTTAAACACAGAGCATATTCCACAACAATGACTGAGCCGATAGATGTCTGCAAAGGCGATGTGAGCAAAGTTTATCCTGCGTGTTTCGGGACCGGTCACCACCACAACAGTGCACAGCTGCTCAGAGGAGTCAGGGGCTGGGGCTGCACACAGACCTTCCCCTTCTGCATTGCTGGTTTCAATGGGCTTGGTGTGGGAAGCCACTGAAAATCGCCACCTCTATTTGATATCAAGCTTGAAATTCCTGGGTAGGCTCGGCCTAGTGAGCGGTTATGAATCACGAGTGCTGGGCGTGATTCGTGTGTGCTGTCTGACTGCAGGGTAAATGGCTTTGTACCAGTAAAAACTCTTGGGGATCTAGTCTTTTATTGGCAAGTGGCCCTCTTCTTCAAGGGAGGGCATGGAGTGCGTGGGCTCACTTTATTGACCAGGGCATCGGCACTCAGACTCCAACCCATCCCTTCCTGTTAGCTGAGCAGGTTGATTACTTACCCCAGAAGATAAGAACTTCCCTGGCCTTTACTTTAGTGTTTGCAGCTATGGCACTATGGCTTTTCCTGGGCCTGACTTAGTTATGCTCTGCCTGACAGAAGTGAGGGTGTCCAGGGGCTCTTCAGTGCACCTGAGGGCTCCTTAATCCACTAAAAGGCAATTCAAAATTCCATGTACCTGAGGCTTCAGGTTTTCTTTCTAATCAATACAGAAAGTCCATCTGCAAATAGACTAGCCTGCCTATTACCATAGCTTCTGGCACCCCTCCACACATCCTCACGTCTCTCCAACGTCAAGGTCTACTTTTGAAGACCATGGCCTTCCTCCCATGGGTATATTTATACAGTATTAGCTAAAAGAAACTCTTGATAACACAATGGTGTATTGCTTTATTTTCAATAAGTAGTTTACGTCGCTGCCTCAGCGGAAGGATGTCTTCGCTTTAGCTTCCCAGGATCATAGCCTGTCCTCAGCACAACTGATTTCTTCTCTGAAAGATGTAAGAAATAAAGGGATCCCAAGGTTTAACATTTCAAATACTCAGCCTGGCCACAGTGTCAGGATAGACAAGTGTACATTGTTTTGGAAATTAAAATTTCTGCCCCAACAGTAAATCTGTATAGTAATTATCCTTATTGCCCTGTATGGTGACCATCTGTAAAGGCAATCTGAACTTAAAAAGGGCTTCTCATAAATCAGGAGCAATTTAAAATCTTCCAATAGTTTGTAAATCTGCCCAGGATTTAGGGATTAATTGAAGAGCAGACAGCTTAATACATTAAACTTTCACCTCCGTGGGCCTGGGTTCAAAAGCTGACTTGGGTCAAGAAGTAAAAAATTAGACTGGTGATTTCATCTTAGTCGTTATGGGTGCTGGGGCTCGGGAGAGCCTGGCTAGTGCTGCTCACAGTGCCCAGTCCTCTCAGGGAGGGTTTGCTTTGAGAGTTGCATGTGTCTTGTCTGCTGCTGGTACTCGGTTGCGAGGTTACTAATTTAAGAATAAAGTCAGGTGCCTGGGAAGACCTGTTAGTAGGATATGGCAGCAGTAAGAGAGGTCAGGGAGCATCAGGGGTGGCCCTGTGGGAACATTGGATATAGCCCTCAAGAAGTAGCTTCTCTCCTAAAGCCGAGCCAGTTCATTGGAGGGACTGCACAGACACTGGGACAGATGAGGACAGGAGGGGACGTCCCCATCAGCCCTTTTGCAGCCCTGCTCAGACGGGTAGAGAGTGTCACTCATTTTCACTCCCCATGGCCCCACCCCACCGCTCACCAGTGCCCACCTCCCAGGGCTTGCAGAGAAAGAGAGAAACTTGATGCACCCTCAGCCGCATGTCGCAGAGTATATTGTTGTTCAACAGTGACCTCAGCAGCTTGACCTCACTGACTGGAAGGCAAAGTCAGCCTTACAGGGATGCTCCGCTGCTGAAGGTCAAAATGTAGCTGGCATCCATAAAGGTGGTGGGCTAGTCCCTCTGTGCCTGGCCAACTGTGGTTGCCCTCCACCTGCAGCCCAGGCTTGTTGACAGGTCATTTATGGCAGCATAGCACTGACTGCTGGTGGCTTAGCATGGAGTGGTCTGCCCCTGTGTCAAGGCTGGGGAAGGCGATTGAGCAATGGAAGTGTCTGCAGCAGACATCTCTCAGGGGACCTAACCACGCTCTGAATCCCTATTAAATAGCACCAGATTGGGAAGTCACTCGATGGGACTGTCCCTCTCTGTCAGCCTGTGAGTATCCCTGCATAGATTTATGCTCGTCACGCCCTTCAGACCACCCTTGAGAAATATCCATGCAAAAATAAAAATTACCCGTGACCCTGGGCTTTGACTTTCCGACCTCTCCCTTTCCCCCACACATGCCCTGTCCGCTCAGGATTCGCCAGCTGACTAACGAGATCGGGTGAGATCTCTGCTCTGACAGGATATTTGGAAATAATGTGATTTTCTGGAAGCCACAAACACACGCAGACAAAATCTACATTTCCCGTGTTGGGGTGGCTTTTCTGGTCTGCTTGGAACAAATGTCACCGTGGGGGGGTTTAACCTTACAAAAATGCATTTGTTACTGATGCAGGTCAGAGGTGAGATGAAAAACACGCTGTGAAATCCAGTGATAGAAAGATTAATCATTTATTTTTGTTGCCTGGGATCTTTTCACTTGTTCCAGCTGGTTCTGAAGTGCTGGGAACCTATCAACAAGGATTGCACGACTGAAAACAAACCTTTGCCAGCAGCAGAACCAGACCGACAGAAACAGGACAATAGCCTTTTTCATGCCACAAAAATGCTACTAAGCAGCATATACTTTCATGGGTGCTTCCACTTCCCCTCCCCTCCTGCTTAAATTATGAAATACTATTTACTAGCAAACATTATAGTTCACTTTTTAAGGGAATTAATATGATTAAAGGGTTGGTTGGGAAGTGATGATTGAAGTTCCAACAATTAAAATGCACATCAGTGTGTAGGGAAAATAAAAAAAAGCACTGAAATTCTTTTCAAACCCAAGCACCAGGTGTGTTAATTACATTTCATTGCATGTTGGTTTATTACTGCGGTCACTTGTGCCTTATGATCTGCATTAACACCTGCGTTCTATGGATATCTTGGTATTTCACTAAACAAGATGAATATTGGCCAGATGGTGACTCCAGTAGGAAGCATTTCACGTAGATTTTCCTGCTTTGCACAGTTGCCTGTAAAGGAATCCTGAATGTCACACTACACCAAAGCAAACCCGAAAGGCACAGCGCTAAATAGGAGATCAACTGCCTTGACGGTATCTTCCCAGAGATGGGATGACGGCCAGACCCGGGCCACGCAGCCTGGATCTCGCTAATAAATCCCCCCCGGGAAGCACAAGGGCATGGTTCCTACCAACATTTCCCTCTGCAGGGTGACCGTGCCTGGTGCAGAAACACAGTTCTGGGGAAAAGCAGGTCAGCCCGGGTCTGAAACACATCGTATGGATGACTCGGGGGAGGGAGGGGGGGTTGGGGGGGGGTGGTTTGTTGGATTTTTTCCGGGTTGCATACATGACCTTTCTTCCATAGTACAGGTTAGTTAATGTACAACAGGCATCCAGCCCCAGGGAACTGCCACGACACCGAGCCGGTTCCTAAGCCCAACCACCGCCTGGCACCTTACCCTTTGACCAAAGCAGGGAGCACTTCAGGAGAGGTGGGATGGTACACAGGCCCCACTGCCCTGTTACTGGCACCATCTGGCTCTTGTCTAACACGTCAGAAGTTATTTGCTGACCTACAGGAGAACAGCAGATCTCAAATTTCATGCTGGCATGGTATTGCGCTGTTAAAAACTTGGGCAAACCTTCTAAACTGTGCAATTAACACCTACCTCAAACCCACATCAACTAGAAAACACAGCATCATCCCAGGGCAGTCTCCTGTGCCACCTGTGAGCTTTGCTGTCTGTGTTTCCGGTTGTGGCAGGACAAGGAGATGGGTTTGCCCATGCCGGGGAGATTTTTATTGGAGACATCCATATTCATGGCTTCTTTTTTGTGTTCCCCCACTCGCATCTCTGGGTGGAGCGCTATGTCACCACAGCAATTAAAGTGTCAATGCAAATTGTCATATGACCAGAAGCATGTCATACGATCAGAACCATTTTACAGTCTCCATGGTTTTGTCTCAGCCTTGTTTCCCTCTCAGGGGGCCAGCAGATGCCCTTTGCCACCTTAGGGCACGTAAAGGTGGGATGCTCTGAGTGAGTTCCTGGCAGAGCCCTGTGCCCAGACTGTTCATGTACCTCTGGGAGAGGAAAAGCTGACACGGGGGTCCCAAGCAGAAATAATGCAGCAGGATGGCCAGCAGACTGACTGGGGCATGGACCAGGCGTCTTGTTTCGGAAACCTAGGGCTTGCCCTCAGGGCAGGATGCCTGTGATGCCTGACACTTGCTTTGTACTTGATGAAGCAGGTACAGCCTCAAAAACAACCCTGGACTAGACACGGTCTCCAAGGCACCACTGATGAGTACAACCGAAGGCAGAGAGTGAAGCACAGGGCTGGCCAGCCACTGAGCTGAGCCCTGTGCTCAGGATGGGTGCAAAGCACCCACCAACCCATCAGGGTGCTGAGCCCAAGCAGCCCTGTGCCGGCTTTGAGCAGCCAGCCCCTCACCCTGCTGACACACAGGGACAACAGCAGAGCTGGCAGCTGCTGTCCCTTCCGACAGCCGAGCTCTTCAGGATGATGACCTCGTTGTTCCCTACAGAGTCACACAGCACCAGATCCAATCTATGAAAACAAGCAGCCAAAAAACCACGAATTAACTCTCCCACCTTTCCCCCGGGCACGCTTCCCCCCGAGCCGACGGTTTATGGAAGACCAATATCTCACTCTTGGAGGAGTGTAGGCAAATCCTATTACAAGTTGAGATTAACCATCAATCAGATAACTCACCAGTGCAGAGATCAAATATAAAAGATGTATGTTCTGTGTCATCTGTTTAGCAACCTTAAATTAGCTCGCACGGGTGGATGGTGCTGGCCAAATGGCAGAACATGTGCTGCAAATGGAAATCAGAGTCAAAGCAGAATCCTGTGGGATACCCCCAGCAATTTTAAAGCAGCTATCTTATTACCTAAGCAATTTTCAGGGACAAGCAGAATTCAGACCCAGCCGACAAAGCTCTCCAGTCCCACCTTGGTGAAACTACTTCATTATTATTTCAGTAGTGCCTGGAGAGCTCTATCTGCTGCTCTAGTTTCTCCGCAGAACCCCTCCCAACAACCCACAATAAAAGACATCTCCTGCAAGGACAGGCTTATGGTTTAAGACAAGGCACAGCGAGTGGAAGTAACAAAGAACCAGAGAGAGCAGAAGGGAGAGGGTGATGGAAATGGTGGAAAGCATGTGTCACTGGAATCCCTGTGTGTGTTCACACACACGTAGGATGTACAGATAAAGGTATGCACTGCAATTTCAGAAGCCAAATAACCTAAGTATAAGACATCCAGAAGAAACTGGTGAAAGAAACAGGATGCAGGAGGTGGAGGGCTGGAGGGTGGGAGAAACATGCCTTGCCCTATGCTGAGGAAGCAACATACATGGGGTGAGCTTGACTAAGCATTTTTTTGGGTCTGTAGACAGTTCTCTTGCCAAGTCATGTAACTGACTGAACACAAGAAAGCCGGGCACAGAGCTGACTGAGAGGGCTGTACACTGTCCTGCCAGCTACACAGGGCCTCAGTAAACCCTCATCAGCAGGGCCTGTCATGCCCTTAGGAGGAATGGGAAACCATTAAGGAGACAGGTGGACTTCCAGCTGGAGCAAAGCACAATGGGGTTGTTTAGCAGCCTGGGGCATGACTGCAACCAAGTTGGGAAGCAAATGGGATAACAGCAAAATCCACCGCAAAAGGGTAAACAGAGATCTGTTTGTTTGCATACTGTTTAAAAAAATAGTGCTTCTTTTAAGTCTTGCTGAACTACTGCATTGCCTTATTTCTTGCAGAGCCCCTCTCAGGTTCCTGGCTCCAGCATGCCTTACCCATATGTGTGTGGGTGAGGAGGTTCAGCTTGGCAAACCCACAGGGGCATCAGCATGTCTAGACCTCTCCTGGGGTGTAAGGAGGTATTTGGGCACTGGGTTTAGGCCACGTTTTCCCTTTTCCAGAGGGAAACTAGGTGTGCTGAGCCTACGTCTCTTCCTGGCACCGCAGTTTCAGTAGTAACCGGATTGTTCAGGCACACGTCACTCTAGAAGGATAGTTTAAAAGTGAAAAACAGTTTGCAGAGGGACTGATGGCAGCAGGATGCTTTGAACATTTCCAGGTTTGTGTTTGCTCAGGGCCTGGGGATTCTCAGAGGAGGCACAGCAATGCTATTGAAGTGCAAACTGCTATGAAGGTGACTGTTGTAATCAAAACCCAGTGCTTGTTTGGAAGTAACATCTTAAGAAGCAAAGGAATAGTTTTGAAGAGGTCACTTCCAGGCAGAATAATAAGAATTCCCCCGGGTCAGCAGCATCATGTGCATTACTCTCAGATGAGGAGATTCCTCCTTATCACCCAGCCCCTCGGAGCACAACTGCACCCCTGACAATGTGTAATAAAAATTCGCTTTGAAAAAAGAGCATCTCCGGTGATGTCTACAGGCTTTTGACTTTGCTCTTTCCTTCAAACACCACTCGTGATGCTGAGCACTCATTCTCTTGGCCTATTTGTTCCTGGCAAGCAAAGAGCAAATTCCCCTGGGTACAGCAATCCATTTTTAACACTCTGTAATTATTTAGAAAAATGTTTTGATAGGAGCAATGAAAAACTGGGGCATTTCAGGTGTCCCTGAGAAAGTTCTCGGAGCACAACATGAAACGGGGACAAAGAGTCTCTTTATTTATGGCACTACCCAAAAAAAAAAAAAAAAAGGTCCACCTTTTCATCTGTGGCATTTGAATCTATTCACAATTCATTGAGTAGCCCCATCTGCTTGTCATCTCCAAGTGCAGGAAGGCACAGAACTCCTGAGGGCCCACTCCAAAATGGTGATGGAGGGGGCAACACAGGGGTTCTGCTCCATGAGCACTGCCAGGGGGACAGATCCAGACCTATTGTCTCCTTCCGTCCTCCCAAAATCTATGGGACTTCATATGTTAATGTACCCTTTTGGGAAGGCCTCTGATGGAAGACATTGCAGCAGAAAATGTCAGAGTCCTTAGCGGGAGACTTTCAGCACTATGAGTTATACAGCCCAAAGGCACACGAGCTTCGTGCAGACAAGGACATGCGTCTCCTGCTGTCCCCTGGCCAGCTGAGAACGTCAGGGATGAAATCTAGAAGCTAAATGTCAATTCAATTTTGCTACAAGGGTGCATATTTCTCTGACACAGGCACAAGCAGAAAACCACCTGGATCAAGGCTGTGCGCTCAGTGCAGCAGCCTGCACGCCTGCTGCCTGCCAGCTCCAAAATGTGTCACCCCCTCTTCTCTTCATCCACGAACACTGCCACTCAGCCTCTGGGACGCTGCTTGGCACCTGTCCATAGGGGTATGCCACCCGTGCTGGAAAGTTAAACAGTATGCTGAAGGCGGAGGTATGGGATGGGTGTAAAGGCGAGCAATGGAAGAAAGAAAATTAAACAGAGATGAAAGTGTTACAGCTCAGTTGTCCTCAAAGGACCCGCTATCTTTCAGGGAGTATGTGCAAGTGAAATAAAGGGGAAAAAAACCCCATACTCAGCATCCTCACTGCCATCTCCTGGTGGACAGAGAGATAGCCCTGTCCCTCCCTGCCCCGCCGGCTGCCTATGAACCATTACCGGCTACCGGTACAGCAGAACCGGCTACCACAGAACCATTATAGCACTTCTGTCGCTTCAAGCACGGTAGAATCGCGGACTCAAATGGCAGTGCCAGGAAAAGGCACTACGTGAATTTTGGGGACGCGCTACTTGCTAAAGTCAGAAGAGCATCAGGGCAGTGGATTCTTCACTGAAACCAGGGGCAAAATCTCCCCAGCCCGTGGCAGGAGCAGGGTCCATCCTAGTGTGGGCCATCAGCATTTATGACACCTCTTCCACAGCTCTTCTGTGGCAGGAATGATGTACTGGCCAGAATTGCAGACCCCTCAGTAAGTTTTTCAGCCTTTACATATAATTTGTTGTTTAGAAAAATCCTCGAGTGCGATCAAGGTCCAGGGAAACGTTAAAACAGGAAATGAAATGGGGCCAGGTGGATAAATTGTGTCCCTGGTAGATTGACACATCACCATTTACAGCAGAATAGCAGGTTCTGCGGGTTCATACTAACCAAAATTAATCACTCTTTTTGCATGATTTTTGTATATGCAGAAAGCAAGGTGGGCAGGAAAGCAGTGCAGGGCTGCGGGGCACAAACCCAGCTGAAACCTCATGTTGTACCAGCTCCCTGCCATGGGGTCAGCATCTGCCCCTTCTTTTGCTCCTGTTTCCTGGCTAATGCTCCAGAAACGTCGAGTCAGGAGCTGAGATCAAAGCCAGGGAGGCAAGATTTGACTTTGCCCCCAAGAAAGGGATTAAAGTAAGTAAGTAGAGGAAAAGTATTTGAAAATAGAGTTCAGCCAAGATACTGGCGATTTGACACAGTTTTTGAAGGAGGAGCTTTGGGCCCTTCCCCTGCCTTGCGGAGGCAGGTTGCAGGCTGTGTTCCCTGCCTGGCTCCTGAAAGCATCACTCAGCAGTTTGAAGTGTGTCATCGCCAGGATCAGTCTCTCCTTTTAAAAAAGGCACCTTTGAACAGACCCCTCAGCAGTGACACAGCATGGCAGAGCAGGCCTGTGGCACAGGGAGCCATTTTAAAGCTTCCACATTCGTGTGCATCTGACAGAGCTGGTATTTCATACACCTGTCAGGAGCTGAAACCTAACACACAGTGGCACTTGGAGAGGAAATATTGTGACAGCTTTTATTTCTGGTGAAATGCACCAAAGAGAGACGGAGTCAGGCAGCCAGGTGCAGAAGCAAAAGGGCAGGGGGAAAAAAAAAGCAGATCTGAGCTGAGGGAAAGCTCTTGGAGCACTTTTCCAGAATTGCTTTTTTCTCTCTCTTGGTATTTTCAATGTTTCCCTTCTGCCTACTTTAGCCCCTGGATAAAAATACAGAGAACCTTTTAAAAGAGAAGATAAATCCTTTCTTTAGTGAGATGTAGGTTACTGATATCTGCCTGGTTATAAAAACAAACCGAGATCTGTAGCTTGGGAAAATTCCAGTGCAGAGAAAAGCAGATTTCCTTTGTTTTGCTGCCGTAGATTGGGCTGCATCTCCATACTTGGATGGGATGATATTGTACATCAGGAACCCCAGAATGAACTCCAACCCCTTTTTGCAGCTGGAGAGCCTGTCCCAGGGCTGGGCCAGTGTCAGTCCAACACCATCATGATGAGGTTTGTATAGGCAATGGGTGGCATGGTCCCCCAGCACCCCACACCGAGCCCGCGCGTGGAGCTGGGCTGGACATGTGGCACCTGTGGAGAATGAGCAGTGCCCACCTCCAGCCATGTGCACACACGCACACACACAAACACACACACACTCACATTATGATCTGACTCTTCCTCCACATACTGCCCTGAGACAGGCAAACGCCTCTCATGTATCAGCCTGGGTCTCTCAGAGCGCTGTTCCATTGAGCAGGCTATTTGGGCAATATTTTATTTTATTTTATTTTATTTTATTTTATTTTAACCACACCAGCTTCCTTCGAGAGGAAATGCAAGTCGGTGTGCCACTGTGGCACTAAAACACCTGATGTTCCCTGTCCCTGCTAGCTGTCCCCAGCTGATGTCTCCAGGCCAGCACGGGCTTGCTACCTGACTGCATCTCACCACCTCACCGGTGCATGGCTGTGCCTGTACGAGCCCTGCCTGCTCCCAGAGAGACCAGGGTTGGTCTCAGTGCTGCTGCCGCTGAGGGACCTGTGTCGGGACCCATAACACACAGAACAGCAGTGTCTGTGTCTCTGAAAGCTGAGGCCAGAGACAGGGTGGCTGTTCACCCTCAGATCTTCCATCACACTGATCTGCTCCCTGCAAAAAGATCTGGGTAGGTGACTTAGCACTAGATCTCTTCTAATTCATGCCAATTTAAGAGCTAGCTAGGACACATGGTTGTGCTGGCCCCTCTGAGAAGTTAAAGAATTTTAGTAAGAAAGGAACAAAAGAGCAGAGAAGAGCCTTTCAGCTCTGCAGTTACACCAAAGTCTCTTTGGAGTCAAGTGATGCTACTGCAGTTCTGATCTGATTTGCATTTTCTGTCCCTTTTGCTTATTTTGTACAGTTAGAATTGCTTTTGTGAGCACAGGGCAGAGATGAAGATACCACTGATCTTAAAAGAACAAATGATGTATTGCTAATTTCTGAGCATTAGAGAGAGGGGTCACATCTGAATGATTAGGTTAATTCCTGAGACCCCTGCTCCTATCATGTAGCTACCTCAATTAATTTAGCTATAGCACAAGAATGGATACTACAAATGTACTAACTGCTATAGTTCATCATGTAATTCATCTTACAGTTTCTGGGCTACTTGCCCTTGCAAAGAAAATACTTTCTTCTACTCATTTGTTTAGCTACTCATAAATATTTCAGAAGTCTAACTCATTTCTTTTGGCTGTGCTATAGTTTGTTGCTCCTTCTGTTTTACAGAAGGCTTTCATCTTGGGTTCCACCAGAGATACACATCTTGTAGGCTATTGAGAGAAAGACATCTCTGGGTTATGTTACCAATATGCTGGAGCAATTAATCTGAAGTAATACAAACTTGTTGACAAAGTTTTCCTCTGAAGATAAAAACAGGGTCAGGACCAGAAAATATCATGCCAGAGCAGTGTGAGGGTGCTTGGGTATCTCACTTCAATGAACAGCCAAGAAGAGGCACTCCAGAAGGCAACAGCAGCTATTTCATAGTGGACAGAATGGTATTTGCTGCATGCAGAGAGAATATTTTTCCTCTCCTGTTTGTTCATAGGATGTATGTGCACTAGTCTCAACCCTTATTCTTATAGACATGTAACTGTGCATATCATTTCTACCCATGTTGATGTGGAATCAGTAAACTCCAATCTCCTAAGATTTTATCCTCTGTGATATCTCATGGTCATAAAGTCTGTAAGAAAGTGTAAGAAAGTGCTATTAGGTCTCACTTTCTCTGTTTATTACGACTGAGTAAAAAATAAGAGCTACTTTACATGGTTCATTATTTCATATACCATCCTCATGCTCTTCCATTGCCTTTTTTTCCATGACAACAGCTGACAACATCGTTGAGCCCAGCCATTGCTGCTGCAGGACTGATGACCTTCCTTACTGTTTGTTCACTTTCCTCTCTCAGACACTTCCGTCTTTTCCCCAGGCAGCTCCTCCTGTTGCGGAAGGAAGGGAGGAACAGCCCTCCATGGCTGTTTGCCTTCTCCACACAAAACCTTGCTGCTGCTGCCATGCTCCCTGAGAAGTGCCAGCTGCCCAACCGGCCAGCTACAAGCCATCAGTCTTGCTTCATATGTTGCGAAGAGCCCTCATTTTCCTGTGTTTCTGTGCTGTACATAGACACACGCCTTTTCCCCTAGAGTCTTTTTTGTCTACAGCTTATATATAGCCACAAGATAGAACCTGATAGAACTGAGTGTGCTGGTTGTTGCCTGGTCATTCCCTCGGCTGGGCTGCAGGCAGACCAGTTTTGGTTTGGTATAACAGGGGCTCCAGCCACGCCCCAACTCTGGATCAGCCCCACTGAACCAGGACCATGGCACATGAACTTTCCACTCTGGGGGATTTTGCTCTTTATTTTTATCCGGGCAGCTAATTCAAAGACAACTCAATCACTGATCTGAACTCCTAGACATTGCTACAATACCTCTGCCGAACAAAGGCAGGCTTTGATTTATGCAGCGCAAACAGAGTGGGAGGAAATGTCTCAGGATTCAACAGCCTGTCTGTTTTAAAGCTCATCCTTAGTCCCTGTAAATTGTGTTCGTGCTAAAAGCCAGCTTAGAGAAGCAAAAATAAATTGGGGTATTTCATGTCCCTCCCCATCCTCATGCCATCCCCTAGCCCGACACTGCCCTCGCATCTTTCGGTGGGATGCAGCATTCCCAGGCTTTCATGTGAGAATACGTTGTGCTCCCATTTCAGGTTTCTGAGACACTATTTTTCTGTGCTCCCATTTTGGGTTTGTGAGACAGAAACAGAAACCGCCGCAGTTCCTGTTTTTGCAGAATGAATTTGCTTAACCCAATAGTTTGTTTAATTTACCAGAGCTGTAGCTGCAACACCTGCAAGGCACATCCTCGTGTAATTTTCCAACAGGCAGGAAAGGATCCAATAGGGAAATGAGTTCCCTTTTTTTTCCCCTCTTTCTTTTTTTGGTGTAGCAAAGCTGCTTTTCAGTAAAGATGCCAAAAATTTCTCTGCCCAAACAGTGAGTTTAGTGTGTTTGGCTTTGGGATGTGAATATTTTTACATGGCTTCTAATCTGCCGTTAGTTAGTAACAGTTTTTACAGGGTTATTTTCCTGCACTAACTACTAGGAGATTGCAGGTGGCTCACAAAGATTTTTAGCAACTTTTTGACTGGCCTATTCTTTACCCTGTGCTTTTGAAAAACTGTGGACAAATTGGGATGGGTGATAGGAAGCCCTAAACTCTCCTGGCTGTACAGAAAAGCTTGAAAATATGGGCTGATTTCACCCAAAAGATTGAAAAGCTAGAAGGAAAACGAAGACTCCCACATTTATTGTATTTAACATTTTATCATTTGGGGTTGGGAATAGCTGCATTCATGAATTTTGAATGTTTGGAAGTGCTCTTGCTATAATCATAGCCTAAATCAAATGCAAGTAGCAATAATCAGATCTGTTTTCAGGAGCTCATAGACAAGGGAAAAAAAACTTAAATTACTTGCAAATGTGCAAATGAAAGCTTTCCAAATGACCAGATGAGTGAGAGAGACAAAAGAATGACGCAAAATGCATTTAAATTGGGACTGCAAACAGTTCCATCATATATTCCAGGCATGTACGACCAAAGCAGTTACTATAAACCCCTGCTACAAAGCTGAAACACACAGTACAGGTCTGCACATCTACTGCTGAAAAGCAGACACCTCTCTTGACAAACACCTGCCTTTTTTGCTGGAGAAATGTTTGCTTCAAAGGCTAAAGAAAAGAGTGATCTGCAATAAAAACAACGTCCTTAAATTTTCTGCAGCCCCGAGCTGTGTTGAGCTCTGCAGATGCAGGGTGTCTGCAATCATGCCACTCAGCTCGGGCTGCTGCTGTAAAATCTGAGCTCTCACCGCTGCGCAATGCTGCTCCAGTTTTCATTTACTTATTTTGAACATAAAATAGCCTGTTAGCTGCAGAAATTAAAGATATTGGAACACTGCTTTCACTGTAATTAAAAAACCCTTCGGGGATGTAAAGAGGATATGTTTGGGGTGTATTTTTTAATCTTTTAACTGGATGACTTTTACCTGTACTGATTAACCCCTCCACTATTTTAAGCTAACTGCTAAATTACCTGTATTTTCACAAGTTCTATATTTTTCACCATTGTCTCATACAAAGAGCATGCAATAGTTCCACAGCTCTTGTATTTCTCACCCATTGTGTTAGCACGAACCTGACAAAGCCACCAGAAGAAAACTGTCTCCACTGCTTTCTCCAGTGCATCCTCAAGGACTTGTGACCTCCAGATCCTCAGCTGGCTTGGAAGTGATGAGCCATGACTGAGACTCTAACGAACAAAGGAGCTCGGTCAACATGCAGCCCTTCAGAACACACACACACACACCCCACCAGGCCAAAGCAAAGAAAGGAAGAAACAAGTGTAAATCTGGACATAATCACAGGTCAGGCCAAGTGCCACAAAATTCATGCTCTTGGGGGTCCTAGAGATCTCCCAGGAGCACAGGGTGACTCAACAGCTAAGAAGAACTAGAGTGCTGCTAAATCCCAAAATGTTGGCTGAATGCTCCAGGCTGTTAGAGGGCTGCCATGCACATCAGTAAGTGTTCTCACCACCCCCCTCACCTCGACAGCCTCTTTCTGTGGGGGTAGGACACCACATAGCCACCCTGCAGCAGATCTGCGTGGAAGGAGCCATGTGAGGAGGGATGGGGAGCAGACAGAACACACAGGTGAAACCTCTGACCTCCGCTGCTCATTCCTGAAATAAGGATAAGAGCACTGTGCTTCCACAGGAGATGTCCTGAGGAATAATAGGTTAATGGCCACTAAGTTCTTGGGCACCCTGCCACTGCAATCCTGCACACCAGTAAAAACAAGTTTCTTTTGCATCTGCTGCCTGTCCCCTTTGTCTGCAGCCCCTCCTGCTTTCGTGTCCCCTCTCCCCATGCCTGACTGTTAGCTATTTCTACATGGAAATAACCTCACCAGCACCTAATTCACCTCACTTACAGAGCAAAGAAAGTGCTACCCAGATTCACAGGGGTGGCATTTTGTAGCTTAAAAATTACTTCTCAGTTACTGCGAATGGGCAGTAAACTGATATCTACACTGCTTCTTCCATCTTACTGCTTTCATCCCAAAAAACCAGATAACATTCTCGATCTGCATTTAGAGAGATTTTATTCTTTAAAAAAATAATTATATATCTTGAGGTCAAATTGTTTGGGGTTTTTCAGTGATCAGCTATAACAGCAACCTGAAATTCCACTTCCATAAATAAGTTTATTATTGAATTTTCTGTATTATGTTACTAATTCAAATTTTTGTAAGAAGAAACTGCAACAGAGTACTGGGAGCTTGATATTGCTGAAATAAAATGTGCATTTGATCCCCCTCAGGAGACTTCCAGGTGCTGGCAGGGACCTTGAACATGTACTGAATTCACATAACCGTATATCCAAAAATAAAAAGAAAACTCTGTGATACACTAAGACCATTCTTGGAGTGAAACGACAAGCCAAATTACATCTTAGCCTTCATCAGCAGGAGAGAGGTGTGCCACACAGCTGCTATTGAAAATACCAGGGGAGATTAACATCTCAGATCTCCAAAAAGTAAATTGGAGATGTTAACAAAATGAGAGAAGAATGTACTCCTTTGAGCACGAGGGCTTTGAAAACAGACGGAAGACCCTGGCTTTCTTCCTACCTTGGTTTTCTAAAAAAAAAAGGCATCTTCTAGATGACACTGTATAAAATTTCCCAGTTCCAAACTTTGAACATAGACCCATGATTCATTAGATAAAACACCCATCAAAGCCCAAGGCAGAAGCCCAAAAGATAAAGACCTCCTCGTTTTACCCATGGGCAAGGAACCACAGCTTGGCTGGCCGGTGCCTGAGCATCCCAGGACACGCTCAGCACCATCCCTCAGCTGCAGCATTTGTGCTAAGACCAATCCTTTATCCCTGTCAGTCAAAGCTCATTCTGGCATATTCATCTCTCTAATGGGGAATTAATCTCTCAGACTAGTTTGCAACATTAAGGACTACAGATGGATGTATTATATGGTTTCTTCCTGCAGCAAAGGATTCGGCACCTGGGATCACCTCTACTCTTTTCCCTGCACATTAAAACCCTTTTAAGGTTTCTCTTTTCCCTTCCTCTGGAACGCCACCTTGCTTCTTTCTCCCAGCCCAGCAAATGCATCTTGATCTTGCAGGCATTTCTGAGCTCCCTGGTCTGAGCTCTCTCCTCTCTGCAGCCCCAGGGGTTGAAGGCTTCCCACCAGAAAGGCACCAAAATGTGCTTTTCTCACACTGACCGGAGGGAGTCCCAAAGGCCTATAAAGAGCCAAAGATTTCACCAACAGCAGGAAACTTAAATACCAGGGTGGCTTTGTTCTTGTCTCACCTCTGTACTGTCATAAAGCAGGGCTGAGATTTGAGCTCTGGCTTTTCTGTTAGGTAGTTTTGTTGGATTGTTGTGGGGTTTTTTAGGTTTGAACCCTCATTTGGGGAAGAAAACAATTATTTTTAAACCTCTATGACAAAGTTTCCGAGAGTTTGGGAGTAGGTGGGTTGAATGGTTAGCCTGGAGAAAAGGAGACTGAGAGGACACCCCATTGTGGCCTATGGCTTCCTGACAAGGGGGAGCAAAGGTGCAGGTGCTGATCACATCTCTTTAGTGACCAGTGATAGAACCTGCTGGAATGGCATGAAGCTGAGACAGGGGAGGTTTAGGTCTGATAGTAGGAAGAGGCTCCTTACTGAGAGGGTGGTCAGACACTGGAACAGGCTCCCCAGGGAAGTGGTCACAGCACCGAGCTTGGCTGAGTTAAAGGAGCATCTGTACGATGCCCTCAGTCACCTGCTCTGACCTGGCTGGGCCTGGGTGGAGCCAGGAGTTGGACTTGATGATCCTTATGGAGATTCTGTGATTCTAATGGTTCAGGCTGGAACCTCAGCTGTAAATTGCCCTTTTAATGTTCCTCCATCTCATGTTACTTACAGAGCAGATCTGCTGCTCAGACACAAAAGCAGAAGACAGTGCTGGTGCATCCAAGTAGCATGGCTGCTATCTGCTGTCTGGTTGCAGAAAGAGAGGACCCCATGCCAGCTGATTTACTTGGGTTACTGCTTGTCAGGGCCTTTAGTGCAGCTAGCACTGAAGTTTCCTATGTTGTTGAGACATCAAAATGACTTGTCATCAAAATGACTTGCTGGAGGCTTCTCCAGCAGGAACAAAGCTGTGTACAGAAGGAGCAGAGGCAACACCACCCTCAGATTTGGCAAGGTCACTGCCTTGAGGGAGGACTGGTGAGATGAATATTTGACTACCAAAATATCTTTTTCACCAGGAGGGGAAAGAGCTCAACCTCTGCATGATATGGAGGTGGGCTATGAAACTGGGAGGTTGCAGGTCTCCCCTCTTTCACAGCCAGCCAGCACTGTCCCACATGGTGGATTGGAAGCCTCACCCTGACACCCTGCATCCAGCTTTTCTGCAGGAAACCCTCACACCAGTGAAAGCTACGGGAAGTCTGGTCTTTGAGGGGATACCTCCCAAGTTTAGTCTAGTTGACTAAAAAATGGGAATGTTTTCCAAATTCACATGAAGTGTAAGTGAGGGAGGTTTCATTCATTTATTTTACATATCTAAGTTACACCCCTAAAAATAAAAATGATGCTTGCCTCTTTGTGGTGAGGCTGATGTCTTGGTCCTTTCAGATGCACAAAAGTTATGCCAAGAACCCGTAACAGTAAGCTTGTTGTCAGGCAGATCAGGTTCATGCCTTTCCACCAATGCACTGGAGCAACCAGCTTGTTATTGTTCTGGCTACAGGAAAAAATCTTTCTTGGGCAAAAACTTGCCTTTGGAATATAAACCAACTAATGCCCTTAGCTTGTATGAGGGGGTTATTTGAGCATGTTCATTGGGATATGCTGCTCAAGGAGTGCACCAAAGGGTGTGCAGAACCCCAAATCGGTTATGTCTTGAACTGGTACAATTTGGTGTGTTTGCATGAGTTTCCACCCTGAGTGGGTAAGGTGGGTGAAATATCAGTACCAAAAACCCTACCAATGAAACAGAAAGAGTGGTAAGGTGCTGGAACAGGCTGCCCAGAGAAGTAGTGGATGCCCCGTCCCTGGAAGTGTTCAAGGCCAGGTTGGATGGGGCCCTGGGCAACCTTGTGTAGATCCAGACCTGGAGGTTGGTGGCCCTGCCTGTGGCAGGGGGGTTGGAGCTCTATGATCCTTGGGGTCCCTTCCAACCCAGTCCATTCTATGATTCTATGATTCTGTCATTATAGACGAGCTTGGCAAAGGAGAACACAGCACACAACCATGTTTGAGCATCGCTGCTCTGAGGTTGCTCAAGCCGGTGGCACAGTCAAACACGCTGGAGACAAACGGTAAAAAGCAGAGTTTAAAGACTAAAAGCAGCGGGGGACTAAATGACCGTCCCAGTAACAAATGAAATGATGACGGTGTTTTCCGAAGTGCCACCAGAGGGCAATAATAGGCAGAAAACGAGCTAACCTTGGGCTGTCGGGGAATGGATGCTTCTTGCACCTCCAGGTGCCGAAAGGCCTTTGGCTTGGTTTGAGGGGGAGAAGGGGGAAATCCTACTCATTTGCCTTGCTCACCCCGCATGAAAATGCGAGAGGAGTTTACATTTCAAGCCTTTGTAAAGACGTCTGTCCATCTCGGCAGCAAGCAGAGCACACTGTTTCCCCAGGCATCCGGAGTCCACCCCCAGCCCCGTTGCTGGGGCAAGCAGTGGGACTCCAGTCTGGCCACCCTGGCCCTGGGACAGGCAGGGTTGGGCAGCCTGAGCTGCACCCACAGCTTTCCTTGGGTGACTTCCCAAAGGTTTCCGCAGTGATGAAACCCAGGCATATTCCTAAATCCTTCTCATCTGGGGCAGTAAGCAAGCTGCTACTTCGCAGCTGTTTTTCTGCTGGAGTTTTATATAAAGATCTGGACTTTAATTCATTACAAGGAAAATTTGGTTGGGTGGCTGTTGTGGGGACTGGTGCTGCAGAGAGAACTGGGCTCATTCTCAGGCATGCTGTGGAGATACGTATGTGGAGCTGTGGGGATTTATTTCCCATGTCGGGAAGGAGGCACATCCACACATCCACACTTGCCCCCATCCCAGTATCCCTGTATCCACATCCCCACATCCCTTCTTCCCCACTCTTGTGCGTTTTTTGCTGCTGGCTGAGCATCTGAGCATCTCAGCCCCACGCATCTGCTCCCTCACCCTCTCCTGGGGGGATGGGGCAGAGAATCAGAAGAGTGACAGTGAGAAAACTCATGGGCTGAGATAAAGACAATTTAACAGGTAAAGCGAAAGTTGTGCACAGAAGCAAAGCAAGACAAGGAATTCATTCCCCCCTTCCCATGGGCAGGCAGGTGTTCGGTCATCTAGAGGAAAGCCCTGCTTTCCTCTAGCAGGGCAGTGACTTGGGAAGACCATCACTCCAAATGTGTGTGTGTGTCCCTCCACTCTTCCTCAGCCCCTTATATACCAAGTATGACATCATATGGTATGGAATATCCCTTTGGTCACTAGAGCCAGCTGTCCCAGCTGTGTCCCTTCCCATCTCCTTGTGCACCCCCAGCCACTCACTGGTGGGGTGGGGTGAGAAGTAGACAAGGCCTTGGCTCTGTGTAAGCCCTGCCCAGTGGTAACTAAAACATCTCTGTATAACAAAAACGCCTGTAAATTATCAATACTGTTTCCAGCAGAAATCCAAAACACAGCCCCTTACTAGCTACTATGAAGAAAATTAATGCTGAAACCAAGACACCCACATCCCAACATCCTCACATCCCTTCTTTCCCACATCCCCACAACCCTGCATCCTCTCACCCGCACATCCCCACATCCCTGCATCTGCACAGCTCCTCTGCCTCCGGTGTGGCAGATCTTGCCTCTCTGATGCAAGACATCTGTGCAAGGAGGGACCTTCTGTAATTGCTCAGCAGCAGGCACTGCCCTCAGTGAGTGACTTGGGAGCACTGCTTCGATCATTTCTGCCCATGGAATCCAAATGTGACAACAGCAAATCTGGCCTCTACATCACCCTTTTTTCCTTAAAGGATTAAGAGTAGCCACTAAATTAAAACAGATTATCTGAAATGCAGCTGAGTGGAGCATTCTCTTTCCTTTTCCTTCTCTGGGGAGGGGACAGGGGAACAAATCACTTAGTTCAAAACAGCGGATGAGAATTTGTGAACTCATGCTGAGATTCTGCTTTGAATCACGGGAGGAGTAACTGGGAACTGGAGCCTCCCCCATCACTGGGGAGTGCCCTCATCCTCTCAATGATAAAATAATCTCTTCAGTGCAGAAAACGCTTACCTAGCCTGTGCAAAGCTGAACTTATGTCAATGAGACTCAGAGGATCCACCCAAGAATATTCTCACAGCTGGACACCAGGATCTCTTCCTGGAGAATGGATTCAGATCTCCTGAAGCAGAGAAAGGAGTTGTCTCCTACACTTCACAACAGTAATTTTTTTTGTTGGGTTGTTTTTTCGTTTTCTTTTCATATCAGTGTTTAAAAAAATGTAAATATTCCTTTTCAACTCAAAGCAGCTCTTCCATCCTCCATTTTTACTTTTGGTTTTGCTTGGAAAAAAAGAGAAAAAGCAACATGAAGTATTTCAAAGCAGCATAGCTCGATTGTTCTCCTGATGGGCAGCCAAGTCAAAACAATCCATGAGCTGCGAAACCATTACCTAGACTTTTTGACTCAATACTGGAAGGTGTCAAATGGTGATGTTTGGAAAAGGCAGATTGCTCGTTTGTGGGGAAAGGACACACACACACACACACACACAAGTGTAACATAGAGAGGGAAAGAGTAGTTGAGCTCATGTGGAAAATAGACAGAAGTGGTCAGATATAGTTATCTGCCTGAATATATGCTGATGTACAAGGGGAAAGGCCAAGACATGGTGTGACTAGCAAAATATATAGAGTTCCTCTGCGCCTGAAGCTGGAAACATGGCCTTCTGTCACGCTAGAGGGGGAAACCCACTAATTTTAACCAAGAAATTATGAGAAAAAAATTACCTCTTTCTAAGCATGCGATGTTCAAAGCCCTTTGATTCCTCATCCTCTCCAAAATTTGCATTTCTCCTTGCACTCAGCACTGACATCAGGAAGGGAGCTGGGGCAAGGTTTTCCTGTCCCCCAGCGTGATGCTCTTTGGCTTTGGGAAAGCGGTGCCAGGTGCTGCACACCACAGCGCTGGCTCTGGAGGACTGAGCAAGGCTGGGGTGGGGGGGAATGCAGACCTGCGCACAGCAGGATGTCCATCTCCCCCCACCACAGCTCACATCTACTGGTGCCGGTGGGAGTCTCCACACTGGCTGCACAGGCAGTTGGGCATGGGCTGAGGACCATCCCATCCAGGCAGGGTTTGCTGCTCCTGCTCCTTCTCTGCTTCCTGCTTTTGCACCTACAGCACAAAGTGGCTCCAATGCACGTGTATCCCTCCCTGCTTCCCTTGGCCATTTTGGCTGGCTCCCTTTCTACAGTCCCATGACTTTTGTGATCCATGTGTCTTCAAATGGGTATCCTTCACAGCACCTGAGGGCCTCTGCCAGGATGACTGTCGGTGTCCAGGAGCGAGGTTTCTCTAAAACACCAAAGGCCTCCTCAGAGTTTCCCACCTCCAGAGGTTTAACCAGTGGGTGAGAAAAACATTTTCATCTTACTTCCTGGGAGAAGTTATTTTGAAGACTCGTTAAAAGTGGAGAGAAATACCTGCTTAAAAGTTAAAAAGACATATAAAGATGGTTTGGGTTGTGAGGTGCTCCATTGTCACACTAAGGACAGGCTTTCAGCAGCGGGGAGGGTATCAAAGAATGATAGTTAAAGCTGTAGTTATGCTCTCTGCATTTGAGAACCAAAGTCATTCTGCCTCTCAAAGATGAATCTCATACCTGTGAGACCACTCAGGTACTTCTGCCCTGGCAGAGTAACCAGGAACGAGCCCTCATAAACGCAGCACCAAGGCACAAAGGGATATTAGTGTAAAAAGAGACTGGGTCCATGATTTCTTAGTTATTCCTAATGATGTAATTCTTTTGCCTTGCAACGCTATTACTCCTATGTTGTTTGGCTGGAGTCACTTGGGAAGCTTCAAAAAACTTTGGAAAAGAGCACTACGGAAATTAGAGGCCTCTTGTATCTGCAAGGATAAATACATTCACAGCGCAATTAGTTACTGTGGAGTTAAAATGTTTTCCAGGAAATATAAGGGGTGGAGAACAGGGATATTTGGGAACCAGAAAAGAAAGATGTTTAGAATTTTTTAAAATATAAACCCTATAGAAAAGGGGACACGTGGGACAGAGGAAGGATATCCTCATTTTTCATCATTAAAGAGAAACAACACTGTAATTAAAAACAGATTCCAGAACACTGATCTGTTTATTTGCTATAGATGGGCTGAATTAGCAATTGGTTTGGAACCACAAACACAAGAGGGTAGGATAAAAAAATAAGGGTACATGAGACAGGTTTGGGGTTTTTTTAGACTTCCATATCCAAACACAAACATATTTTTTCACCCAAGGCTTCATGCTGTCTTCTGTGCTGCAGTGAGCTAGTTAAACAGCCCCCTGCCCCCACCGGGAATGGGGCTCGGCCGTGATGGTCTTTGCAGCTTTCTGGGCTTGTACCACTCCAACTTCTGCCACATCACATGATTTTCCAAATTCCTTGCTGCTCCTTGTACTATGTTTGCATCTTCATTTGCAAGCAGTGAAGGCTGAGCAGGAGGACTGGGTGAGGATGGAGAGGGAGCACCCAGTCTCTTGCAGGGGACTGTCTCCCATCCATGGCCAGTGGAGCCGCAGAGGTGCCTGTTCCCTGCAGTGGCAGGGAAAGTGTCAGTGCTCCTCTCCTCCCCTTCCTGCTCCCTTTTTCACTAACACCAGCTGTCAGAGCATGTGGACCGTTGTCCTTACGGCCTGGCTAACGCTACACTGTCCCACCAGCCAGTTCGGGGCTGCCCTCGGCTGGCGGCGCTCACCCCCACTGCTGCTTCAGCACCTTCTTTCCATCTGCACCACGAGTTTACCCCAGCGCCAAGCTTTGCTATGACAGCAGGGAGTAGGAAGCAGCAGACTTTCCAAGTCCCCTCTGCTGGTGCAATGCTGCTGAGCAGCCTCCATCCCTCCTGCACAGAGCCACACCACCATGGGAAGAGACCGTAGGGTTGTAGCATCTCCTGTTTGAGGCACTCCAATAAAAATCTAGAATGAAGTCTCACAGACTCTGGTCTCTGTTTCTTTGAGTGAAAAACGTCCTGCAAACCTAAATCAAATCTCACTCTCCAGGCAAGCTGGTGCACTCAAAAGGTAAGCCCTGTCTCAAAAAGCAATTGCTGTATCACATCCGGTTACCCGGATCTGAGTTGCAGCTTCACATGGGTGGGCATTTCCATGGCCGGTAGCCACAGCCCTGCACGTGCCACATCCCTCCTGCTGCAGGGAGTCCTTCCCTTCCCTGCTCTCTGCTGTGGTCCTTTGCACTGCCTTTGACACATCTTGGGTCCTCCAGTGACTCCTTCAGCTTGTTCATTTGGCACTAAAAAGAGAACAACCTGGGTAAGTTTATGGATAGGTTAATGAGCTGAATCCTCCCACAGAGATGTGGGGTGAGTTGGAGGGCCAGCTGTAGGAGCAGTGCTGGGGGGGCAGGCACCCATTTTGGCAGCAGAGAACTGCTAGTTAAGCTCAGCCTGTCTTTTCAGTTGGACTCCACGTGCAATGTCTGTCCCCAACACCTGTTTATTTGAAACCCAGGTACTGGTGGGCCCTGATGATCTGATCCCCAGTCTGCTGGTAGCCAAGTACTCAACTGCAGAAGTGTAGGAGTGGGTCTCCACCATGGCAGCACACCTCAGAGGTTTAGGATGAGCTGCGCCTGCTGAAGTCCCTAACCGAAACTTCTGGCCTTTCTGCTACGTGTCTGAATGCATGAAAGAATTAATGTTCTGGCTTTTTAAGATAAATTGTTCATGCTGGTCAGTGCTGTTATGCTAGCTCAGCAGGTTTCAGTAGACAGGCTAATTGTGGCAGTAGTGATTTGTTTGTTCCGAATCAGAAAGTTACCAGCTATATTTTGCTACCCTTAGTGTCAGAGAACTTATATAGGTCAGGAAATGTGTATAGCCAACAGCCTACTCACTTGGAAAGGCACTGGTAGACAATAAAGTTTTATGAACAGAAATTTAATGGCATGGATCTTTCCAGTCTTTGCAAAGAGGCTGAGCTTAAGTGATTATTTTTGATGCCGAGTCCTTGCAGTTAGGTGTCCACTGGTAACACAGGCTGCATCCTGCTCCACTGCTCTACAGCAGTGCCATCTGTAATTAATCGAGCTTCAGCCTCCCACAATTTGTTTTGTCTTAGCTTTGGGAGGGGAGAGGGGGTGTCTATTAACAATTAAAAGAATCCTCTTCCCATTACACTGCAGAACACTGAAAAAAGAAATGCTTGGAAAAAATAACTTTGATAGCAGTTTAGCAGCAGGAAGGACAGTCTATCAGCCAGACAGAGAAGGAACAGCAGAAATGAATATACATGTGCACTCATGTGTAATGTTTGGTTTCCTTGAGCAATTACCATTTTATCCTGGAGTAACCCTCAAATCATTTGCAGGAGGGTGTCAGATAGCAACGCCACCTTCAAACTCACCCCAGCTGTGTGTGCAGCCAGCGAGGACCATATGGTGCCTCGTGTGCAAGGCTGATACTTGCTGGGTTATGAAGGTAACTCTGACGACTGTCTGTCTGACTGACTCCCTCAGGGCATGAACGTGGAGCTGCACTCGGCAGCTGCCCTTCCTGCCTGAGAGATGCATGGATCACGGGCCGTGCTGGGGAGGTTAGGAGGCAGGGCATTCTCTGAATTGTGTGGGAAAAGCGTCCCTCTTCCGGTAAGGGACTTTCTCCGTTTCTCCATTCATATAAACTACTCTCATCAGATAAAGCAAATGTGGATTTTTTTTTTTTAATGCTTTTGATATCCTGGTTATGCATTGTGTGAATTCAGCATAACCCCTATCCTTACTGAGGGTATACAGCCTTTTCTTATACAGTTCTCTTTTACTATCGTGATTACTCCCTAGAACTTGGCCATGAGTTTTGAGACTTGGTAAGCAGGCTGAGATGCATCCAAATGCAATCTTTCTGTCTGCACAGGATCACCAGCATTTCAGTACAAATTGTCATGTGTTTATGCTTAAAAATTGACTTTTTTGTGTTTTTATTTCTTTTACAGTAAGCTTTCTCACCTATGCTCAAGACCAATAGTGCTTGAACCACTTTCATAAGCCCCACTTTTGAGAGGCTTGTGAAGTTCTCTGCAACTTCTTTATTTTGAACAACTCCCTCCTTGTAAAATAAGATAGGTGCATCCCTCCACATTAACCTTTTATAAACAGCCTATGTCCAAGGGAGTTTCATAAGCAGCTTGAAAGCTACCCTGAGTCCTATGGAGTTCAAGTCAAGAAGTCTCAACTTCGTGCTGCTCATGGGTGTCCTACCGCCAGGCTATGGGCTCCTCTGCCCAAAGGACATCCTCTAGGCTCCTGCTCAATCTATGCCACACCGCAGAGGAGAGGCTGTGAATCCAAGGTTCAGTGGGAAAATGGGAGTTTAATTTGCTCTTTAGCCCTGTGATTAGGGACCCTCAGTCGGCTGCTTTGGTACCCAGTGCTAGCACCAACAATGCCAGTGTTCAAATGAACATGGCACTCAGCCTGATATTTGTTCAAGAGCTTGGGATTGCCGTGTGCCCTAGACACTCAAAGGGATGACCCTTTCATGAGATGCAGGCAGAGGGATGATTACTTGTCACAGCTAGTAGGAAAGGAAATCTGAACATGTACATGGGCACAGTGGAGAGGGCATCCTCTGGAGAACCTTGCCTGAAACCTGTGATTAAACTCTGAATCGGCCTGTTCATCTCTATCCTCTCCTGCCCTGCCCTTGCCCCCCTTCACATTTCTGGGCAAAAGTGAGTCAAAAGTAATAGGTTGCAGAGAATTAGGCAAGGAAAATACGGAGTTTGGTTTTAGCTATTTTAAATTAAAGGAGCTGGCAAGATAGTCAGAAAGAAACCAGAGAGACCGGCAGTAGAAGTTAGATCACTGTGAGAAACAGGAATGCTAACTGCTTTGTCCCCAGGGTCATGGGATCACATAAGATTATTATTTTTAAAAAAAAAAGATTTATCAAAATACTGTAATATAGTCATAATTTGTCAGCAGTTGTGAAGTCCAGGGAACTCAGGCAACTTTTCAAATTCTGCATAATCTTCAATGTCTATGGGAAACACAATGAAATATACCCTGCTCTTAATTGATTCCTTTTGAGCCACATTTTTCATGCAGGCTTGGCTGTTGGCCTTTCTTTGCTAAGTGTGGGTTTCAACAAGTGGAGAAGATGGATGGTTAAACCAATCAACTATAGAATATGCAAAAGGTCAAAGCACTCAGCTAGCACATTGCGGACTGCTTCCAGACAAACCAAGCATAATAAATCGGGTAACTTTCTCTTTGAACAAACAAAATAAGGAAACTAGAAAGTAGTTCAAGCTGATAATGTTTTCTTTATGACTTGAAGTGCTACACGCACAGCCCCGTGGAATATGAAACAGGACAAAACTACTTTCCTGCATTGTTCTGCTGAAACAGAAGAGAACAAAAGTAAGCCGTTTGCATCTGTTGTGCTGCATAGATTTGTGTCAGCATCTAAAGTAAATTAAGATTGATGTGTGCAAGCAGTGAAATGTTGTTGACCTTTGTGAATAGCTGTAGCACTCTTCTTCAGAAGGGTTTTGAATGTGGGGCTTGTAGCAACATGACCTCCGTAAGGTACCCTCTAGCCCTGGGCAATGAACATAGCAGGGCAGAAGTGCTGGTGTACTGCTGCTGCCATGGTCTCTGTGGTCTCTGATGCCAACAGGCCTCCATCGTAGTAACTGTACGGGTGCCTAGGATTTGACGTTTAGGTGGCCAGTGCTGGGGAATTCCTGCCCACACCGTGACAGCAGCAGCAGGGCTGTAGGAGCTTCACCGGTGTCAGCAGAGCACTGCCAACGGGCCAGTGATGCTTGTTTTCTCATCATACAAACTCAATGCACCCAGGAAGGGGAAACTCTTAATAATGCTCAGAGGAAGTATTTGGTTTCACAATCCTCCCAAATCAGTTTGTGTGCTAATTTTAAATGGCTCTCTGTTACTTCCCGGCTTATCTTTAGTTGCTGCTTGACTGCACTTGGCAGAAGAGAATTAAATATAAGCTGCACTGTCTTGAATACCAAGAGTGTTTTCATTCCATCTAGCTAACTACTGGTGGCTTATTTTCTCTTCCAAAAGAAAGCTGAGACCTCATGAAGAAGAAACTGTGGTGCCTCTGGAAAGTACACCTGTACAGCCACCCATGGCATGTAGACAGTCTTGCTCTGAAAGGTATGTGAACTGACCGATGTGGATTTTACTTCCATTTCCATCACGCTGTTTGTGTGGATTTGAAAGAAATAAAAACCTGGGTATTTAGTGAAACACCTCTATAAACTGCGAAGGGGCTTCACCTCAGCCCATGTGAGGTCCTAGCTCACACTCAAAGCAATGTGAAGGCAGACCTTGGGTTTTTTTTAACTTTGAGGAGCGACCTGTGCCCAGTGATATTAACCCAGCATACAAATGCCCAGCACTTGGAGAACGGACACTTTGGTTTGTATTTGGCACAATCATTACTCTCTCTGCTATGAGAAAACAGACTAACCAAGAGAAAACAAGATAGAAGATTTAGACAAAACTTTGCTTTTGGCAGATGTTGTCAGTTTACAACAGCCCCTGCTCATTTCAGGAGCCCTGCAAATCTCACTAGATTCCCAGTGGTGGCCTGAGGCATCAAAACCTCTTTCCAAGTCTGGGCTCTGGTGTTTAAGACTCCTGCTGGAAAAGTGTGCCCTTGATGGANGGCATAGGCAGGTGAAATAAAGCTCCAACTAAAATTTTAATTGCAGATGTGTAGTGGAGGCAATGGAGCTGCAATGCTCTGCCCCATTAAGACTCCAAGCCCTAACACCAAGGTGATCTGACTCACTGGAGGGTGAGAAATATAATGTGCTGTACCGCTTGCAACAAATAGCATTCACTTTCAAAACAATGCATGTAGCAGAGTTGTTCCCAGCTGCTGGGAGCAGATAAGACTTAAACCCTGCACGTTGGTTTACATTGGTGACTGATGATTGAATGGAGGTGCGGAGCGGAGGTGTCTTTAGTTAGGTAATCTCACTGGGTAAATGAGATTTGGACTGTGTTTTCTAGCAAATTTAGGCTTGGAATAAATTATACTCATTTGAAAAGTCACTGGCCCTGTTGGAACTGCACTTTGCATCTCATATAGACAAAAAGTGCCTGTGGAGTTAATCCACTGGTACCCAGATGCCTCCCTGAGGTGTGCAGCTCCCAGTACTTGCAGAGTCATCTGGGCACAAGCTGTTCATCCTGTAGCAGCATCTCTAGGTGGGTTCACTGTCTGGGAGACATGAAAGCAGCACCCCTTAAAAGCAGACCACCCCTTAAAAACAGATCACCACTCCATGATTCCACTGTTTCCATGACAGTCATCACAGGTTCACAGAATGGTGGGGGTTGGAAGTGACCTCAAAGCAACTCCAAAAACTAACTGCCCAAACTAAGCAAAACCTTCCGTGTGTTTTGACATCATATTTCCACATAAAAACTTGATTTTCTTCTCACTTAGGGCCACTGGACAATGACATATTTCCGTTTACCTGGATGAAGCCATTCTTCATTCACACCACTCCCTCTGAGGAGAGAATTAGGCTTCTGGCTTCTAGCAGCTTTGTGACCTCCTGGAGTGCACCATGCCAGAAAAATCTGCTCATTCTCTTAGCATTGAAGTGAGATGAATCCTGCGCAGTTACATTCACATCCTGGCAATTTACCTGAGTATTACCTGGATGTAAATGCATTCAGCCATAACACAAGGAAAATCCCAAATCCCAGAATCAAAGGATACTTCTCTTTTGAATGTGACAGTGTCATAAATTCCTTCTTGACAGCAAATCAACTTCTTAGTGGTTCACTGCAGATAAAGGATTTTGCTTGATTCCTGGTTCAGATATTTGTGCTGGAAACATCCTTGATACTTGTTAGAACCTGCTGAATTTTAAAACACTTTGGTCAGAGAGAGGACTTAAATACATCAACAGGAAAAATTCCCAGCTGCTTGCCTCATGAGAGGATTAAAGATGATAACTTGTCAAGGGGTGACAACTATAGTCCTTAGAGCAAATTTACTCCTATGCATCTATCACATGGAGTCATGTTTTTTGTCTTCAAGATGCAACAATCTGTTACACAACAAATGTCCAAGCGTACATGACCACGTGAAGACTCGCACTCACAGGTGAGGCAAGAGGCATTTTCTTCCCCTTTGAGATTTCTACAAAATGAATGATTCCTTTTTTTCCCAACCCCTGACTTAGTTGCTGTGTCGTACCTGTAAGGACATGAATGCCAAACAGAAGTTCCCTGGTTCAGCTGCTGTGGCTAGCAGCTTCATCCTACCCCAGCTGCATCTAGACAAAGCCAAAAGCAAGAAAATCGATGTTCTGGTGAAGTGATAAAATGTGAGAGACTTGCCTAGAATTGTAACTGCAGAGGAATTAAAAATGACCCTGTCACAGGCACCAGTGAGAAACCTTATAAAATATAATTTTTCTTCAAAAAAAAGATTTTTTTATTTTCTGTTGAGCACTTAAACCTCTGAGGCTTGCAGAGCATTTTGCAGGTTGTCCTCCACTTCTGCCTCCTGCCTCTGATCTGGAAAGCTTTATAAGTAAGTGAAATGGGTTCAACTCCTTGCTTTTAAGACCCTTGCTGTGTTGGAGCTCATACCCCTTTCCCTCTGACAAATCTTAACTGCATCTTCCTCCTTTAGCCTCTTTCTCTACAACCTAAGAGCCAAACTCGACACACCCTGTCCCGGTGCTTTAACTCTGTGTTGTGGACCACAAAAAACTATTCAGCTAGTCTTGGAGAGCACAGCAGCTTAGAAGAAATATTTTATTTTTATTATTGCTGTTCTAAAACGTTTGGAATTAATATTGTTTACAATATTAACAATGGCATTTAGTCCCTAGTCACAGTCCTAGGAGGCAGGTAAGCGAAAGGAAGTGAGAGAGACCCAGTCTAGAGCTAGTACTAACCTGCAACAGAGCCCAGGTTTGTTGTTTCCTGCCAACCTCCACTGTTAGAAAACATATTTTTTTTCCCATGTGACAGAGTGACATCCCCTGATTCCCCAAGAAAGGCTCATCAGGTGGAGAAAAGAGCATCTCACACTTCCCTCAACAGGAGATGAACTGAGAAAATGAGGGCAACACCCCCCGGGTGGTCTTTGAAAATCCTAGGTGAACCCCACAAGCGTGCAAATACAAGTTTCCAGAGGTGCCAGCACCTGAAAGGACATGTCTAATGCCTGATCACAAAGCGAAAATTCGGATACAGAAATAATTCTGGTTGTTTCTACAGTACTTTTAAGCAGCATGATGGGATGATATTTGTCCTTTCACTGTTGCCCACCTCCACCCAAGTCCACCAGCAGGTCCACAGAACAAACCAAAAATACTCAGATAACTATAATTTGAGGAAAACCTAAGACTTGTCAAATCCTGTACTCAAGTTTTTGCATGATTTTGTAACAGATTAAATCCTGGTTATTATAATTTCCTACTGGAATGAAATTCCACTAGGAAAAAAAAAGGCATTTTCCTTAAACCCTTGTCAACCCTTTTCTCTATCATTGGCAGTGGTATTTTATCTAGATTGATCAAACACCTCCGAAATTTTCAGTTTAAAGGTTCCATCTTTACCTACATTAGTTTTGCAAGAGAATATGGCTGACAAAGCCACGGGTCACTTAATAACAACTGCAATAAACTTTGTCATCTTAACAGCTGCACGTCAGTTGGATGCATGTCCATTAAGTGCCCAGTGATTTGGGGCATAGTCTGAAATAGGCTTTTCAGCCCATCACTGGTTATCTTGGGCAACCTGGGCTAGTGGAGGATGGGGTGGAGTAGGAGTGGAACAGATGGTCTTTGAGGTCTCTTCCAGCCCAAACCACCCGGTGATTCTCTGAGTCTGATTTTCAGGATCCTAATTTTTAAACAGAAGTTTGTTATGGTACTAAAGTGGCAGCTCAGAGACTAAAATTTCCCAAATGACAGTAATGTTTTATAATTTGGCTATTTGTTTGCTTGCTTTTAGCTACTCTGCAGAGAAAACTCATATATGCACAAGGGGGCCTTTTTATGTCAATTCATAAATGCACAGCATGTGTGTCAGCCAGAACCGCTTGAAATACATCCCTTGCAAAAAGGAGGAATTCGACATGGGCCCAGGCAGCTCTCCTGCAGGAACATTTTGCACACTCCACTACCTTAATTTGAGTTAAGCAGAACAGAGCCATCCCCAGCAAGTGATGGCTTTGAAAACCTACCTCTGTTATTTAAAGCTTGACAGAGTCTCAGAAGATAGCATCGCTGCAATGAGTTTCTTTTGAAACTCTACAAAGTCACACGAGGGAGCGGTTTGGGGTTGTGCTCAGCCACGGACCTCAGGTTGGCTGTCCCATGAGTGGAGGAAGCCCAAGAGAAAGCCCCTGGACCTGTCCCCAAAGCTTCAGACCAAGGATTGGCTTCCCTAAAAGTACTGGGAGTGTTTTGTCCTATTCAGGGGCCAGGGTCCCTTGGGACATCTGAGTATTTTACGTATTTGAGAAGGTTGATTCTTCCTCCACTTTGAAGCAGATGCTGCTCCTCCCAAATCCCACGCTGAGGGGACAACATGCCAGGAGGAGCATGATTTTTTCCTCCTCCCTGTGTCTTTACTGAGAAGGAGGCAATTTAGCCTATCATGCTTTCCAAAGATGATATAACATTACCTCAGGGAGGCTATGCCCCAGGTCCTGTTAGGACATACCACTTCAGTCTGGAGTGCACACTTGCTCCTTGCTCCACGGTACACATTGAGCTCCTTCCAGCAGGAGTTTTATAGCAAGCTCACAGTTGCTTTAAATTAGAAAAGTTGGCAAGGATCCGAGGAAAAGAGTGGGAGCTGATTTAGCTGAGACAGACAGTTACAGAACTCGATACAAGAGCACCAAGCTTCTAAGTTTTCGTGAGGTATGCTATTTGTCATCACGGCGTTCAGAAGTGTTTTAAAGGACTTTGAATCACCAACAATTACCTGTTGGCTTGAATTTACAACTCTTCCACCACCCAAATGGAGCATGTTGCTTTCCCTGAAAATTCTGCTGTCATCTACTGAAGCATAAAGGTAAGTTGTAACTGATTCTACTTTCCTACCCGGACTTCTCTGAAATGCGTTTGAAGAAGGGAGCGCAATAGAGAGACCTTTGAGAAAAAGGCAGATTTTTGCTGGGATACAAATGAATCCATCAGAAAGCGACTGTAGTAGAGTTTCAGTGAAACCTGATTACGTATATTGTCTTGTAAGACAAGAGTAATAAACTAGGACATTTATGTACATAACATTGCTATCAAAAATCTACTGGGCAAATTATTTTTTTTTTAAAGAATAAGAACACTATTTTCTGGAGAAAAAAACCCTTTTTAAATGTCTACCTGTCACAGGGTTTAGGGTTATTTAATTGCCTAAAATATTTTGAAATATTTCTCTCTATCTAGGTTTAATCTTGCATTCCATCAACCCAAAACAGAGATTATTGTTTTTTTCCCTTGTGAATGATTCCAACATCATTCCAAATCTTCACTTTAACCTTTGTTGCTATGGTTTCATAGAAACTTGTTTTTTTAAAAAAAATAATATCTGTAAATACCAAATAAATCATTTTGCTTCAGTGTTGTCCTCTTGCAAAGTTAAGCTCCTGCTTTTAACATAACAAATGCATATATTTTCGAGAGTTTAGTTGGGGTGTTGCTTCTGTTTGGTAGGGTTTTTCAAGATCATTTTTATGCTTCCAAACCAGCAGTAGGTATAGATCCTATGTGCAGACTGGGGAAAGTGTGTTGTTAAATATAAAAGAAATGCTGAGCTTTAAGTGATTAAACACAACCTTGGTCTCGGTAGGTGAGAGTGTAAGTGGATTAGCGGTTTCTTGCTCCCCTTTTTCCCCTGGGTCTCTGGTTACTGTTATCCAGGCGAGGCTGAGGCAAGGCTTGCTGGCATGCCAGCTGCCCAAAACCTGATACTCACAGTGGTGGCTAATTTCTCTAACCCACTCACTTTTAAGGAAATGATGAAGCTTTTCAGGCTGAAGCCTTAGGAAAATATGGGTGTGAGCACAGCATTACCCACAGCCCTTGGAGCCATACAAGCTGTGGACATTTGCCAACAGCAACCTGCCACAGAAATCACCCAGCTATTGTGTTAGGTAGTGTGCTGCATTAAAGAGACAGAAAATCCCTTCTTCATCTAGTGCCTGCTCCATGTTTTCCCTGTCTTGGGACAGCTTCAGCTGTGTTACTGGAGCAGATCTTCCTTGGTGGGAATGCAGTCAATCCCACTGATGCTTTGTCCCTGCGGAACCTGCTCCACCTAAGAAACGCATTTAAGAGCATAGAAACACAGGACAGAGAGAGCAGAGGAAAGGGTATGGAAAAGCAAAACTGGATGTGGAGGAGCTGATATGCCTGCCCACTGGCATGGAGAAAGCCTGAAAGCTCAGTTCCCTTAGAAGCTGCCCCTCGGTTCAGTTTTGTGCTGAGTGGGAAGCCCACCATCACCATCCTTGCTGAGCACTGGACAGGTAGACCTGGGGACATCTCCATCAGGTGTCACCTGGGTGAGAAGTACATTGCATTGGGAAGCACATTCCTCTTTCTTAGTGGTTGCCTATTCCTTGTCTTTCCATAATACCCCACTGATCTGATGGGTAGGTGACAGTGAAGATGGTGAAGGCTGGTCCCACTCCATACTGCTTAGTGACACAAGAGACCGGATGGCTTCTGCAATCTAGTGTCTCAGCCACAGGGACTGCTTCTGGCTCAGCAGCAATAGCAGGCAACAATGCAAACGAAGAACACGGTGTTCATATTTTTCATATCCAACATCACCTCCACACGTCACTGTTGCACTTATCTGTGGTTCAGTCACAGTGGCAAGGTGAGAAGGTAGATGAAAGCCCACATGGGAACAGCATCCCAAAGGCTGGATTTGCACGCCTGCAGGAGGAGAGCCTCTGTCCCAGAGCTGACATATCTTTAATGCTTGTGACGTGTCCATTCACAGGTCTGTCTCCTGCACTCATAAACCTAATGTCCAAGGTCCTTAAACAGATGCTACAGCAGCATTACACTTGCTGCCATTGCACGATCAAATAACAGGCCGCGTTCCACATTGTAGACAATAAAATTATAATCTAGATTTGTCAGGGAAACTTCTCTCACAGGGGAGTGAAAATGCTACGTGTTAATTATACAAATAAAAGGCATTAAAAAATACAGCATTTCTGATTCCTTGAGGTTGCTTGTCACAGATAGAAGACAGGTCAAACTCCATGCTATCTGCTAAAGTAGATCCTTTTAGTCAAAGGGACAGCAAGCAATTATGAGATTGCCTTGGCAGAGGAATCCAGAAGTTTTGCAGGCTCATTTTTGTGATCATACCTGGAAATCAAAGGCTGCAAGTGAGATAATTATTGGCAAGATTTACATTTTAGTTACAGGCATCAGGCTGCAACTGCCAGCAAAAGGTATCTATTTCTGCCTACAGTCTCTAAAGAGGTGCAGATCAGTAGGGTAGTTTCTCTGTTGAGTTGAAGAAGAAGTCGAGATCATACTGATTTTGCAGTGCTGAAGTAAATTGCTCAGAGTCTTCATAGATCAGGATTCAGTTTTCATTTTGGAAAAGCAGTGTGAATCTGTTCCTGGGTGTCTAGTTTTAAGCCTCACCTGATGTCAGAAGCAGATGGGAAAGTTCCAATCAGTGAAGAAAGTATAACAGAGGTCCTCTACTCAAGTCTTCAAAGATACTTTAAGGTTTCACTAAACAGTGGGGTGGGAGGAGATAGGACCATCTAATCAAACAGTCTACACATTTAGTTGAGGTGTATGCATTGGGAAGGGCAGAACTGTTTAGTATAAAGCCAGTTCTTATCCCAGAGAATAATGGGCATCACTTTTAGAGGGGAAGAATAGACTGTGCACAATGGGAAAAAGATCCTGGCAGCAAGAGGTATATGGTTATAAAATAATCCAGAGGGGAAGAGGAGGAAAGTCTAACTGGCTGGGATGTTTCACTTAGTCTGGGCAAACCTAGAAGAAATCTGTGGGGAGCAATCTTTCCTAGGCTGAGAGATGTGAGAGTCCATATGTTCTGCTGGCTTAAATGTATTGGCTCATCTTCAGTCTATCTACTGGATTTGTCTTCCTCATCTGTGTGAGTATTACATCCCTCAGACCCAAATGGGGCCTACAGAAGTGGAGGCCAAATCTTGAACAAGATTTAACAGAGATAGTTAAATGTGCTTGGATTCCACAAGGCCACCCATCCTATTTTCAGCTTACACTCTGCCCTCCCTCTTTGGAGACACCCCAAACCCAAAAGCGGACACCCAGCAACAAACAGGAACATTTGGCAAGAGTCCCACATTAAAGCTGGGGAAGGAAGGGAACTCTTCAGAAAAGGGATGTTTTTTTAGGATGTAGTGTAATTCATGTGCTCTGGTTTATTTCTCTCAGTTTTTGCTACATTCTTTCAATAATGATATTTTTCTTTCAGGAAAAAATGAGAGCAGAGAGGATATTAATAATGGAGGTGGGACCTGAAATGTAGTTTAAAAAATCTGCAATTTTTATTGTTACTGTGAGTGATGATGCTATTAAAAAAAAAAGGGTCTCAAAGGGCAGAGCTGAAGAGGTGTGTGTCTGGCCTTCTCACCCCACCTCTGTCCATTGGTCCAGCAGGCCTCACAGCTGGGTCCAGGCCAGTGTGGCTGTCCCATCACTATAGCACCAAGACCAGATCTGTGAGCTGCTGAGAGAGGGACCTCCCATTTCTTGCTTTTATTTACCCTTTGGAAAAAAGAGTCTGGACTTTTTCTGGATTTCTCCAGGAAAACTCTCCCTTTTCTTGGAGGGAGATGCTGCATGTGCTGGAACATACGTCTGCTATTCTCACTAGCAGTTACAACTCAGGACCAAAAATCTTTTCCCTTTTCAGAAGTCTATAAAAACTTGATGTAACGCCAGCCTTGCTAGTCCTGCACTGATGTTCATGCACAGTCCCGGCCTGCTGCATTCCAATGCACCTGGGGATCGATCCCACTTCCCCAACACATGCCAGACTGCTGCTTTGAGCCCTTTTTCACCATCATGAAAAGTGTGGAAGTGTCTCTTTTGGGACTTAACAGAGAAACACCTTGGTTACTTTTTGCATCCATTGTTTATTCCAGACACCATGTCACTTTCTTGCTTTTTTTAGCAGATCAATTGGCTCCTTTGAGTCATTAAGAGCTCTAGCTCTGCATGGACGTGCTTTGAAGGATATTTTCCAGGTCCCGTACTTTTTTTGGTCTTAAACCCCAAGAACAGTCACAGCCTTACTTTAGCAGCAATCCCAGTCCCATACAACTTTCTTTGTCTCCAACTTCTCTTCTGTTCCTCTACCCTTTTCCTCCTGTAAATAAAAGATCTGGTATCCTCCTTCTCATAGCCCTTCCCTTTTCTTGGCATGCCTGTGTGTTACCCTTTAACACCTCCTCGTGGAGAGCTTCAAGGCAGGGGGAGGCTGATATCAGCCATTCCTCCCTGTCATGGTCAATGGGCCATCCTGTAAGCCCTGCTCAAATGAAGGCAGCAGTACTCTCAAACTTCCCAACAACTGATTTCCTGATGGTGGGAGGAAGACCAGCTGCTTTGATCTCTTTGGAGTAACTGTTTGCTATTCAGTGCAGCTATTCGTGCTTGAAAGTGGCAATACACATCTGTAGATGACCTCTGAACATCATTTTGGAGGTGGGGCAGTAAGGAAACCATTCCAAGGAGAGGCAGTGATTTTGAGGGTGGGAACAGGATCGTCTGCGCTCCAGCAAACCAGTTTACATAAAGGGCTGGTCCTCCCATTCCTCTCAGAAGAAGGATATTTTCACTCCTCTCCCCAGCTTGGGAAAAAAGGAAAAAAAATTAAAATTTCTTTTTCCTGATTCAACTTCATCATCACCAATTCATCACTTCTCTGAGTATTCCTAGTGAGTGTAAACATGGGCAGTCAGGCAGAAGGAAACAGCTTAGGCAGGTCCTCTTTGCCCAGAGCTAGCCCCTGGGTCTCAGAGGGGTTCTGCTGCACACCAAGGTCTCCAAGACTACAGTGGGTGGGTTTTTTGTTTCTCTAAAGGAGGGGCTGCATTTCACTATATTTTAGAATTTACAGCTGTATTACGCTGAATTACATCACAATGGGGTTTTGGAGGCTGCACCAGAGGTTGCCTTCAGCTTTTAAAGGAGAATGTAGAGTTTCTTCTGAAGGACTGCCTAGGATGGCTCCCTGCACACTGGTGGGCCACACATGTCAGTCCTGATTTTGTAGCCTGCTTGAGGCAGAACAGTGATTCAAAATCTCTGTGCCTGGAATTTCTGAGACAGAAATGCACATACACTGCACTGCATCACACCTGAATGGTGCCTCCTGCCCTACCAGGAGGTGCCCAGCTCATAGGAACTGTATTGTACAGCCCATCTGAGAGTATGTTCTGAACCTACCTGGCCTCTCTTGCTCTGACGGATCCGATAGGTTATTGGGAAATCCTGGTTAAATCCTCAAAACTACCTGAGGAAAATATCCAGGCAGAAAAAGAAGGCATCTTGGGAACAGGAGCTGTTAGAAACCATTCAGCATCTGGGTTTCTGCTTTTCAGCAGACACGCTTTGTTCTTGTGGACAATGGCTGTGGTTTGAGGGTTTTGTTTGCCAAAGCCTGAAAATAAAATACCTGATTGGTGTGTGCCAGCTATCTGTTTCTGCAGCCCCATGGGGCACATACTAAAACCCCGCAGTGAGATCAAGGCCACAGCAAAGTTAAAACAAGCATCGTGGCTTCCTTCAGTGGGGTGGCATAAGGGAATGCAGATCAGGTCCATTGTAGATGCAGCTCCATGGATGCACAGGGAATATTTGGATTGCTGCACCCAACAGGATTCAGTTCCAGCTCTCCACTCCTGCAGATACTGCCTTGTATCCAGAAGAGTTGTCTTCATACCTCCTGCACAAGGTGAAAGCCCACGTGAAGTGCTTTGACATGACATGCCTTGGTCGTTTCCAGCCTGCTTCAGGCATCAGGAAGTTGTATCAATGCTGGGGAGATACACCAGGGTTGTCAAACATCTCCATTCCCTCACATACCACCATTTTCTCCCTCAGTAGGTAGGGGTGGCCAGACAGCTTACTGCCATCATTGCTCATGCTTGAGCGACCTCTGTGTCGACACTAGCATGAGGTCTGGATTCCTTGACATTAAGACTTGATGATCCCATAGCAGAACCAGTTTTGTTTGCACAGAAGAATTGCCAGAACACCCTTAAAAGGAAGGCTCTGCTGAGTGCACGCTGCTGAAGATGCTTGCTGCTGTTCCAGCCTCCGCAGAGCCGTCCTGAGCAAGCCCGGCAGCAGCCGGGCACCTCCCCTGCAGAGGGGAGGGGGACTGATTTTTTGGACCTGTGGCCCGTGGCTGGCAGAACTGTGCCCTGGTATCAAATCCCTAGCAATGTCGGAGCAGATCGGCTTGCTTTGCTGTATGTGCCTCTTTTCTAAGTGTGTCAGCGGAAGCAGATGTTTCTAATTTATCATTAAAAACAAACAACTTAATCCCCCAAATATGCAGCAGTGGGGGGTGAGGAGGGGCCCTTCTACTTCAAGCTGATTTATAAATTGGATAATTAAGGTTAATTTGTCCATGAATGAAGTAAATATGTGTCAGATATCATTACCGGTGCTTCCTCCCTCTAAATTTTGCAAGCCCTAAACTTCCAAAGCCTTTTCAACCTGAGGCAATGAGACACATTCCTGTTCTGCTGGCCAAAAGCGTCTGGCACTGTTTCCTTTCATCAACAACTCTAATATTTATCTATTTGAGTCTTCAGAACATTATTTATATGTAACAGACGTTGAAGGCCTCCATTGCATGGGTGCCAAAGGCAGCTCCAGCACACCCCTTCTCGCTTTCAAAGATGCTGTTTCACCCCAGCTGCCTGCAAGCAAAGGCTGGAGCGCAGCACCCAGGCGAAACCTCAGCATTCACACAGGCAGCATCTGCTTCACCTCACGAAGCAAATGAAGGTATTGATGGGAAGGGCCCTGAATCCAAACCCATTCCAGAGAGGACTGAGAAAATCATCCATGAGAGCTGGAAGCCACAGCTAACCTCTGCACACCTGTTTTTCAGCACATGCACATATGGTGAGCCATCCAGCCTACAAAGGAGATATGTACTGTACTTCTGCTGACACCTACTTCAGACCACCAATTCCTACTGCTTACAGACTGTATTATTATTCATTAAAAAAGGTTCTTCTCTGGGCAGCTTGGCACCTCACCACAGCACATCTGCCATGCACAGGCAGCGCTGCAGGAACAGCAATGCAGTAGCCCTAAACGATCTCAGTACCTCCTGGAGACATGGCAGCAATACCAGCTCTGTTCTGCAGAAGGGCAGAATTTGTGGGCTGCTGATAGAGGTCTCTGGACCTTGGATGTCTGTGGAAAGTGATCAGAAAAGGCAATTCCTACTGGCAGTGGGACAGCCAAAATGCCTGAGCATCCACAAAATGGGAAGTGTCTGGTGTGGGACTGGAAGGGGGTCCTCAAGTGGGACCACGGCAGCCTATGGACCCCTGCCTGCAGGGGTGATGGGGTTTGGACACTGGGGCTCAGCAGGCCTGGTCCTCCCACTGCAGGTCACTGAGCAGCCGGGACTAGGGTGGTTGGGGAGGCAGGGCTATTAGGACAAAATTACCTGAACCCCAGGGCTTTAAAGGTTAATTACCTATGAGGTAAAGCAGGAAGAATGCTGATCTCAGTCTGTGAATTGCTGGGCTAAACCTGGCCCTGTTTTATAGAAGATGGATGGTTATACCAATTTCTCCTTTAAAGACAGGGATCAATCAGGTGTCCTCTCCTAGTCGGTGCTGCAGTATTCCCCATTCCTCATACACCAGTGCCCCAGGCTGCAGAAAGGGACCCAACAACACAGGCCATGCTCCTCTGGGGCTCTCACACACAAAAATAAACCCCTTCAACCCCAGATGTGTGGGTGAATGTGCTGAAGCCATGGCATAATGTGCTGGTTTTGCAAGTTTGGGCTTTCAGGTTTAATTGCAGCAGCTTGGTGGGTTGTAAGAAAATGTAAAATTGCAGGTCTTTGCCGGGGGCACAAGAAATTACATCTTACACAGGCATGGGGGTAAGGGTGTGGGAGGCTGTTATGATGACTGGTGCTCCTCACCCCAAGGTGGGCTCCTCTGCTGTGAGCAGCATCTCCCTGGGCTGGAGCAGTAGAGAAACCCTTCTCCATCATTTCTATTAAATGGTAGGATTAGATAATGTACCAGGATTGCAAATAACTTCTCATCAAGCCCACATCTCAGGTAGGCTGAAGAAAAGAGTGAGAAGGAGAACAGAAGAACAGAAGGAAACCAGGAGGAAAGCAGGACTAGAGTCAACAGCATCACTAAGAGCCGGAACCAGAGTCCTCAGTGCTCTGCTCCAGCTACTACACTCCAGACCCTCCCACAGACAATATCCATAAACTGATCTGGAGAAAAAAGTCGGTTTGAGAAGGCTGAAGACAACTGGAACAACACTAAGCTTGGGCAGAGCTGAACCAATTCTATTTTTGGACTAAACAAAGACAACAAAAAATTAACTCAATCCAGGCAAGCCGGTACTGCTTAAGCAGTTTTAAGCTAAATGCAGTGAGAGCACCAGCACTGGTTTACTCTGCAAAGCAGCAGTCTGCTTTTCAGCTTTGAAGCCTTTTCCCAAATGAAGAAACCATATGCTATTGCATTAGTTTGTACCAGCAATGTAGCTCCTTACTCCTTGCAAACTGGGCTGTGCTTCAAATGGTGACAGACACTGCAAGTAGCCTCTCTAACTAGTTAAAGAGGTTCCTTCCCTCATGCCACACTCCTGAGGGATGGTCAGGGATACTCTCGTGTCAGAAAGCCTCATACTTGCAGGAAGCAGACTGCTGTGGGCCATTGCAAGAAAGGAGCATTTCTCTTTGTTTTCAATAGTTTGGTCTGAAATAGCCTCTCTCCAGACCTGATGAAAAGACTGATGGGTTTGACTGAGGAAAGCCATCTCAGATTTCCAGCTATGTCTTGAACTTGATATTTTAGGGCATTTATTTTTGTTTCTGACTGTTTTTTACCAATGTTGTGGAGAAGAAAGAGTTACAGATGTAACTTTTGGGGGACTGGATCTGTCACATTTTCTTAAACTGCCAAAAAAATAGTGTTTTACCATAAATGTTTTGTCATCACGTTGAAAGTAGATAAGCATCATATTCTTGATGAGAAAGTGACACAAGCTACTGGTAGAAAGCATGCTTTCTAAATCCCACTGACATTGTTTTGCTTCCTAACCTCTGCTGAAGTTGAAATGAGCTTTGCCTTTGGCGGAAGATACATCCTACAATGGAAGGGAGAATGTCCTTGGCTTGAAGCATCTCCAGGCTCCACCCATGTTGTCTGACCTCTAAGAGGCAAGGCAGTTTATTTTAAAAAATCCTTTCTGACCCTCAAATGGGAAATCCCACAGCTCCTCAAGTGCAGGCTCAGGACATTTCCATCTGAGCTTGAGACTAGCTTTTGATGGGTTTTAATGGTCTGTGTCGTTTATAATCCTAAAGTATGTAGCTCAGTGAAGCATTCAAAAACAAATTTTCAGCCCCCATGGGGTATGGTAAAAGGTCTAAGGATGAGTTTGGATGTGGATATAAAGCCATGGTAGATGTCAGGTCCAATGGCACCCACATGACCAGAAAGGGAATATATATGCTTATGCACATTTTTTTTATCCAGAACTTCAGCTGGTATAAATTAATTATGCCACCTTTGCGATCAGTACAGCACTGTCGATTCATACCAGCTCAAGCTCTGGCCAGTCAGATTTTAAGACAGAAATTATATGGACAAGATATTACACAAAAGGGAGATTTGCTTTTTATGTATTAAATGACACATTAAAAGGTCATATTTTTTCCTTTTTAATGTGCAATTTGAAGCAGCAACAGCAATTTGCAGCTCCTAGATTCTTGCCCATCATTCACTAGCTCAGATACTAGCTGAGACCACATGAAAAGTGTGGCTAGCATCTCACCATAAGTGAGATATTGCTGCAGTCTTGATTTTGTTGACTTGGCGAGTCTGAGCAGGTCTGCAGCACTGTGACAAGGATGGGGGTTGGCAATATGGGCCATCCACCTAAGGGTTGCAAAGGAGCTTAGCTGGATTGCTCCAGGAAGCAGAATAAGTCTAGCACAGATCTGCAAACCATGCTACATTCTTGTGTTCTTCACAGAAGTGATATATCATTTCCTAGCTATATGCCCTTTACATATATATTGGTAGGACCATGTATAAAACAGTCTTTATTACTCACCAAAAGCTAAATGTGAGATGGAAGTGTGATGGCCATGCATAAAAGGCACTTATTTAAACATTTTCATTCTTGTTTTCAAGACAAGCCTATCTTGTCTTTAAATTCTTCTCAAGCCCCCTTATGTATGAACTGAATTTGAAAACAAAAAGGGATTCCAGATGTCTTAAGTATATTTTTCCAGGCCTGCAACTTAAGCAAGTTGCAGCAATACTCACCTTCATATAGTTTTTGATCATTATAACATGAATTATCACTGACAGGAGTGGAGATCACAGGGACCTTTCTTGGTTTCCAAAATCACCTTTTACTAATTTGGATCTCATTCCAGATTGTCAGAAGGGCTGTGTTTTAAGGAGATGATCCTTAGTGCAGCTGCCCACCACATGTACAGCAGCAATGTTAGCACTTTTTGATTTTCCCCCAGTTTCAGCTTCAGCACTGGGACACATTACATAGCTGGCATCCAACAAGTGCTGTGTTACTTTGCCCCTTGCTTCAACAACCAACCTGTAATATCAGGGTGGCTATTAATAACTAATAGCTAACTAATAGCAGGAATGCACAGAAAGGTGACAGCAAGTAGGAGACAGCCCTGAGAGATGTCCTCTCCATTTCTTACTCCTCACAGACTGCATGAACGCTGACAAATAATGTTACCCTCATGCCCTTGATAAATAATGTCATTTGTAAAATGAAATAGTTTTGTTTCTTTGTTTCTCTGCTAGATAAGTATAATCAAATGATTGGGTGATCAGATATTGCAACAACCAAGAGTTTGTAATTAGCTGGGGTAAGGGATGCAAAATCCCTCTGGAACATGATCATTAAGTCAGCTCCTTGCTCCTGGGAGTAATGGTCAGGTGTGCTGTATGGTGTGGAAAACCCTGAGTAATAGAGTCATCATGGCACCTACTACAGAGGCAGCTGCCCACTGATTAGATCTGCTTTGAGCAGATGTTGAATGAGATGAACTTCAAAGGTCTTTTCCAACCCAAATTGCTCCTGTCGTTCTGTTCTAACTCTGCACCTCCACAAATACGTCCTCTTGCAGCACTGGAGACCATGGTGCACACCCCCAAGGTGCAGGAGACAGCTTGCCTCCCTCAGGGACACACCAAATAAGTCACGATGGACTAAACTGATTCAGGACAGCTCCACACCTCCACCAAGAGTACCTGTAGCCCCTGATCCTAGAAACAGTCTAAGTGCCTTTAGGTAGCACTGTACCTCCGAGGAGCCAATCAATGGTGTGGTTTATTTCCAGATGACCATCTAAAAGTTTGCCATACTTGTCTATGTGCTCTCTAGCTCACATTTGCCCCAGCCTCTGCAGGCAATGGTGAATGTGGCTCCTGTGTGCATTGCATCTCTCACTGAGCAACTAAGTGTGGGCTCTGTGGGCTGACACTGGAAATAACGGCTACTGGGATGTATATCCACCCCCACGGTGCCAACATTTTTTAAAGCTGTGAGTCACATCTGATGATTTCAACACCAAGTCAGATTCGGGTAGTTTGATGGACTATGTCACAACCAACCTGCTTTCTCAGGGTCTCAGAGGTAACCCACCAGTTTCATGCTGGCAGAGCAGCACTCCCAGCCCACAGGCAGCACAACCCAACCAATCTTCTGGGTGCTGTTTGAACGGTAAAAGGGAAACATAAGACTTTTGTTTACATCTAAGGGTCTATGGGGAAATTAAAATTTTTGATGTGTAGATCATGACATGCACTTCACCTGACAAGTCTCATACATTTTTGTTAGGGCTTCTGGGGTCCTGGCCAAGCTTCCACTTTCACATGTGCAACTGCAGTTGTAACTGCAACCTTAGCTTGTGAGCTGTTTTCTCAGCCCCTACAGGGAACCCTGTGAATGCATGCACAGTGCTCAGTAAAGCAGATGACATTTTCAGACACTACTGCTGCCTCCAGTTTTGAGACACAACTGCTTGTGTCCTGGGTAAAACACAGTGCCCCACAGCTTGCAAGGCTTACGTGGCTGCGTTGTGGCTGAAACAGGCTGGGGGGGGAAATGATCCTGTCCATGCACAAGGAGCTGTGAACACAGTGCCTGACAGCTTCCCACTTCCCCGGGGGGAAAGCCAGATCCTCAGGGCAGAAACATAGTCACTCCTGGACATAATACGCTGGCGATCAAATTAGCGGTGTGTTTCTGATGGCCGTACGGTGAACAACAGCGTTTGGTTCTCAAAAACTCTTTGCAAAGAAGTGGGTAATTTGTCCCAAGCAGTTGTTGACGTTCAGCCTCTTGTAACTGCAGCTGGAAAGCTGGATGGGATCCCAACATGCCCTGCTCTTGGGGCTGCTGACTGAAACCTGGGCGTGTGCGAGTGGTCCTGTGCACCGAACCTTGTTCCTGCAGACCAGGTCACGAGGCTCCCGCAGCGCAGAGCAAGCTTAAAAGTTAAAAAATCCCAGCTATTTTCTAAAAATAGAGAAGTTGAGCTGGGAGAGAGGGAGAAGGCGTGCTTGCTGGTGGCTTAGCAGAGAGGGAAGAGATGTAGCACTGCAGGTGACAACAGGCTTACCCTGGCGTGGCTGAGCAGGACTGACCCACTTAAATAAGCCCGAGGTATGAGACTTGAGCCCACTGTGGAGAAAGGGTATTTTGGTACCTGAAGAACAATACTTACACCCACAATAGTTTTAAAGCAACAGCTTTCAAACACGAGCTTTACTGAAAAAAAAAAATTAAAAAAATAAAAATCAATGCCAATACTTTAAAATTCAAGGCATACATGTATGGTTTGATAGTGCCTCACATTTTGAAAATGCTATTGGAGAAAGGGAAGGGAAAAAACCAACAAGAAGAGCTGAAATGAGTCAAAACTAATTTATTATAGACTTAAATTTTCAGTATTTGACAAATGAAGTGGATACAAATGGAAACTAAATTGAAACTGAGATTTCTCTCTTTCAACACAATATATCACTGCTACTAGTCAGCTACAACTGGGAGAGACAATTTAATTACCAATAAACAACTCTGAGATTGTACATGTGTTTTAGTGTTTTAATAAAGTTGCCAAAAAAGAGAAGCAACAACAGAAGCTGAACCCAAGTCTGAGGTAACATACATAAAAATTGTTTAGGTTTTTGTTTAAGTCCATTGTCACACAAGGGGAATAGCACACTAAACAAAAGAGATCATTTGATCGTTCTTAATTAAAACTATTATTTCCTTTAGCCAGAAAGGCTTATTAAAAATTTTGAGGGCATTTTTTTCTTTATAATTCATAAAGCTAGGAATATCGAATTTAAAATATTTTAAAGTCTGATTTTAGACTGTAACTTTGTTTCTCTTTTTCCCTCTTTTGCAAGTGATGTTCTTTCCTATCACTTTGCAACTCCTTTTATTATGTCTAAAATATGGCTGTTCTTTTCATCCTCTCCATAATCCGTCTGTCCTCATTGTCTGGGAATTGAATGACTGTGTTTAAAGTAATGTCTTTATTCCTGTAAATATAATTTTACAATGGAGCAGGGAACTTCTTTTATGCCGAAACCTTACATTTATGTATTTTATGATACACTGTTATCTTGCTTTTTGTATTTGTCTCACTATTAGTTCTGCTGAGAACTCTTTCCAAAAACTATGCTTTTTTTTTTTGAAGTTCAATAAATTTAAGTAGACCAAAGGAATGAGAAAAAGGAAAAAAACCAAGAAAAAAGTAGTAGTAAACAAATCTTTTGAAGGAGAAAAAAAAAAAAAGATATCTGAAAACCAATCATTTTGCTTGCAGACAATTCATTGCATTTATGATGTTTGAAATGCCTAAACTTCAGCCTGGGTTACATTTCCTGGCTGAGAGACAGAGATTCTCAGAAAATCGAGGTTTGAAATAGAAAGTCAGCAGTAACCTCATCTGGAACACCAGGAACCTCAGCAGAGGGGACAGAGCTCAGAGCGGAGCCTCTCGGGAGCTGTGAACTCAAATAGAGAAGCCTGTCATCTTTGTTTTGTTTTTAAAATAAGGAAATAAAAGCCGAAAGCACGGCTGTGTTTCCTTTCGCCGTGCCTGCGCTGTGTCGCTCGCATACCCTGCCAGCGCCGAGCATGACATGCCACGGCTTCTGCGCGCCGATCACTCGCTCTTATGTTACTGCTCAAGTATGCATTCAGCAAAGAGCCAGCAGATATAGTAGATTTATTCTAGTTGTCGAGGTCAAGGACTTTTTATTTATTTATTTTTGTTTTACTTTGTATTCAGCTGAGAGGGAATTCTCCCCTCACAGCACCGGGCGGGCTCTCTGCTTTGCAGTCTGCTGCCGCTGTGCGCCACTGATTAAAAAACACGTGAGAGTACTGGGTTTTTAAAGGTAATTATTTGTCAATCTAAGCCACCGGTGAGTTAAGTGGTGTCTCCTGTGCCAAAGCGAGGGGACTTCCAGCAAAGCACAGCGTCGGCATGCACCGCAGTTCAGAGGCTCCAGCTGCGGGGAGCTCTTGCAAGCCGTGTAAGTAAAGGGCTTTATTTTGCTGAAGTAAACTTCGTATATTCTCTTGCATCGTAAAAACTCTGACATAATCTAGATTTGAGGTGAATTTCCTAATGCTGGTAATGTTGTTATCTCGCTGTTGCTTTGAATAGTGCGTTTATGTTGGCACAATAAATAACTTTACCTTTCTAGAACTGTTTTCCTTGAGAGTAGCCTAAGGAGCAGAGTCTGTTCGCGGCTCAGGCAGGCTCTGTGTGCTTTTCTGATCGCTGACCGTTTATTTCTGTTCTCTGAAATTAGCACAGAGAACTCCCTGATCTGTATTCCTTGCTGCTCTGATTTCGAGGGCAATGGGAAGCTGGCGAGAAAGTGGCAAACCCGCGCAAGGGCAAACCAAGCGCAGAAGTGCAGTTAGTTTCTAAAGCAGCGTCAGTGTGCCTTAGAGAGAGGTTTAAGAAGTCGCAGATTGTGTGACTGACATCAAATGTCAGAAGAAACATTTTGATTGCTTTACAAACTGTGTTTTGCCGTTCACGCTCATATTTAAGTTAACCGCTTTCTGTATGGTTGTCTGGAGTTTATAGTAACTTTCTCTGAGCTTCACGATGCAATTTAAGGTCATGAAACCTCTCCTCGTTTCCCCCGCAGTTCGTGTACATACTGGCATCAACAGGCCTGGCAGGCGGGTGTTGAAATCCCAGATTTCTCTTCTTGTCTGAGAGGCCTGCCCTGCCCTTTTGATGGCTGCCCGTATGCAGATAGGGAGAGGAACGGCTGGAAACTGGCTGTAGTGCAGGAAGCTCGATTATCTCCACTGAGCTGTTACAAGGGGTATTAACCTGAGATAGGAATTTGATGCACTCATAGTGTCTTTCTATCCAGGGAATTCCTTGCAGCCTTTCCAACAGCATCTAGTCCCTCTGACTTTGCACCTCCTGTTTGGCTCACATATTTCCCCAGTTCCCAGTAACTTTTACCCACATGCCTGAAAGGTGCAAACGCTGCCCTCCATCCATGACCATGGAAGTCTGGCACACACCCACAGGGCAAAACCAGCTTTATTTGTTGTAGATCCACCAATGCTCCCACAAAGAACTTGCTTACCTCTCCCAGCCCTCCTGCTGACCTTCATTTCCATAACAATGCAGGATCCAAAGGTGGGGAAGGGGGCCCACCCTCGATGGAAGGCAACGGGAAGGCCCTCCTTCGCTTCAGCCAGGCAGTCAGACCTGGGTGACAAAACAGCAAGGGCATGAGTAGACATGCAGGGCTGTGGGACTGCAGCGTGCTGCTCCCAGTGAAGCTGGGGAGTCACCTCTCTGATGCGCGGAAACTGACTTCACAACTCACAAAGAGTTATAAAGAAGGTATGTTTGTTCAGCGCTGGGTGCACGGGGGATCACTCCATCACATACGTGCACACCAACATGACTGTTCTTCTTCATTATATACAGTTCAATGATGCTTATTCATTAGGTTACCTCATGCACCTATACATATCCATAACCTGTCCCGCTTCGTATTCAAATTAGTCCCAAGAAGTCATTTCCATAAACTCCTCCCAACTGTGCCTGCGCACTGCCTCATGGTGGTGGTCGTCAGGGGGTCTCAGCGATGAAGGCTCGAAGTCTTCATCAGGTTGAACTTTTCACCTCCTTCCCCTGGCACATGCGTAGTTGTGATTGTTCCAGGTGGCACAATTATAATTGGGATGTTTCCTTCTTATCAGTCCTGGGTCCACTTTAAATTATCTCAAGAACATTATTCACTCAAAACTAACTAGGAGTTGTTTAGATAGGTCAGAGTTGTTCCAGGTCATCTTCTAATATAACCGCTATGGCGCTTGAAATCATCCTGTTAGTAAGTCCCCCTTAACAAGCATAAGCCCCCCCCACCCCCAATGGCATTTTTTTAGCAAGCACCCTTTAACCCTTTGCAAGCATCTTGTTAGAAAGCCCAGTCTCACCTGGGCAAAGGCTCTGTAGAAATTTGTGGAGTGATAACAATTGAAATTTGAAGGTTGGTTGGCGGTAGTGAGGGGATTGGTATGAAAGTCATATTCCTCTGCTGATGGGGGAAGATGTTGCTTTTCAAGAGTGTTTGGAATATCACAGAAAGTTTAATGTTCAATACAGACTTGGGTAAGAATTGAGGTAAACTTTTTTTCTCTAAGTCTGCTTTCACGTACCTAGCTGGTGTAAATGCATTCCAGGGAGAAAACAGCAGTTTGTTTTATTTTTGGAATTTATGTATATTCATGTGTTCCATTAGTCCCTTGGCAAATGCATCTTTTGAGCTCTAAAGCTTTCTGAACCTTTCATATAGTCCTTTGCTTTGAAGCAACAGATGTCTGTGATAAGCAGATGGTTATGGCTTTGAATTTGAACATCTTTAAGTACTTTGTTGTGTGTATTTTATGGGGAGGAATGTACTCTGCCTTACTATGCAGAACTGATGCATTAAATGAAAAGTATCCATGTCTGGATGCTTGATGTCACTTCCTAGCTTGCAAACCAATAAACCACATGTTTTTCGGGATTATTTGTTGTGAGATACTTTCACCCCATTACTCAACTTGTGTTTTCAAGTTGCAAGCCAACTGTGAAATGCACTAGTCTGATGTGAGCTCAGTCAAAGCAAACAAGCAACAAAAGGAGTCAAAGGAGCTGCCGTGGTCGTGAATCACATTCTCACTCTAACTTACACCGTAAGCAGGCTGAAATCTTCCTCTTGCAGAACTTCTTAGAGGACATAATGCAGTGCATATGGGAAAAGATGGGAAAAATATTTTGAACTTTCTTATTCTAAAATGTCTTTTTTCAGGAGGTACAGCTATGAAATTTGATGAGTAGAGAATCTAAGAACATAAGATCTTGGACTAGGAATAAATTTGGGAACACAAAGGGAAGAAACTAATCTCAAATAAGAAGATAACTGTCACTTTCTTTCACGTTACAAAAAAAAAAAAGCCAGATAAATAGATTTAATCCAGATCTTCAGCTATTGGATATTCATTTACTGTTCTAAAAATTATAGTTCTTTTTCTCCCTCTCCACCTGCCTTTCAGACTTGACGAGTTTGTTTTGTAAAGAAATCTCTAGAGGCAGCCTGTAACATGTGTGAACTGTTTAAACTTGAATTAGTTGATCTTAAGAATGGATTATTGCACAGATTGTTGGAGGTTTTGTTAAATACAATGACATAAGATATGTTATTCCATGGACTCAGTGCTTACACAAGGCACTGGCCTGACTTGAAAAAGAGAAATGCTTCATTTCAACCAAGCTTTGGAGCTTTTGCCTTCTCCGCTGAGAAGAAACAGGGCTGTTGAAGGGGCCGTTGTGTTTCAGGGATGCTAAAAGAGATCAGTGGTGATGCAGCATATGCTCTTTCCCTCCCTTTTTCCCCGTCTCTGTTCCCTCTGGGAACCTTTGATTTTCTCTCCACTTCAGGATACTGTAACACATAATGCCAGGCTGCCTCAGAATAGAGTTTTTCTGCTTTTCACTCCAGATCAGCCTTTCTTTACTCCGCAGCAGCATGGGTGGTCACCCCTCCTGGAGAAGAGAAGGTTTGGGACGGGGACAGCATGGCCCTGCATAGCTGGTGGACCTTACTGTCCACTCTTTGGACTTGAGTGGCTAATCCCCACCCCTGCAAGTACAAGCAAAGCATCCCACGTGTAAGCAAAGCATATGCGGGCTGTTGACCCTTGTATTCTATGGCCTGAGGATAATGTCTGCTTTAAGTACTACTTTGGCTAGCCATGCCTTTCCTGGTGGTTTCCTCATCCAGGTGTCTTCTGGGAACAGTCATTATCCTAGACAAAAGTGGACTAACAGAACCACTACTGTGATGGAAGAGAGCAGTTCCTTCAGCTCCACTTTGAGTGTTTTAAGATCTTTTCCATATCCAATACTGTAGGGCTTAAAAGCAAAAAAAAACCATAAGAAAAGACAAGAAGTTATTGAAGGAAGGGTTCTGCTTTACAGTCTGTTATTTGACAATATGAGCTTTAGGAATCTACATACAAATGAGGGGTTGTGAAAACTTCTGATTGATGGGCTGTCTTTCTTTCTGACAATTCTAGTTGTTTAAAGGCTTCAAATGTTCAAACACTCTGAAAACTCCTGGCAATACTCTGCTTCCTAGCAATACTGTAGCTCAGAGAGAGGCTCTTCTGGATAAATCCTTGCAGTGGTAGGAAGAGATTACATTCTGCTGCATGCCAGGCCTCTCTCCTGTCTGTCCTGGTGGAGCCCTACTACACATTACCGATCAGAGCAGCACCTCAGCACGTATGTATTTACGTTGCTGAATGTCATCTCTTGCGCTTACAGATGTGAGGGCTGAGGCCTGACTCAGTGACTGCTGAATTGAGACCGCAATAGAAGTCAGTGAAGATCCACAAAGCTGAGGGTAGTTTTCCTGAATTCTGGAGAGATGTGTCCAGCATAGCCACACAAAACCAAACAGGTTCCTCGTAAAGAGGGACAGAACACAGATTTTAATCCTTGCCTTGTTGCTGTGTGCCTATAGTCTTCCCATCGGGTCAGAAGCAGAAACAAACCCTCCAAACCTGCCATCCTAAATAAACCTGCTGGAACAGGTACTGTCATCCTCAGTTATCAGTAGCTGTTAGCTAATGCAACCTATCTTCCAGTGACTGCCCAGGTCAGTAGCTCATGTTCTTGATATCTTAAATCTAGGGGGGTGTGGGGGAAATTGCTTGTGTTCGTATTCCAGTGGGAATTTTCTTTGTTATATTTTTAAGGTTTCTTCTGTGGCTTTTAAGATGTTTCCTGAAATCTGCAGTTACGTTCATGTAACATCTGCACCCAGCTTTTTCTAAAATAGCATGAAGCAGACTATGTGATAATTAAAACAATTCTTTCTCTGAACTTTATCTCCCTTTTGGTTTATCAGCTGAAGCTCTAGCAAGTAGTTCCTGCCTTGAGGGGCTGTTGATAGATAGTTCACAGAGATAGCTCAGTATCTCAGCTTCCTTGTCCCTGAAAGGTCCTTGATAACACTGATAGAAAATTCAGTGTTCACCACGAATTGACTTTGGCAGTCATTCATAGTCCCTTCATTCAGATCTGTCGTTCAGATCCTTGACAGCACTGAAAGACTTTAGTGGAATCTTTTGACAGTGCAGGGATTCAGAAGTCCACAAGTCATTGGTACCATTTTGGTTTCTTTGTGGCAGTGAGGAACCAGATTCAGCATCACACTGCTGTGACAGAAGGGCACAGCCAGCACACCCTCATCACCGCTTCAGTGCATGAACAAGTTCCTAGGTACCTGCACAGGGTCATTAGCATGTCCTCTGAATCTCCTCCCTCAGAGTAAAGAAGTACCAGACTAGGGAATCCTGGAGAATTAAAAAATAAGGTTCAAGAGGGCAACAACATGAGCATCTAAGCATAGCAAAAGGGCTGAATAATTCCCAGTTACAAAGCTGAAGATTTGGACATTATGTGACTCTGTTGGGTTAACCATACCATGGCTGCTATGGTCTGCTCCTTAAAAATGTTCTGTATTCACAGCCATTCCTTGTTCAGGAAGGAGAATATTCAGATTCCCTAATCAAATTGAGCACCACCAGTCATAGAAGAGGGTAAGAATCCATATGAACTGAAAATGAAGGTGTTTTATCATTATAATTATTTGCAGATGCCACATGCTCCTGAACTGTTGTAACTGCAAATGGGGAATCACCTTTCTTTTATCTATACCTGCTTTCAAACATTATTGAAATTCCTACAGCTGAGGTGGAAATCAGAGGAAAAAAAAATCAACTTTTGGAGGTTTCTGCTTGAAGCAAAGTAGTTAAGGTCAAGAACAGAGATGTAAATGAAGGCAATACCTGTGGGGTTTGGAAACTGACTTAAATGCACTGGTTTTTAAGAATAGACATGGACTCAGCTTGTGGGGAAAGAGTTATCCTCATGTTCATCTTCCTGGTTGAAGAGAATGATAGCTTCAGGCAGACAGTGTGCAGAGATTAAGGTGTTGCCAAAGACCATCCCAAAAGTGCATCTATGCTGTGAATATCACACTTGAAATTAGTCAGCAACAGCTATGTCATCTTGATTTGCATGCTAATACAGATGATGCAATATGACTCTGGAGAGCTGGATTCACAGTTATCTGGCAATAAAATCTTCTGCTTTTATGAATCACTGAACTTTCAAAATTCTCAGGGGTGTATTTCTTGAGCTTTGCACCTTGCCTCTTAAATGAAGAAACATCCCACTGTGGCCACATCTATGACATCATCTCTGCAAGGAGGAAAGGCTGTCACTATTTCTGAAAACAGCAGGTGCAGAAACAGTGTTTTGGACATTTCTCATACATGTGAGCTATGACAAAAGCTTGCTTATTTTCAGGCCAAGAAGGCCAATGGCATCTTGGCATGTATCAGAAATAGCATGGCCAGCAGGTCCAAGGAAGTGACTGTGCCCCTGTACTTGGCATTGGTGAGGCCACACCTTGAGTGCTGTGTCCAGATTTGGGCTCCTCACTATAAGAAAGACATCGAGGTCCTCAGGTGTGGTCAGAGAAGTGCAACCAGTCTGGTGAGGGGGCTGGAAGGCAAATCATATGAGGAGTGGCTGAGGCAGTCTGGAGAAGAGGAGGCTGAGGGGAGACCTTATTGCCATCTACAACTCCCTGAAGGGAGGTTGTAGAGAGGTGGGTGTTGGTCTTTTTGCCCGAGCAACTGGAGATAGGATGAGGGGGAATGGACTCAAGCTGTGCCAGGATGGGTTCAGATTAGACTGTAGGAAAAATTTCTTCACCAAAAGGGTTGTTGGGCACTGAACAGGCTGCCCAAGGAGGTGGTTAAGTCACTGACCCTGGATGTATTTAAAAGATGGACAGATGAGGTGCTCAGGGATATGGTTTAGTGGAGGACTGGTGTAGTTGGACTCAATGGTCTCAAAGGTCTTTTTCAACCTAATCATTCTGTGATCCTGAGAATAAGCCTATGATATAGTTGAGAACAAGCTATGTTTCAAGGCTACTGGACCCTGAAACAGAGCACTGGACCCTGTCCTGGAGGAAAAAAAAAAGACAAATAAAACAGTTGAGGGAGAAATATGAAATGCCTTTTCATGAGATGAATGTTGTTTCCATGACAAAAGGTCTCTGAGCTGCCCGGCTGTTCCCAAGGACCCTGTGGAAGGACCCTGGCTCCTTTTTAATTTGCAGGCAAGGAAGAAAGATGACAATCCAGAGAGGCACTTCTGCACGTGAGGTCATGGTGACTGGCAATCTCCCTCCTTACGCAAATAAAGTGATATGTGGGTTTTCAGACATCTTTGTTCCCCTCAGTGTGCCCCTTTCTCGTTCGGGGTTTTTTACCACAGAAGGAGTTAAAAAAGCTGCCTCCAGCATCGCTTCACTAACAGGGAAATTTTCAGTGTAGGATTATATAAACTGTATTGTGCTAACATTTATGGAAGTTATGACCACACTTCTGTGGTCAGGGCTGTGTGTTTATTTGTTCCTATCGATTTCCCTGTAATGCTAGCTTGTTGCCCTTTGTTGAAATGAGATCTTAAATTTTCCCTCTTGGCTTGAGGTGGTGTTTTCCAGATTATGGGTGTATTGTCCCTAAACTGACAGTGTGTTACACGTTGTAGTACTGCACCACTTCTCTGTTTGCGAGGGCTGAGCTTTCCTGCAGGTGCCCAGTGCAGTTCTTGAAGTCCCTGCTGTAATGCAGACAGGATGGTTGGCTAATCGGTGCTTCACATGGCTTCTACCACCTTTTCTTCATTGCTGCCAGTGATTTCTCTTGCTTCTCTGGAGACACCAGATGCATCTAATGAGTCAGTTCCAGCTTCCAGGCTGAAACAGATCATGGACAGCAGCCATGTGTTGTTCAGATGCTTGCATGGGAGGAAGAGATACTTTTCCCCCCCTTTTTCTCTTGCTGAACCAATTCCCTCAATAAGAACTTGGTTTAGATCAAATTGGCATTGCTTTTAGCTAACTCCAACCTTTTCTAACTTTCTTCTTAATTCCAGGCTTTTACTATATCCTAAAAAAGGACAGTTGCCTTAAAAGAAAACTGGTGCCTGGGACAGTGTACCTTGCTCCCAGCTTAAATGACAGGACAAGAAAAGTGTTTCAACCTAAAAGTTACACGCTGTAGCTGGTAAAAAAATAGGACAACAGCCAGAGACATACTTCTCTTCAGTGTTGCATAAGTAGATAAAACGTATAATGTACTGCAACACCACAGCAGGTCTCCCAAATTGAAAACAAAGAGGAATAAAAGACTACCCTACCTTGGCTCTTAAATCCCTGAATGTGTTGTCTGTGTTGATTAGTTACTTTGATTTGTGTTTCCCCGCACAGCTCATTTTTCCCTTTAATAACAGTTCGGCTTGTAAATTGTCACTTGGATTGATAGTATTTGCACCAAGCAGTGTAATTAGGCTGGAGTGACGGAATATATTACATTGTTTGTTTTCCATTATGTTTATTCCAGATGGTTTTTGTCACTGACTCTTTTTGTGAGCTGGGCTGTTAATAAACATAAGATAAATCTAATGAATAAATTTGCTGTGCTTGGTATAGACCTGAGGTGGTGGCTGGGATGGGGCAATGCCACTAAGTAATAGGCGCTCATTAGAACACAGACATGTAAATTCTCGCTCACATATGAGGGGGAAATGGAGCCCATGGACAGTGAGGGGTTGAAGAGGATACTTGCCTGGGTGGGTTTTTTTCCCTTTAAAAGATATCTATTTTAAAAGTAAATGAGGTTATGATGAGTCCACAGATATAGTGCTTTATTGCTTCTCTGGACAAGGGAAATGTCTTACGGTAAAGCTACAGAGCGGGTACCTGTGTTCAAGACTTTAATTACTGGAAAGCTCCTCTGTGCCCTTCACAAGCTGGTTGGGTTTGTGCCTCGGTTCCTGAACAAACACTTCATTTTTTCTGCATTTTAACTGCCTTGTCTCTTCAAATAGAAGTTTTTCAAAGTCCCTGCCTAGGCTGGAGATGAAAAAATGATTTTAGGAAGAGAACTGTAACATTTTGGAGAGAAGAACACTTTGGGATGAAGTCTTAATGAGGAAGTCAACAAGGCACTAGGACTTGTCTCAATCTGCTCATTTGCCAAGGCGATGTTGACTGGAAAAAACCAAAAGTTGTGACAGCAGACCTCAGAAAAGTCATGTCACTTAAGGAGTTTTCCAGTATTGGACTCTTAGTTTTTCCATTAGAAAGGAACACAAGAAAACCCAGGATAAAACACAACACACAACACTGTCTTCTGAAAGCTTTAAAAGCAGCATTAGAAGATATGACCATGCTTGCTCACAGTAATATCTTAAGAGCCTAGGTTAAAAAGCAAAGTTTTTTAGAAAATCAACTAAAAGAAGATTATAGCAAACAAATTTTGTTTCTACTAATGTTTCCCACTTTCTCTGAATTCTTCCAGGAAGCACTTAAGAGGGCAGGTGCCTGCAGTGCTGCCTTCTGTCAGCATGAGCAGCTTCTCGTGTTTCCATCAACTGCTCAGCTCTACTCTGAGCAACTAAAACAGTGTTTCTGTCTCATTAAGGTAACGCAAGGCAATGCTTCCCCAAGTGGAAAAACCAAACTAAGAACATAGGAGTGTTGGTTTTCCAAGGTTCAGAGGAAGGACTGGTCCCTCTGGGCTCACACGTGCCCACTGGCAGGGGGCTGGGGCTTCGGGTCGGTGCTGTGAGCTGGGAGGCAGCAGGTCTCAGCCAGGATGGATTGGAGCACCTTGCCCTCTGCCAGCCTGGCTGCAATCTCCTCCCACCCTCGCCTGTTGCACTGGTGTCACCAGTTTGGAGAGGAGAAGGAAACAGCATTTCCCCTTAGGAAATGGCAAAGTATCTCCTGTTGTTTCCACCCACGTTCCTGAACCGGTAGTGAAGGGTTTTGCTCCTCAGCTTGGCATTACTTTTAAGCCAGAGAGCCAGGCTCGCAAAGAGCACAACGGCTAGCATTAGCAACCAGACCATGTATTACCAACTATACCATGCACCTCTCACATGCCTTTTCCTGAGATACACCAGCTAAACTGCAGACTAAACGCTTCTGCTGGCTGGCATTTGTAAAGGTTTCTTGGAAGCAGAGCAGGCAAGGAAGGAAGAGGAGAAGTAAGATGTGTGGGGCAATAATTCAAGAAGTCCCCAGAGGAGTGATGAGAGCATGGCTTTTTCAGTCACCGAGGTCTCAGGAAAATGAGGATACAGCCTGTAGTGGTGGCACTGGGTGTCCTCCCTGGCCAGCCTGCAGGGCATGAAAGTGTTAACCCTTCTGGAATTGGTACAGGACATTCCAGTGCTTCAATTCACACAGTAAAAATAAACCTTATGCAAGGCGTGTTGCCTATGGGGTTTATACTCTGCTTTTTGATTCAATCATTTAGGAATGCAGAACCTTTCTACCAGGTCTGGGCTCTAACAGTGCCTTTGCTTTGCCATCACCGGACAGCCACTGAAGGTGAAGCAGACCATAGAAATGAAGTTGCAAAGATCCATGTCTGCCTGCAGCTGCTTGATCATGCTATGGCCTGATTCATCTCCTGACTGTGCTGTAGCATCTTTTTTTGAAGACTAAGGACAAAATGCTTTGTCATACCCATCATACTCTTCATAGGCACGACTGCATGTCTGCTTAGGTGGCAGGGCAACGGTGTGTCTGTCCACGATGGCTGGGGGTTTCCTGGGGAATAAGATAAATGAAGAGTCTGTACATCAGATTCTGGAATGTTTAGTTGTTGGGTTAGAAGTGGGGCTTGGCCGTCCCCAGACAGTTCACTCTGCATGCAGTGTCAGATGAAAGAACAGTGAGGTGCAAGCGGGATGACAGCACTCTCAGGCAGGCACCTGCTCTGTGATATTTTTCCTGTATTGGTGAGGACAGGACATGGCCTTTGTATTTTTTAACAACCATAGTTTCTGCTTCCACCACTAAAATCTTTGTTTGCCCTAGTTCCCAGCACTCGGAGGCCTCCAGTGGGAGTTTCTGCCCATTTCACATCTTTATCACCCTCCCTACTTTCCAGCTGACCATGATCAGACACCACTTTGTCACTTCCCACATCCCTAAGCAATCTTTTGGGTGGCAAAGGATTTTCCCAATTTTTCACTGTCACACTGCTTCTGACACCAGCAGAAGTTGTTGGCTCCAACTACTGAAGTGCTCTTCCTTAATCTCTGCTTTTCCCCCTGCTCTTCCTGGCTCCTCTCAGCTCCCCCTTCACCCTCTTCTCTTCATGCTCACACCCCTATGACTGCCTCAGGACTTTAGTATTGCCTTTCTGCTTGATTTTTCCGAGAATACAGAATCCTCAAAGCTGGCTGTACTCTGTGACTCCTGCATTTCCATACTGAGGGCTGATCTACCATGAAAGCACATGGGGAAAAAACATGGTGGTTGTTTTTCCTCCAATTAACAAGTGGAGAACATGCAGTCAGCAGGATGTTCTCATTGATTTATTTATAAATAGTTCCTACATGAGGGAACGGAAGAGAGTAGAGGAACACTGGACCAATTTCTGTTTGGTTACTCATTTGGAAACTGGAAATAACCACAATTTAGTCCGATGGTTTACCCTGGATTTCCACCAGTGTCAATGGGAACATGATTTAGGTCACTGATCTTACATCACATCCCAATGGATATGGACAGTACGTACAGCAACCTATGTGAATGCTTATTCAGAGTCTAACAGTAATGTTGTTGAATGCTTATTCAGAGTCTAACAATAATGTTTGAGGATTCCTTAAAAACACGTTTCCTTCCTTTTACCCTATCTCTTTTGGTCTGTTTTTACCAGACTTGCAGAGCACCTTGGCCATGATAATGAGCAGCAATTGCAAAATCTTTACTCAGTTTTGTGAAACACTTGGCACTTCTTATTTTACTTGTCGTAGTATTTTGGTGTCAGCTTAGATTTTCTTAGTCTTGTCTTTCTAACTCCAGAATGCAGTGCTATGTTTGGAAATACTTCATGCAGAGTCTTGAAAAAAAAATAATCTGTCACATCCAACAACTATATCAGGAACTAAAATTTGTTTTATCTCCCTTATGAAAAAGATATCAGCAAAATTTTAGCCTGTCACCAGAAATGTTGGTAATAACTAATGGATCTCTGCATTGACCTTGCTAACACCATTCAGGGCGGCATTTAACAACTGTTAATGAAAACTGTTTTTCTTAAAGATCAGTTGCATAGCAACTTTTGTAGCAAACTCAAATATAAAATAGTTCTGGATCTATTATTAGGCTCTACCCAGTTCTCATGCCATTAAGGATGCTTCAGAAAATACTGCACGCCTGAGCCAACTCATCCTCTCTGCTTGCAGCTTGCATAATCCTATAAGCCCCAATGTACACGCCTGACTTGACCCACATCACTACTCCCACATACTGATGCATTACAACATGTGCAACATACTTGAAGTTGACAATCCTTTGACAAAAAAAAAAAAGTAGAAAAAAGATACCTGTGTTTCAGGAGAGGAGTAGAAAGCAGAAGAATGATGTTAGAACAGGAATCCTCCATAGAGCTAGAGGTAACAGGAGCTGCATGTTGCACTGAGATTTTCTTGAGACTTGTCCATTTACTTTCATCTCTGTAGCATGCTAGTGTGTTAGCTTTACAGTGCAGCGTGCTGCCAGAGCATTGCAACAATTATGCTCTATGCCAGATGCTAAAAAAGCTTTTTGAAATATTACTAAATAAGGTATTGTGCATGTTCTACATGGGGAAAATAAGTAAATTCCCTGAGCAGTAAGAGTAAGGGAATCTCGTAAGTCTATTAGCTCTTTGTCAAATGCTTGTACTTCTTTATGGCTTTTTTCTTCCCTTTCATTTAATTCTCCAACTTTCAATCGGAGATTGATCATTTTTTTGGCAAGCTAAAATCACATCTAATTTGTTATTGCTTTATTATGGTCTTAATTTGAAATTCATGTTGATCTATTTAGAGTAACAACATACCAAGATTTCAGTATCTAGAAAAAAACTGTGTCAGAAGGCTAATTATTTGGAACAAAATGATGCTAAGGGCTAAAATTTAGTATTGTTTCTGCACATGTGATTATATTTCCTATATAAAGGCTTTGTTTTTAGGATCATATACCGCTTTCTGCAGGTTGCTATTCTCTGGCCAGGATCCGAGAGCTGTACTCCCTTAGTGAGCTCCAGCAGGCCCTGGCTATCAGGGAGGACAAATCATGGGTCCCATAGGGACATAATCATGATATTAGCATCCAAAGCTGGAATCAAAGAGACTTTTTTCCATAGTATTCAGCACTAGGGATAACTAAGCAGCAGCATACTTGCATCAGCCTGGCTCACAGCCTAATCCTGCAGGGACCATGCCATATCCATCAGTGTGGCAGCAGCCCGGTCTTGCTCGTTGCCTTTCTCCCACCCCATTTCTTCTATCACAGCAGGCTCCTGAAGAAGACCCAAGGGCCTTCTCACCACTCACCTGGTGCAGGAAGGCAGCAGGGCTGGCCTTGCTTGGGTTTGCAGGTTTTACAGCACGTGCTGGGTCTGCTCATCCTGCACATACACAGCAGGCATGTTGCTATAGGGGACGGGCCTACCCCTACGTAGGGTAATGCATCGCAGCAGGTGCAGACCAGGCACAGGGGCACCACAGCCATAGCAGAATGAGGAAACAAGCCAATAGAATATCTTGTTGAATTTCTGGTCCATGTGAAGGACTGCTGGGTGCTCTCAAGGTTGTGTGGTGCCTGCTGTTGCCTGGCTGTGGCATGGCTTTGGACAGAGTAGCAGGGGCTCATTGTTGAACCTGAACTCAGCTTTTGGATAAGTCATTTTCTAAACATCTATCTACTTCATTAGCTCTCCCACAGGCTGCCAAGATCACTTTATTTTAAAATCTTAAATGAAGATTGAAAAGTCTCCAACATCATTGCTAAAATGTGCACTGTGGACAAGCATAAAAACTAAATTTATCACTGGAAAAACAAAGCTGATACTCATGTGAGTGGTTGGAAATCAGTTTGGCACTGCAGTTACGGCACTTCAGCATCTTGCTTTTGTTAGGAATATTGTTTTTCTCAGTTTTCTTCAAGGCCAATCAGTAATCATTTCTTTTGTTGGTTGTGTTTTGGTCTGACAGTTTTCACATCCCTCTCATTCACAGTCCGCTTCCTCAGCTCGCTAAAGGACAGCTGATAAAACTCAGTTTCTGATAAACCAAAAATTACATTCATGCCATAAATACCCTCTCTGGTTATGGGAAGACATACAGCCAGTCTCTTTTCATTGGCAGTGAAATCGGTGCATAAAGCATGCTTGAATGTGGCTGTTCATTGTTGCAGTATTGTTTTCTGAGGGACTTCACGCCAATTTCTCTTTTTTCTGTACTGTCCTTATCTGAACCTTTAAACCCTTTCTTTCTAAATTATGACAAAGTAGTTCCTGGTATACCCTGTAAAATCCTCTGGCTCTCCTTAGGGTATTCATATCCCTTACACTCAATAAAGATAAGAGTGAAAAGAAACACGTCATCTCGTGACCTCAGCAGTCATACCAAATGTTGTGGAGAGATTTTCCCAGTCACTAATAATTTACAATTAATTCCCTATCCTTTTAACTTAGCTCCAAACAGCAATCACAAATGTCTTAGTTTATGGACTGGCAAGATCAGAAGCCATCCTAATCAGCTTGCATATTTCCGTGGTAAAATCACCAGAGATCTTGATGCTGAGGACGGACAAGAGACATTACCTTCCACAGCAGCTGCCAAGAACCCCGACTTACTAGCAGTTTTAATTAGCAATAAGCAACTGAGCCAGAGACAGCACCAAAGCTTCAGATTTGAACTGGAAGTTGCCCTCAGCTGGAAGGAAGCTCGACTGCTCGTAGGGGTCAGGCCACGCAAGACACTGTCTATCAGGCAGTTTTTTTCACTCGGGGGGGTTGGAGAGCAGCAGCCTGGCTGTTTTCACTCACCATTAAATTTCCATAATGAATTATACTGAAAATGGAACAACAACAACAACAACAAGTTAGTCCATTTTTTTTCAGTAGTTTTCCTTGCTTTCAGTGTTTTTGCTTGCTTTCAGTATCATCCAGCAATGTTTCTTTCATTGTGTTTTAAATGTATCTGCTCTCCATCATCTTCTTATAACCATTGGAGCAGCACAGCAATAGCTGGATCAGGCAGGATGGACAGACCAGGAGAGCTCTTCCTTACAAGTAGCTTTCGGGAGTCATTAGTGTTTTTCTTTTCTCCATTTGTGCTTTATGGGTATTAATTAGCTCTGCTGGCACCGCTGCAAGGCAGGAAATCATTGTTCTTCATATGGGAATAGAGAGATGAAGCAGATTATGTGATTTGCCCATTATCAGGACCAAGATGAGAACTGATTTTTCTCAGTGCCTGGTCCTGTAATGCAATCAGCAGAACAACCTCCCTTCCCTCATCTTCTGCTATGTTATCTTCCACCTGACAATAGCACTGACTTCAGCCGTGCTTGCTATTTGAAGCTGGGTTTTGCTGCCAAGGTAAATTTTCATCCAATAGCATTACTCCCATCGATACATTTCAGCATCTAAGAAAAACATAAAAATACGGTTTTGATTAAAAGCCACATAAGAATCCCTTTAATCCCTTTAGTGCATGACCCCAGCACTTGGTAGTTTTTCAGCTGATGCCTGCAACAGCATTTTTTTATGCCATCTAGTGGTCATAGAAAGGCCAGTGCCAAGCCCAGACTTGGTGTGCCACCCCACAAAGGTGCCACTGCAAAACTAGTTCCTGTTCTCACCACCCCTGCCCTCATTACGGCTGCTCAGGCCGCTTTTTCTTCTGCTGCTCCTGTTCCCTGTCTTTCACTTGGATGGCTGAGAGCTGTGCTGCTCAAACTGTGGAAAGCTGCAGTAAGCAGTGGCCTGAAAGCCGAGTAAGTAAAGGGATACTCTCAGGAGCTCTCTCGACTTATGTAAACACCACAGTTTTGTGGAACAGGGAATGTGGTGTCTTCACTGCTTGGAGAGTGTGAAGAAAACCATGGGGACAGATGAAACAACCAATAAATAATAGTAATTTATACACATAGAAGATTAGTCATCTGTTTCCCTAGAAGATGGACATGACTGGGTGCCTTGGAGGGCAGGGATCACAGAATCATAGGGGTTGGAAGGGAGCTCAAGGTTGGACCACCGGGTCCAACCCCACTGAGGATGACCTCAGTGACTCAGATTTCCTTCTTACCTTCATGAGAAACAAACAAAGGGGAACAGAAACCTCTGTATTCTGCAGAAAGATCAATGAATTAATGATTTCTTCCCCTTGTACCTTAGAGCAGTGCACGGCCATGGAAGGCTCTGCCCCACAATATGATGTACCAGCTGAGTGAGAGCAGCACTAGCCACTCCACAGGGCCAACCCCTGGTCCCTGCAGGGAGGACAAGCAAAGCAGGACTCCAGGGACGGGGCTTGGACTTGGGGTTGTTTTTAGCCACTACTTGGTTCACTTCTTGAAAATTATAGATATTTAGTTCAGCATGTAACCATGGTCTCTAGAAGTGCAATCCAAAGAAATACTTGCCCTAGTAAGGGCAGTAAGGAAGGACTGCATTATGTATGCTTAACTAAACATTTCCTTGGACAGTTAAGGAAAGCCAGGCAGCACCATGAGCTATAGTGATTTTTTTTTCCTACTTTTCAGTGGAAGCAGCATTACCTGACTTCTTTAATAACAAGCAACTGTTGAAAAATGAGGAGAAACCACAAATTTAGTGTGCTTGAAAGTAGGTCAGCTGAACAGCTAAGGTTATGGCTCCACAGGTGAACTTGTAAGGCATCTAAGGTGCTTTTAAGCTAACACGTTTTAACTGAGAATTGTCATGAGAATTAATATGATAGTTCCTAAGCAGATAGGGTTTAAGATATGAAAAGCACATTAATTTGTCACAGTTGACATTATTTTTATATTGAGAGTTTAATACCATCTGCTAAGATAGTTTTGGCCAAGTGGAGCTAGGAACTCCAGACTTGGTCAACATTGTGTCACGCTCTGTACACGCATTAACGCATTTGGTGTAAACATAACAGCTTGATGAGAAAACCTTCCTTATTTGTACTGGATTGCCAAGGGCAAACCATTGGCAGCTCCAACAGCCCTAGCTCAAGCCAGTGTCAAGACCTTGGGAAGTGAGTAGCCCAAAGCAGTTGAGTACTCTGCCACTCTCCAAAACTCCTTATCCACAGGTCGTCGCCTCTCATAGCTTCAGCGGTAGGAGAGGTTCCTGCTCCCATTCCAGTGTAGAAGGGTTGCAGACAGACAGCCTTCTTCAGATCCAGCTTGCCAACCCAAGCTTGCCCCCCGTGGTCCTGCCGTTCCCTGGCCTGTTAGGGGTCTCCACTCCTTGTCAGACACAACAAACCAGAGCAAACAAGAGCTCTCTTATTCCTGCTGTACAGGCCAACCTTGTTCATTCTGACTGACAGATGCCTGCAGACACAGTCTGGAGTCCCCAGCAGAGATGGTGCTGTGCCAAGGACACCAGCACGGGCAGGCAGGCAGGCGGTGACTTCTCCAGTCATCACCAGCTGAGATGGATGTCTGCACCCTGCTTGAGCCAAAGAGGATCTATGATGACTCTACCAGTAGAGCTGTGTGGGCAGCAACCCCCTGTGGTATGGCTTGTAATCTTCACCTGGCACAACTCTCTATAAAATGAACATCTGTCCACAGCCTAAGAACATTTTTCATAGCTGATTCAATTAGACCCATGCAAGCACCCGTCTAGACACTTTCAGCACTTTGCCTTCCATTCACCTCACAAACAATGGAGCTGAATAAAAATTGTTTTCACCTTCCCAAGTTGCAAAGTGGCCAGAAGGAAAAGAGGATGCATCAGCCATGCTAGCATCCTAAACATTTGACAAGTAAGTCTGGTGAATCCTGATGAGGTGTTTTACGAAGCTGCCGTCTGCTGAGATCTCCTGAGCAAGGTGGTCACAGCCACAGAAAGGGCAGTGGGAGGAACATGGGCCTGCAGTTTGCAAAGCCCAGGTCTCAGATGAAACAGCCAATTCCAGGGGGTCCAATGAGTGTAGGAATGGTTTACACTGCTCTATGCCCTGGTCAGCCATTGACCCTTCCATCTCTTACTCACCTGGCTTTTATGTTCCCCTGCACAATGATACTGGATAGCAAAGCCTGCACACACTCCCCATACAAATTAATGCAGTGCCAGATGAGTTAAAAAACCTGTGGAAGTGGCTAATCCACAAGGAAAGGGAGCCCCATGGAAGAGCAGCAACAGGCTGCAGAGGAGAGGTGCGATGTGAATCAGTACACACATTTCTGCAGCGCAGGCCTGACTATATCCTTAGTTTACATAGCTCCTTATTCTAGCTTAGGCCAAATAAAAATAAATTGGTTGGTTCTAGATCAATTAAGGTGTCCGCTGGGGATATGGCATTTATTTAACTAAATTATTTGAAGATAAACCATTGCAATTGTGCATAAATGTTAGAAAAGCACATCATGCAGATTAAAAGAAAAGAAAACACATCTATGACAACTGAGAGCACCATAATTTTTTCAGCACCATTTGGAAGCTGCAGATAACCCAGGACTCTAATAGATTTTTTTCTAAACTCTTAATAAAAACTTACAATTTAAATTACTTTCAATCTACCTCATGTTTACTATCCATTGTTATAATCCTTTTTAAGAAAAACAATTGGAATTTTAACTAGTTACAGATGGTGGAGATAAAACTGGTCTTTGCAAATCTGTGTTTAAAATAGAATTCTCAGGGAGAGCACTGCTTATGTTTGCTAATGTTATCCAGGCTGTCTATTTGTAAACAGGACTCAAAGGTTTACAAGCTGTAGCCTGCAGTAAATCAGCAGTATGAGGGGCGATTGTGAGTGTTAAAGTCCCCTGATATGGTGGAGCTGCTTTATCCTACAGAGACCGGCCACAGCAAGGGGCAAGCAATGAGCAGAAGGGAACAGGTGCCCTTGACACAATTTCTGTTGTCTTTGTGAAGAGGATAGTATTGCTAACTCGTCAGACAGTTGGATTGGACTTCACGTTCTCCCGGATTTTTCATGGTATTCAAAATAGACCAGGATGGTAAATAGGCATGCACATCGCCAGACAGGGAGATCTCAGGGTTGCTGAGCTGTACAAGTTCACGGGCGAGGGGGATGCTGAACAAAGCTTCCATCTGACCTCCCCCCGCTGTGGGTTTTAGCTGCTGTTGCAGATGAGAGGGCTGAAGAGCTCAGCCACGTCCTGCTGTGCCTCAAACAAGTCTGTCCCCTGCCTGCTCTTGGAAAGCAGATGTTCCTCCAGGCGAGAGCATGACTCTCCTTTTGCTTAGCACAGAGAGACTTGTACAATCTCTTGTTTTATTCTCTGGCTACATTCACTTTTCCCTCAGAGATATCAAAACAAAGCCGCACAAAAGCCAGAAGCTACCAACCATTAGTCATTTTGAAATGGCAGCAGCATCGTTTCCCTGCACTCGCTACACACAGCAGGTCTCAGCTGCCCGTCTGCCTCCAGGTCTTTGTGATTTTGGGGACAGAAGGAGTTGCAGACAGCCTGGCTCTCCCTGGACCCCATTGTGGCACCCACCAACGGCACAAACAGGAAAGGTTTAGAAAAAGTGATAGAAAAAAGAAACCCCACAGCTTACAGTTGAATCCAAACCAGAATAATATCTTTGGTAACAGGATCCTTGATTTGCCAACCACCCCTGCTTTTGCTAGTAGTCGGTGAGTCATTATTGCCCTTTCTCCACAGTCAAAGGCCTCTGGAGAGGAGGCTGTTTTGGCCGCAATTACTTCTTGTACAAGAAAGTACCACCTGCACAGCATCTCAGTTCCCAGGGTTCAAAAGAGATGACTAGTCTTAAAAGTCTGCACACAAGGGGAGGGCAGCCGCATTGTGTGGGGCTTAGGGCTATACCCTACACACCATGACCTTCCAACAGGTCCCTCCTGTGTAACTGCTGGCATATTGCATCCCTGTCATGGTCTGAGGGACAGACCTCAAACAGGAAGAAGCAACTGTGGTATCTGGGCTCACCACAGTTTGAACATTCACTATGACAAACAATCTCAGCCAGACTTCTTGCAGGAAAAACAAGTTCCACATCTCAATTTTCCATTTAAGGACTTTTCCAAGTCATCTTTCAACTCAGCCATCTGTAGCATCACACAGCAGGGACAAACCTTCATGCTGGCACTTCTTTTCCACCATGCTACCATCTAGACAGGCACCCTTATCTCTCTCCCCCATGCTGGCATGGTGGCCATCTGGAGGGACATACAGAGGTGCACCAGGATGGCCCCAGCCACTGCTGGTCTTTGTATGTGGCAGCTGCTCCTTCCCCCCTCAACTCCAGCTTCAGTCTCTGGCAGGAAAAAACCCAGAGGCATCTGTGTCCCAACAGGCAAGGAAAAAAAAGGAAAAAAAGGTCTTTTCCCCACATGCCTGTTAGGAGCAGGACAGATTTTGACCTTTGGGATCCAGATGCTGGGAAGAGATCTCAGCAGTGTCAGGAGTCCCGCAAGGAGTGGGGAGCTTTGTGCAGGCAGGCACAGGAGGAGGAGAAAGAAGAGAAGGAGGAGGAGAGCTGCCCCAACAGGGAATGGCACATGTCATCACCCCATGACTTAGCCAGTGTTGTGGCTGTGAGGACATGCGGTCATCAGTGACACCCCTGCGTTCAGTTGGCTACTTGTGGAAAGCAAAGCAAGAGTCTGCCTAATCTGACATTCTGTGGTTTAAACAGATACGTAAACAAACTTGATTTCACATAATAATGAGACACATCTGTATTAAGAAACTATGATTGTTTTGTTAAAAGTGTGCCAACAAAAGTACTTTACAGAGCATCTGGAAGACTGTCCTTTCAGCTGTCTGCACCAGACACACGAGAGCTTGTGCAGCTTTGATGAATTCAAAGAGTTGGGGGATTTTTCATTCAATAAAAACCACCAACGTCTCCTGGAAAACATTGTATTCACTTTTCACTACTTTTCTTGGCTTTTAAGTCTAGCAGAATGACAATTGCTACAGTGAGGAGATTCTGTCTTATGTTGTACATCCTTGACAGAGACCAGGTAACACAATCTCAGGCAGATGCATTTTTGCAGCTGTAATTCTGCATTTTTGTTAGAGATCAGGAGTTTACACTGATCTGAGGGCAAAATATGTGGACGTCCCCTCCCCGGCAGTGTTCAAGGTTAGGTTGGATGGGGCTTTGTGCAACCTGGTCTAGTGGAGGGTATCCCTGCCCATGGCAGGGGGTTGGAATGAGATGATCTTTGAAGTCCTTTCCAACCCAAACTATTCTGTGGTTCTATGCATATGGAAGCAGTGAAGCTGCTAGAACTACTGATCTTTTATGTCTTTCAGAATCTTGTTACTAATGTTAATACACTAGACAAAAAGAGCAGACGGATCTTACAATTAAGTGGACAATGTAACTACAAGAATTTGTAACTGCAAATTAAAAATATTCAATGTGAAAGTATTTGTGGCAATCATAAGGATTGCAAAGCTACCACTTTTCTGAGAAAGATAAAGTGCTGAGGAGTAGATCAACGACTGTCTCTTGTAATGAAGAAATAGAAGGAATCAAAAGGAGAGAGAATTCTAAGCAGGAAAGATGTGACATTTGAGCATAGGAGAATTTTCAGTCACAATTATCTTGTTCAAGACATAATGCATATTGTAACCAAAAAAAGTCATGAATCTCGAAATAGAACTTTCTGCAGTGCCCAACAAAGATACCTATCACAAAGATAAACCAAACAAAACAGCTTATTACATGCCAGCTTACTGTTTATCAGCTAGAAACAAATCTAAGTACATCGTTAATTCAGGCCATCAGAGAATAGATCTGTATTAAAGAAAATTAACTCCATCGGTCAAAGTCAAATAGAGAAAAACTCTTTAATAATATCTTTAACATAAAATGCATCCACCACACTTCAGGGCCTTGAAGAAAAGCTAGGTGAGAACAAGACCCCTTTGGCTGGTAAAGGTACAGATGCGTATACCCCCACCCCCCCCACACACACATACACACTTTTCTGAGACAAAATTATACCGTGGCTGAGGGAAAAACAATTACCTGGACTGATCTGAGAGACTTGAAATTATAAAAAGTTTTTTCGATTTTATGTCTTGATTCCATGTCATATAACTTGAATAGTTTGATCACTGAAAAGAAAGGTCATCTCAACCAAGGCAAGAGAAAGCTTCTCTATGTTTTATGTATTTTCAACTTTATTTGCAAGTAAATACATTCTGAATCTCTGTAGGTTTCCATTAAAGTGGAAATTGCAAAATCCTTCGACCTGATGGAAACTTGAAGTTAATATACTCTAAGCCTTGCATGACTCCTCTTTTTTTATATATTTTATTTGTATTGACAATTATGTAAGGAAATTTCTTGGGGACAAATCACTAGAAAGGAATCGGGCATATTGTTTGTCTTAGACTGGGCAGATTTTCTTAAGAAATAAATTTAAATCAAAGTTACTGTTTGAAATGTAAAAAGGCTCGTGGCAGACATCTGCCATGGAGTTGCAACTGTAAAATAACACTGAGTTTATTGTCATCGCTGTGATTTATATCAGTAGACACTTGAATGAGAAATCTGGGCAAAACTCTAGATACAAGAAAGCAAAGACATTGCCACAGATGATGGAATTGCAAAAAGGGCTATCTATAACCCCTTTTCATCTTAAGAAATAAGCAAACTTGGTCATAAGCTGCTGCCTTGCACTACCATTGGCTGTGTTTGCACTGCAGGTGTGCCCCAAGACTGTCATCTGTGGACGTGACTGTGTGCTACCCATGTGTCCTCTTTACTCACTGCAAATGAGGGCAACTTCAAGTGATAACGAAATTAAATTGGTTGCTAAACTCTTAGACCTTCAGACCATGTATGAATGCCCACTTATATCCTGTGCAGACCCTGCTGAGATCACCCTGAAACACAACATATGCAGAACAAAGTCCCTTTACCAGCCAAAGGTCAGATTTTCCTACTGGAAGTTGACTGACAGCTGCAACTTCTTCATGCTGCTCCCTGGAGGAACCCAAGGAGACAAACACTTCCCAGATAGGATGGATTTCCAAAAATAGTCAAATTATTGTTTTGAGAACTTAAGTGAGAAAACACCCTCAAGGCCATTTATAAATATAAGGCATGTGGCTTCCATAGAGCTATGCCCACCTACATGAGGCCCAAATTTTGTTCTTAATGATAAGCAGGAGTATGACTGAAGCTGTTACAAAGTCAGAAATGATCAGTTAGTAGATGATAGACCTCATCTGTGCTGTGCTGAAAAAAACTGCAGGGATTATGCTCATTTCATCTATTTTAATATCCCATGAGAGAACTGATTTGAAATATGAACAGCAGTTCACAATTACTTAAGAAAAGCAGAATATGAAAAATGCTTTTGAAATAACCTGCTTTTGCATTGGCAGACCAACATTATCCTGGGTATCACCAGTGTTGTTGCTGTACTGATGAAGAAACAAATGTTTGTAAGACCAAATAATTGCCATGGAATAGATGTTTCTGATCGAGGAACAGAAATCAGATCTCCTGACAGAATACACTCTTTTCTGTTTTCTTTCTTCCTTTCTGTGAATCCAATCAAACACCACTAATAAGAAAGGGCTTTGCATTTCACTATGTACAGAAGCAGGCTGAGAAATGATAACGTATCAAATTGAAGTTATCGTATCACAAGAAAAACTGTCATTCTTCTAAGCAAATTTGTGTCAGAAAAATTTGTGTCAGACAAATTTGTGTCAAACAAAAGAAGACAAAGCTCAGCTCTTATTGCCTCTCCTCTTTGCTTCTCTTGTCAGTATCTTATGCTTGTTAAACTCCTTTTAAAGATTTGTTAGGATGTATTGTAGTTAGGATGTATAGTAGGCTATAGAAGTTATCAAAACAGATTGATAGCTGTTCCAGAGCTCTATCTAACAGCCTCATTTTTTTCCCTTTCAAGGTTTGATCAAATTGCAAAATAAATAAACGAGATAATACATTATCTTTTTCTTTGTAAGATTTTTACTTGGAGATCTAAAGCTGCCTGCCTGAAACATCCAAGTCAGAAATACAGAGGAAATAAGATTAGTGTCATTGTTACTTCAATAAGAAAAAGCTCTTTTAATAGATTTTAGACTTTTCAATGTGCTGTAAGAGCAACCCAAACATTTCTTCAAATAAGAAAGCTTGACACTTACATCTTCACAACACATAGCAGTTTGCATATTAAAAAGCCCCAGACAACTCAGTCTGAGACCCTGCAAATCCAAACAGGGCACTATAGACATCAGCAGACTGATGAAAGCAAGAGCAAATCCTGAAGGACCCAAGTTGGCTATGTGGCTCCATGAATGCTGCAGTAGGGAGAGGGATAAGGATCAATACAGAACTAAACACACCTCTGAATGCCTGAGCGCAGAAAAACATTATTTATACACATGTTCAGTGGGCTCATGCTGCCAAGTTGGGATCACAGTGGTTTTTTCCTCTTTAAGTACAAACTGTCCAAGCCATGAAGGCACTGACAACCCTGACTGTACCTGCCAGCCTCTCCTGGGATGTCCCACCACCCTACCCACAGCCCAGGCCTCCATTTCAGCCCAGTTGACCCCCATGCACAGGCTGAGATCCTGGTCTGGTCTCAAATGCTGGGGATGCTCCCAGGCCACACTGGTCCCTGCTGGAGTGATGGGACCTGCTCTGGCTGGTGAGGCAGTACTATACCATCCTGTGGGGATCCCTACCACCAAGAGTCTCAGGGACCATCCAGCCCTTGCTTGACACAAACACCTCCAAGAAAAGTGAAGTTGTAGAACATCAGGCATGTCAACTAGAAACAGAAACCCTGTGAGAGAGCCAGGGGGTGGGCTTGAGTGGAGCTGGTGTTCCTGTGAAGCCTGATGGGAGGCAGGATGCACTGTCCCTTCTGCTCTTCTATAGAAACACAAGTCTTTGTTTCCATAGGAAAATGTCGTACCCATACAGAATTTAAATGGAATTTTAGTTCACAGCTCCGAACTGGTCAGAGCTGTCTTTTTAATGTGCATGTCCTTCAGTCTCACAAAGAGGTCAGCCTCACTGAAAATCAAGCCTTTATTTAAAAGTTTGGTTTAATCAGGAGGAAGCGTATTTTTAAAACGTGCTATTACCCAAAAGCAGACATTACATAAATTTCATTCTATTTTTATATCTTCCTGGCTCCAGTCTCCTGACTCTGACATTAACCATAACAATCACACATGTGACTAAACCAGGCCAAACTCTCCTTTTTCTGTTCCAGTATAAATATAGAAGTAATACTGTTGAAGTAATAGCTCTAAGGTAGACTCACTCCATGAGAACAGGATTTTTCTCAGCACAGTCACAGTCAGGAAAGTATGCTGATTTTGGGACCAGATTTTTATCTCCTCTACTGACAAGTTAGAACACTAGCATGGAGGAGACCACCCGAGTCGAGTGAGAGCCTGAAAGTCCTAGAAGCTGGGGACATACATTAACATGGGTGGCATTTTTAAAAGCACGTGAGGCTTCAAATCTCTGGTGCCATTGTCAAAATGCCTTAGGCTTTCAGAACTTCAGGCCCCACTGATTTACAGCAAGGCTTAAGTTTTTAAATGCAGTTATCTTTTGTGCTTATGAGACACAGCCTCCAAAGACTCAGACCTCTGTGAGATTCAGCTTCACAGGCAAAACCTCTCCCTAAAGTCTGACTCTTCGTTTTCATGTTGAGGCTCTCTCTGGTGCTCCTGAACATGCCAATGGTGCATCAAGGGTCAGAAGATGGAGACCTTGCAGCTAACTCTGGGCAGTCTGTGGATGATGCAGGGCCTTTGGAAGCAATCCTGCCAGAAAGCTAGCAGTATTTCCATGGCTACAGCCTTCTTGGGCATTGAGCCGTGTCAGGTGTGTGCTGCCTGGGTCTCACCTTGCTGCCCTGAGTGTCTGTGCTGCACAGCACTGCTCCTGCAGATGTGCCCGAAGAGACCCCCTTCAGAAAGTCCAGGCCACGGCTGCCTCCCATGCTCCTGTTGGCAGGTCTCGGGTTTTATGGTTCATTCGTTTGCACTTAGGTGCCCAGCTCCCCCCAAGATGCATTTTCTATGTCTGAAAGTCATACGTAAAAGTTATAACATAAAGGAACTTTTGTAAAATTCAGCCCACAGGTCTTATCACCACAAAGTTATTTCTTACCCAGGAATATTTATTTCCAGAAGGCTGATTTTCTAAGTCAGTTTTCCAACGCACAATTGCACAGTAATGTTTCAAAGGTTCTCAAGCAGGAACCTCAGGGATGTAGTGAGAGCTTTTTCAGGACTGGCATGATCTGAGCTCTGTTGTGCAGTTCTGCTGTTCCTGGGAGTGCAGCTTGGCTAGCATGGAGCACTTCAGAAATTCCTGGTTTTATGCCGCAACATAAAAATGCTCAGTAATAAAATTCAGAGTGGTTCAAGATAATTAAATTCATACTAGAGGACTTTTACAATGCCTTCCATCTTCTAACTGTAATATAAATAAAACCTAATTAGTTCTCCAGTCTTGTCAGGCATGCATACTTACCCAAATTTCGATGTTAGATAATGTATACATTACCCTACCTTTGCACTTCCCAGTATGTTAAGGACTGGATGGAAGGGAACCACAGTGTTTAGCAAGCCATTTCTAGCTGGGGATTTGCCCACATAGGCGAAATTTCCAGTTTCCCTCTTGGAAAAGTTAATGGCTTTCTGTGTTGCAAGTGCAGAGAGACCCTCTGTACGCTTAAAAATATTGCTAACTTAACTATGGCTGTTTGCTGTGTGAAAAAATTTACTTGTGTGAAGTCCTGGACAGATGTCCTCTTCCCTGTCCAGCAGAGCAGGGACAAGATCTTGCCTCTCAACTGAATGCAGCTGCTCCCTGCCTCAGGTCTCTGGCAGGGCAGTTTATGGGAGCTTTCCCCAGCTTGCTTTAGGGGGTATCAACCTGCTTGGTCCTGTCCAAGCATTTAAGTTGCTCCTTTGGTCTCTGCCTAGTTTGAGGCAGACTGTAGTCCTTGGCTTGATGCCTACTTTTCCACAGGGTTCCCAGAAAGGCAGAGTGCAGTGGTGATATCATTTGACAAATTTCCAGAAGAAAACAATGTGTTGGGGGAGGAGTGTCCCTTTCAAGGTCTGGAAGCTTTCTTGTCTGCACAATTACCTTTTTAAATGGTGAACTCTGTTCTTCAGTACAATCTGCTGTCACCAAGGGAGCAACTGAGTGAAAGAGAATCCATCTTCAGAGGTGTCTATGACCTAATAAATGTCACTTACCTTGAGGGGATAAGATTTAAGCCGTTCCCAGAAACCAGAACATGTTCAGCCAGAAATCCAGAGAAGTTCCCAAAGCTGCTCTTGTTGTGTGTGTCCTGAGCTCCCTTTGCTGTCTGGTCCCCATCGTTCACCCCCATGCAAAGTGACTGCTCTCATGGTTGGAGCTTTGTATGGACTTTGCTTGCAAAGCCTAGGTGTGAACACAAGTCAGCACAAGACACAAGGCAGTGGAAGTCTGTCCCCCATCAGAATAACGTAGTTCCCTGTGGCAACAATCTACAAATTCTGTTCTTCTTTGTCCTCATCTGCCTTGCAGTCTGACATTTTCTTTTTGTGCCCTCTGTTTCTTGTCTTTCCACATCATTTGAAATGGTGTTCTCAGTATTTTCTGCATTTCTCCTCTACTATCACACATTTGTTAAAGCAGAATGATCTAAGATAGGAGGTGGAAATTCTCCTGGCAAGGACTGAGGAAGAACCAAGAGGAAGCCCACCTGAACTGAAAGGCACTCCATGGGAGATGGGCACGCTGCTCTAGACATCTATCCACATCTTTAGATGCCTACATACTTCCACATGCTTGACACTAGTTAGATTCATAACTAACCTGGCAAATTGCAGGCCATCCTTGAGGACAGCTTGTAATTGTCTCTTTTGTTAAAAGTTATTCTAATAAAATAGAGAAAATCTTCTAAAGAAGCCTGTACCCAAGGTGTAGGGACACTTGTACCTTGAGTCTTCCAATGTTAAATCCTGACCATTTTTCACTACATTGCAAGCAAACGTACTATTGTCTCCATATTAATTGCCAACTGTAAGCAACTGGCCTAGTTTCTCAGCTCTCTCTCAAGATAAATTCTGTCAGGTTTCATTTATTTATGGGTTCTGGTACAGCTGGCAGCAAAACTGCTTCACCTGCTATCCCCCAAGCTAAAACTCCTCCCAGCTGAGTCAAATGATCTCACTGATACACATTTTGACCAGCTTCTATGGCAATTTTAGTAAGAACAGCCTTCCAAATAACTGGAATGGCTGGAACCAGAAAGAGAGACTATGTTTCAAATAAGACACTGAGAAATAAAATTACTCCCACTCCTTTGGCATTTTGAAAATCAAACACATTGAACTTCTGGTCTTGATAAGTGCTCTATTTTTCATGAAGACTTGCAAAGTGGTTGAAGAATCTGACTGCATTCAATGTAGTTATGAAGGAGACCGTTCAAACATGACTGAGTACAAACTTTAACGAGTGAGACCATTAAATGTCAGCATTGTTAATAAGACCTTTAAGGATTGGGGTTTTTTTCATAAATATTTAGCTAATGTTCTTTCCCACTGGCTGATTGATCCCTCTGGGCATCATCAGCCATTCTGGGACCAGGAATCAAAAGTTCAGACTGCTGAAAAAGTGTCAGGTCAGTCTCCCCTTCTTCCACAAGGGAAGTAAAGACAATGTAAAGCCATGTGACAATTGCTGGATTGTGTAGCTAATGCAAGGAGTGTGGTGGTAGCCAGCTGTGGTCTTGATTCCTTAGAGTAAAGCATGGTATTATGGGTGGAGCTCTAGAATTCCAGCATAGTCCCCATAACACAAAACAAGCTGGAAGATGCATAAACGTGTGCCCAACTGAATGTGAATGATCAATACAAAATGCCTTGGGGAAAAGAAATCCATGGTTAAGACTTGTATTTTAAATAGCATAAAAATAATATAGTGCAAAGAAACTGTACAGTGTGGCATGCTGAACTGGAAGCCACTGAAGCTTTGCAGAAAGGTCAGTGGTGATGGCAAACTGAAAGGCAGGTTTTCACCCTCCAGAATGTGGATGCAACTGATTTTTGTGGATCAGGTTTTAAGAGGGGAAAAAGAGGCTTACCTACAGGAAAGAAAAATGTAAGGACACAGCCAATATAATTTGTGACTGGTAATTACTGGCTTTTGACCTAGCTTTAATTTATAACAAACTGATGAGAATTCTAGGAGTTAGTAAATTTCAGAATGAAGACCTGCCTGGCAGGACAAGGGAGGAAGATTAGATCATGCACCAGGAAGTCTCAAAACTAGGAATTTGCCACAATCCCTTAATTCCTAAGCTTAAAAAAAATGTTACGGACATAATCTGAGTATATTAGTAATGAAGTGAGATTTCCTAGAGGCTTGATGTTAAAGCTCTTTTACTCAGCACCTGGTTTAAAGGGGAAAGTAATGTACAGAGTATCTTCTCAAGATACATCATAGAATCAGTGTCTCATAGAATCAGAGAATAGTTTGGGTTGGAAGGGACCTTTAAAGGTCATCTAGTCCAATGCCCCTGCAATAAGCAGGGACATCTTCAACTAGATTAGACTGTTTAGAGACCCATGAACCTGACTTGGAATATTTACAGGAATGGGGTATCTACAACTTCACTGGGCAACAGATTCCAGTGTTTCACCATGCTCATTGTAAAATATTTCTTCCTTATATATAGTCTGAATCTACCCTCTTTTAGATTAAAACCATTACCCCTTGTCCTGTCACAAGAGGCCCTATTAAAAGTCTGTCCCCATCTTTCTTATAAGGACCCTTTAAGTACTGAAAGGCCGCAATAATATCTTCCCAGAGCCTTCTCTTCTCCAGGCCAAACATCTCCAGCTGCTTCAGCCTGTCCTCATAGGAGAGGTGCTCCAGCCCTCTGATCATCTTCACGATCCTCCTCTGGATCCACTCCAACAGCTCAATGTCTTTCCTGGGCTGGACACAGTACGCCAGGTGGGGTCTCACCAAGGTGGAGTACAGAAGGACAGTCACCTCCCTTGGCCTGCCTGCTGGCCATGGTGCTTTTGCTGCTTCTTTTGATTCCTTACGTCCGTCACCTTAATAGACTGCAACAAGTAATTAGGTTCAGAATAGCTGTTTTTAATATTTTTCCAATATCAAATGAATCAGATGATGCGTTGGGTTTATGATGCGTTGGGTTTATGCAGAAGGGCACTGATTACTCTGCTTGTGCAGAACACACTGCTGAACAGTGATGGAACAAATGAAATCTACCACCCTTACTTAGAAAAGCTGTTGCAGAAAGCACTGCACATTAGAACTGATCAGCATGCCCACTGTCTTAGTGTGTACTCTTGCTCTACCTAGTGGATTTGGAACCTATTGAAATGACATTTTCTAAAATTGTAATAACATTACTCTAATCCTGTGTTCTTCATATTATTCTCATTATTATTTTTGGTATGGTTTCAATGAAGATGATTTTTATCTTTTGAACAAGGATACGATGTGCTTGTTCTGGCATTCAGTATTTGGGGAAAAAAAAAGAAAAAAACCCACCTTAAATGTTGTTTTTCCCTAAAGAAAAAATATTTGGTGTATATACCTGGAGTATTGTGTCCAGTTCTGGGCTCCCTGGTATAAAAAAGGCAGGGATCTCCTGTAAGGAGTCCAGCAGAGGGCTACAAAGATGATTAAAGGACTGAAGCATCTCCCCTGCAAAGCAAGGCTGAAAGAACTGGGGCTGTTCAGCCTTGAGAAAAGAAGACTAAGAGGGGATCTTATTAATGTTTATAAATATCTCAAGTGTGGGACACAAAGGGAAATGGCCAGCCCCTTTTCTATGGTCTGTGGAGACAGGACAAGGGGCAGTGGCCTCAAGTTGAAACATAGGAAGTTCTGCACCAACATGCAGAAGAACTTTTTCACAGTGAGGGTGACAGAGCCCTGGGACAGGCTGCCCAGGGGGGTGCGGAGTCTCCTTCTCTGGAGATATTCAAGACCTCGTCAGGATGCCTACCTGTGAAGTCTGTCCTAAGGGACCTGCTTTGGCAGGGGGGTTGGACCCAATGAACTCTTGAGGTCCCTTCCAACCCCTACAATTCTGTGATTCTGTGATCAATGACATGGCTTCATAGCCCAGTTTATGGACAAGAATTTGTATCTTTGAAGGACAATCAGAAGCCAGGACCAAAGTATAGTTTATGACTTTCTGCATACCAGCTAAGTCTGCGTTATTTCACTGCAACATAGGTGACTCCTGAGAAAATGATCTGGGAGGTCCATTACACCCTCTAACTTAATAAACTCAAGGGAACTGAAATCTCTGATTTTGGCCTCCTAATTCAGCCTGAAATTTTAAAAGCATGGCCATAGGTTATCATTCACTTTTTAACATCACACTCCACCTTTTAGAGCACTCACCAGGAAATGGGGGGGTGGCGTGTGTTCAGTGCTGTACAATATTCCTTGGCGCGAGGAGATTCACATTTTCCAAGGGAATGCTGCAAAGAAAGGCACCTTCCACCCCTCCTTTTAAAAATGGACCATTACACAGGAGGAAATGCAAGAGTCAGAAGTCAAAGGGCAAGAGAAGTCCTGGTTCTGTGGCTTAATGAATGGTTTCCCAGATACCATTTTTTGGGTACCACGGCTGGAGGCAGCCTTCTGTATCCCCCCAAGACTAATTTCAGGACTGAAACATCATCACTTGAACATTATCGCCATTTTTCCCAATTCCAGCTCTGTTCTTCCTGCAGTCCCACCATTCTGCTTGACAGCCCCACAAAACCTTAAGATTCCCAACCCACAGCTGAAAGCTCCACATAATCCCCTCTATTCCTTCCCCTTCACAAACTGGTGCTTCAGCCATCCAAAGCACACTCCCATCTCAACGTCCCCATTCCTCTCATCTTCCCCAAATTACTTGTTTTTCAATGGCCTTAGCAGAAACATATCTCAGACTAATTAATTTCCTGTGAGAAGAACAGCAGGAGGAATCTGAGACCTGTAGACAGCTTCATGCATCAGTAAATTACTGCACAGACAGTGACAGGAGCACCTGTGTGAAGGATCTTACTCTGATTTGTTAAAAAATCCTGGAGGTAGGCCAAACCAGCAGTTGCTGAGATTGTTTTTGCTTGGGTTATGTGCAACACAGTGGAGGGACATCTAGCCTAATGATTGAGACTTTTGTCTGGCAAAGGGCAGTTTTTGTTCTGCTTCCTGATCCTTAGGTCATGTCTGCTTCTTATCCATCAGCTTTGTGTAAAATGCATAAGCAGTCTTAGGCATGAACTCCCTCCAAGCTGCTCCCTCCTGGCTAATTGCTTAAAGTTGTTCTCTGCAGAGAGCTTTGCTGTCCCTGATTTAAGCCCTGTGAAAATCCACGAGCTTTATTTGGGTACACTCAGCAGTGCATCAGAGGAAACGTCGCTGTGAAGTTTGTGCTCGTAGCTAACTGCTGCTGAGGAGTTACCATCCGCTGCTCCACAGCGATGCAACACATTCATATGGTAATCCGCTCTTGGAGGCTGTTGTGCCTGCCTGTACTGCAAAGCTTTATCAAATGACAGCAAAATTAATAGTTTGGTTCCTGCCAATTTGATACAAAATGCTTCATATGAAAAGCAGAATATACATCACTGAAGAGAATTTTGGAGCATCACATTTCTCTCCAACTATAATATTTTAATGCTTTTTTTTTTCTGCACTGCTATTGATACCAAGACACAATTTCTCATTTTCTATTCTGTAAAGCAGAAAAGATTCTTCATAAAGACTATTTATATGTAAGGGTATGGGCATGGGTATATGCTGGCTGTTTTCCCTGCTGAATAGGGAAATATACCCGTTGAAACACCATCAGCTGCAAACAAATGGCACGGTTTGGGTTTTTTAATCAATCAGCCATTGCCAATCAGTACCACAGGGACGGGAATGGGAACAAGGACTTCTGGGCTGATTCACTTTGCAACTTCTTGAATCCAAGTTTCAGAATAAATCTGAATTTCACTGTAAAAAAAAAAAAAAAGTAGATGGTATTTCATAAAGATATGTTTCTTGTATTCCCCCACTCCATTTCTTTTCCTCCTCCTCACAGAAACCAGTGCGCCTTGAATGCTGTAAATTAGCTCTGAAGGAATGGATAGCTCCAACAAAAAACCCCACACAAGTCTTCTGAGAACCCAGGAAGAGAACTAGAAAAAACAGCTCGGCTTGCAAAATCTCACCTGATCCATGACTGGCTCGGCTAATGCAGCACTAATTTGAGACACCTCTGTACATCAGGTACTGGAATTCCTCAGTAAGTTACTCTTTGTACAATGTTGGTTTTTTCTTTTGTCTCCTGCTATAAAGTGGAACAGAGAAGTCCCATTTACATTCAGTTGTTTACAAAAACACCCAAATACTATGTATAAAGCAACCCAGTTCATTCCATGTGACAGTCCAAGCCAGGCTTAGTAAAACCCAACCTGTTTGCAGCCCCTCACTCTGCTTCCTGCTGATCTGCTGCCTGGATTAGGGTGAAGTGTTTGTTTGTGCTGTGGTCATCAGGGTTTCCAGGCACTGAAGCTGTAGCTCTCTTACTGGTATCCTTTCTGCTGGCTCAGCAAGTTTCTGCTGCAGTTATTCAGGCTGGAGATTCATTTTCAACCGTAAGGGCAAATTTCAAAATGAAATTAAGGTGTAAGGCTCTGTCCTCACCGGAAGACACTGCCCTTATGGGCACATCCTCCTAGCACAGGTACAACTCCCTCCAGCAAGAGGGCTTTTCTCCATAAAGTTATACACGTCCCAAAGACAACATAAACTATGCAAGTAAAGGACTTTGCAATGAAATATCCAGATTCTTTTTTTAACATGTCAAAATTTGGTCCAAAAAAGCTGGTATTCACCAATCATTCTAAGTCAGTCTACAGGCTACCTGGAAGACATACAATAACATATGACCAGAAAAAGGTCCAGCCCGACACACTTTCCTCCTTGCCTCCTGCATGGATTCTGGTAAGGCAGAAATCCCAGGCTGATCTCTGCACGTGTACCTGTGCATAATGCACCACAGTGTCACACTTACTAGCATATTCAGAGCCATCTCCATGTGACTGGAGTGCCAGAATAAACAAAAATAATCTTTTACATATGTATCTCTTCCAGATACAAGGATGTTTGTGTTGCTTTATATCACAAGTTTTGCCATCTACACAAGCGAACAACCTCTTCAAAGCCAGTTCAAAGGAGAAAATTACTACACCAGATACATCTGCAGCATCCCTGGTTTGCCAGGTCCGGCGGGTCCTCCGGGAGCCAGTGGATCCCCGGGGCCACACGGACGCATTGGTCTTCCAGGAAGAGATGGTAGAGATGGGAGAAAGGGAGAAAAAGGTGAAAAAGGGAGTGCAGGTATTGAATATTTGTGTAACCTAACACAGTAGTACAACAAAGTAAGAATGTTCACCACCACTGTTATACATACACATACATGTATATATATGAGTGTGTGTGTGTGAGGAATGTGTGTATGTGCCTGTGTGGGTTCAAGTGTGATGCATGTATATAGAGTGAGAGAAAGAAAATACACAGATACATTTTAGATATGTCTAATATGTCTGTGTAAAAGACTGTCAGTGCATAGCCTTTCTGTGCAAATGTGCTAAGAAGTTTGGGTAAAAGGAGGCATGTGCAGTGTTAAATAAACCGTCTCATTTGTTCCACTAGCCAAGAATGAAAAGTTAGCAGGTACTCAGGTACAACTTAAAAATGCCTAAATAGTCGGCCATATTTTATGGACAAGAATCGTTGTGTTGTCCTTCCCATCAGTGGTGCCATAACTCAGTCAGCAGTGGACTGATTACAGATAAAATTCCTCAATGTCTAATTGAGACATGAAGAAAAGTAGGAAGATAGAAAGGACGGGCTCCTGGGCTGGGAAGTCTGGTCCTCTGTTCCAACCTGCCATTCCTTTTGCAAACTGACTAGATTTTGAAAGTGTTTTGGAGCATTTTGAAATTCTGACTATGTTTTTCTTGTTTGTTCAGGCACACACAGTAGCGCACACAATCATTTACTGAGATGATATGTGCAACGATTAACTAACTTAAAATGTTTTTGAAGGTTTAAGAGGAAAGACTGGGCCATTAGGACCAGCAGGAGAGAAAGGAGACCAAGGTCAGTCTGGTAAAAAAGGACCCGGAGGATTGACTGGTGCCAAAGGTGAAGTAGGTCCAGCTGGACCACCTGGACCTAAGGGAGATAAAGGAGACCGAGGAGAGCCAGGTGCACCAGGGGTCTGTAAGTGTGGAAAGATAGTGCTGAAATCCGCTTTTTCTGTTGGCATCACCACCAGCTACCCAGAGGAAAGATTACCAATTGTATTCAATAAAGTCCTCTTCAATGAGGGGGAGCATTATAACCCTTCCACAGGGAAGTTTATTTGTGCCATCCCAGGGATTTATTATTTTTCTTATGATATCACCTTAGCAAATAAGCATCTTGCGATTGGGCTGGTTCACAATGGAAAGTACCGGATAAAGACATTCGATGCCAACACAGGCAACCATGATGTAGCTTCTGGATCCACAGTGATCTACCTTCAGCCAGAAGATGAAGTATGGCTTGAGATCTTCTACACTGACCAAAACGGTCTGTTTTCTGATCCGACATGGGCAGACAGTTTGTTTTCTGGATTTCTCTTATATGTTGATACAGATTACCTTGATGCTTTATCAGATGAAGATGAGCTCTGAAGCAGATGTTATCAAATGACATTGAAACTGGACACCCCAACACAGGAGTCTATCTTGACTTGTGGGGGCCACAAAGTTTAAACAACAACAACAACAACAAATCTGGGAGTTTATATTTCCTTTTATGGAACCAAAGCTGAGCTCATAAGGATCTTTCCAGACATAAAGCTGGATTTTTTACTGAACAGCAGGAATATCAAAAGAGACTACAACTAGCAAAAGACTGCGTCACTCCAGGACTGATACCTCCTGAAAGTTATGTTTATAACACTATTTAAACAAAATTAAGATACTGTACATTGGATTTTATATAAAATATATTAAGTTGCAATGTAGAATGGATATTTTGTACATGACATTAAAGTAAAATTGAGTAACTTATGGTAGTATCATCTTCGGTCATTTTAAGACAGGAAATACATTAAAAACATATAAAAAATTTATTTAAAAACAGAAAGGAATAAAGCTTCAGGATGGATGCAGCTGAACAGGTCACAAGGATAGTCTCATCCGATATTTACACCAACAAATTATATTTATAATTAATTAACCTCCTAGATTTACACTAGCAGAGGACTGACTAAGACAGTCATAAAAGAACAGAAAAAGGTATTAAACATACAAAATAAATAATACCTGGAAGATCTGAAAATTTGGAGGTAGACAATAATTTTTCATTGTGGATATCTTCAGTATAGTTCCAGGTAGGTCTGCTATTCACAGATTTCACAGAATCACAGATTGGTGGTGGTTGGAAGGGACCTCTGGAGGTCACCTAGCCCAACCCCTCTGCTAAAGCAGGATCACCTCAAGCAGGTTGTGCAGGATCGCATCCAGGCGTGTTTTAAATATCTCCAGAGAAGGGTTCTCCACAGCCTCTCTGGGCAGCCTGTCCCAGTGCTCTGTCACCTCAGAGTGAAGGAGTTTTTTTCTCATGTTCAGAAGGAAGTTCCCATGTTCCAGTTTGTTGTGCCTGTTGCCTCTTGTCCTATTGCTGGGAATCACTGAAAAGATCCTGGCCCCATCATCTTGACATCCGCCCTTTAGATATTTATAAATGTTGATCAGCTCCCCTGTCATTCTTCTCCAGGCTAAACAGACCCAGCTCTCTCAGCCTTTCCTCATATGAGAGATGCTCCAGTCCCCTCATCATCCTCATATTCCTCCACTGGACTCTCTCCAGTAGTTCCCTGTCTGTCTTGAACTGGGGAGACCAAAACTGAAGACAGAACCCCAAACATGGCCTCACCAGTGCAGAGTAGAGGGAAGGACAACCTCCCTTCACCTTCTGGCTACACTCTTCTGAATGCTCCCCAGGTATCTTTGGCCTTCTTGGCCACGAGGGCACACTGCTGGCTCATGGAGAACTTGTCATCCACCAGGACTTCCAGCACTCCTTCCTAGAAGGAAGCACAATATAATTCTTTCAATAATATTCAGTATATTTATAATAAATGTGGAAGGAAATAAAAACTTTTTGCTAAAGAAAATTATGGATGTCAGAAAACTGATAGAACAGTAACCAGTACTGGGAATAAATTGTATGGAACAAACTGAGTCACATCATTAAAGCAGACTTACTTATATTCCAATATGGCCAAATGCAATAAAACAAATGTAGGTCACACACAAATGAAAAACTATTCAGGAAATCAGTGAACTTGGAAAAAGTACATGGGTCATCATGGACAATCAGCTAAATGCGAGCCATCAGATTAGGCTGTTGCTACAGCCCTTTGGATGTATGGATTTACAAGTAGGAGTAGTTACTTATGAAGCTGCTATTCCTGGCAATGTTTCAAAAACTTACTGAAAAACTCGGGAAAAAATTACTGTAATTCTACCCAGGCAGATTACACAAGAATTGTAACAAGGTCAATTTATTTTTCTTGTCAATGAGGTTAATAGGTGATTAGATCACAGTCTGCAAATACCGGTCTGGAGATAAAACTTCCAGTAGCAGCAGGCACTTCCTTCTAGCAGACAGGAGTGCAACAAGAGCCACCAGTGAGAAACTGCGCCAAGTCCCTCTGGAAACGAGGAACCCACTTTAACAGTGGTGGTAAAAATACATAGGAACAGCGTCTCCATCATGCAACATATTTAAGTCGACTGGCAATCTTTAATGGGGTGTTCTTAATTTCCAAGAATTTGCAATCTTATTTTATCCATCCCTGATTTACAGCAACCTGCTGGTTTTACCAGTTAATCAGACTGTTTCAAGGGCTAGCGGCTTGTGTTGCACAATGCCTGCTCCCACTTCTTTTATGACCAAGGAGGAGGGGAAATACTGGGTTTCTTCTGCGTCCTTGACGTAATTAAGAAAATTACAACCAAATAAAATCACACAAAATACCGTTGAGGTTGTAAAACAAGGAAATGGTAGCGCTGCAGCCACCTATGGAGCATTAATCTATGCACCCTGTGCCCGTACCCTCATTTCCCCACGCATTAACACACATGTCTTTGGGTACGACTGCTGCTTTGCACAGTGAACAAGTGCAAAGTCCTGTCCACAAATCAAACTGGAAATGCCTGTGCAACCTTTATTTTATTTGACAGTGAGAGATGTGTGGTAGAAGACAAAAGTGGAGTATTTTTCTAAGTAGACATCTAATTTATTAGTGTTATTCAGGGGCTGCTTCCTGTGAAAAATATGGAAGAGAACACTTAGAGATTCGATTTATCACTGTGCTGTACAATCATTTATACATCTGTAAATTACACAGAATATGAGTGCAAAATGCAGCCCAATCATCATTTAAAATAATGATTGATGCCAATGCTTCACCACCATCAGTGCCTACGGAAGGCGGCACAAAGACTATCGGCATTGCTCAGTGCTGTCTGCACTCTAGTTCCACAGGACAGAACAGACGATCAAGCCCATGACTGACAGGTAGCATAATATAATAGAGGCAGAATTTGACTTATAATATGTATTATACAACAAGAGAATTTAATAGAAACATTTAATTACATTTTATTTTTTTTAAAGAAATATGGAAAGAGGTTTATGACACTTCAATCAATAGAAAGTTTATGTTGGGAATAATAGCTCGATTTTTATTAGAAATATTTCACACCTTCAAGTTCAAAAATGTCCTAGAAAGCCAAACTTAAGAAGAGTACAACCAATTTTCTTCAGACCCTACAGAAACATATTTGGTAGTTGCAACAAAGCCAGAATTTTTTGGCCAAAACTAATTTTTCACCATTGAATAGAGAAAAAAAGGGCTTTACAGTGAAATGTTCCTGGTTGTAACCCTGGCTAAAAGCAAACCGCTTCCATGTAATAATCTTGTAAAAATGAATGAAATAGAAAAGAGACACTTTAACCACACCTATGTTGAACATGACATCATGGGAGTAAGTAAACCAAGATTTATCGCTTCCCTTCACTTAATAATGTTAGATTTATGTTTGTACAATCACAGAAAAATAATTTTAGCTTCCCTAATTTTTCCCATTTGGATTCTGTAGTTATCTGAACAGTTTACTATCTTGGCATGTACTGTTAAAAGTAAGTAATTCTGTTCAATTATTCATATAGGTTTTGGCAAGAAGAATCTTTTTACTACATCTATGGATAATGTATTTATACAAGTAGCATGTGTCCCTGCCCGCACTCAGCATCTCAAGACATTATTCTAAAGTAAATCATTGCTATTACTATTATTTAACTTAAAAATACATCCATTAAGTGTATTCCTCTGGCTAACTTTGAATGTCTATAGAAGCCATCTTGGACTGAAGCCTTCCCACTGTTTACACCACTAGGTGGGGAGGTCGGGTTTGCTTTCAAGATGTTGTAGAATAGCAAAGAGCAAAATCTCTTTGGGATTAAATCTGAAATTAATGCAAGATCTCTACACAATTTATATATGACATAAAATTAGGCATCCAGATCAGGTCAGTCATCTGCACAATATCTACAATTAGCAGAGAAAAAGTAGTATCACCAGAAGAAAGTCCCAGGACAAAGCATGACTTTGCTGCATCAACAACTCATGGGCTTTCTGACTGATGCTGGAAGAACATCAAGTATGTTTCATTAGTTGGTGCAGTCCATATAATACCTTATTTTATTTACCTTCCACAGGTCACCCAGTACTTTCAGCTCATATTTATTTACTAAGACATTTACTGATTAATTCCCTTTTAACTAATGGGTTTAATTTATCCATAGGCAGGCGATTCATACTCAGGATAAGTATGCTGAGGTAATTTGGTCAGTAGGAACTTCAGTTTTATGTGGAGATGTGGCTTACTTTATATATGTATTTCAGTAGGTGATAAATCCCATCCAAGAAATAATACATGAGAGTAAACAGGAGAAAAATCGAGCTGAGAAAGCAATATAGCACAATTTTTCTCAATGAGTAATACATTGCATTCAAGAACCAATTTATTCTTTTCAGTGTAAACCATTTAGACTTCAGCTCAGAGAGCATTTAGAGGTTACATTCACTTCCCTGTAACTCCTTAAATCAACACTCCAAACTGAGTTTATGTCCTGAATTTCAGAAGCATGATTCTTCCAAAGTTCCAAGAACTCTGATGAAAATCTCCATTGCTGCCACTTGGTTTTGTCCTCATTGTACTCATCAGATCAATTAATGAAAGTCCCTACTTAAAGCAAATTATTAACACATATTATTAGTAAATATCTACAAAGAAAAACATGTCTTGGATTATTTGGCATTTGGCTTACACCCCTCAATTCCGAGTGTAATGATTTGGTATGATCCAGAAGCTACCTGCTGGATGAGGTGTAAGCTGATTTTTCCTCTATGTTGGTTGTTCCTGCAGCAGCAATTATTAGGTTGAAAATTATCTTACCTGACTTTAATCTTTAAAAGATCAAAGATCATTGCCTAGGCTAAATTAGTTGTTAGCTCTCCTGTCATCAGTGCGAAGAAATAAGCGGGGTCTCTGTATGTCACTGGTTTAGATGCCTACCTTAAGAGAGGAAGAATGTGGTGATACCTGTCTCTTCACATTACCTGTACCTATATGATTAACCTAGGATAGGTAGCCTTTAACTTTGAGATGGCAAAAGTTAAATAAGATGTGTGCTCTTAGAGAACAATATAACTGGGAAAACTGGAGTAATTTAATATGGCAACTTATGTGCCTCACAATTAGAAGTTGTGGATTGATGACAACATGGAAGTACCCTTAACATGATGGAAGTGACCTCTTGTCACACCTTTAGCAAAGTATCGCTCAAGTTCCTCCTGAAACAACCTTCAGTGCAGTGACTTGGCTGTCCTCCAGAACATTTTGCAGTCTATTAAGGTGGGCTAGATAATCTTCTCATGCCTCCAAATGCAACACGTTTAAGTATGTAAAAAATATTGGAACTTTCAAGGATCCTTAATTTTAGGTGTAAAAAGCCTAAATGTGTCATGGAGTGTTTCTACTTAAAAAACAAAACAAACCCATAAATTTGTTTCTTTTCAACTTAAAAACACCCGTCAAAATCCTAAACACAATAGAAAACAACACAATACTTGTAAAATCATCTCTGGGAATAGCCTTCTTTATGGCATGTCAACAAAGGCACAAAAATACTGAATTCTTGAAAAACATAAATGAACTATGATTCTCAGAAGGCTCTAATGTGAGCTGCTGGCAAGTGGCAGATGGGTTTTCTAGGAATTGATGCCTCGGAAAGCTGGAATCAAAACTCAGTAGCCTTGGTGACTATTAAGCAGGTATCCTTTATTGCAGCATCGGGCACACAGGGGATCGCTCCTCAATTATAATTTCTAAGAAAAGGCAGGGTTATGCAAATTATTTCCAGGAAATCATTTACATTAACTCCTCCCAGATAGAGCATGCTCAGTGACACTCTGGGGGTCTTCTGGTGGTCTTCAGGGATGAAGGCTGGATGTCTTCCTCTCTCTCAGCGCATGTTCTTTATGGGTTTCTCCATGCTTATCTGGGCTCCCAACACCTGCACAGAGTCGTTAGTCTCATTACTTATGACTCCTCTATCTCCTACTTCCTCTAGTTTCAAGGCTGTTGCACTGTTATGGTTAAGTTTTGGAGCCGCTTTCATGAAACAGCTTATGTGACTACAGCCAAATTCTGCTAAAATTCAAAACTAATCTTTTCCTAAAAACACACCAATTCTTACTTCTTTATCTTCAAGGTTGTTACTGTTGCATTGTTATGGTTAAGTTTTGCAGCTGCTCTCACAAGCAGCTTACAGTTACAGCTTTCTCTTAAACTAGTCTATTCTTAAAACTATGAACATTCTTATATTAAAGTTATGTTAATTGTCTCTTAAGCTACACCTATATCAATCTATTCAGCATGATTACTTTTCACTGAATCAGAATGAGTGAAACAAATGAAGGAAAGGTACCAGCAGTCCCTTTCCTTTCTCTGCTTTCAATGTATTGTCCCTGGGCTCGGAAGACAGTGGAAAGGATTTACAAATTTTGAGTTGGAAAACAATCTCTTTAATCATCTGAAAACTTGTCTACCACTGATGCCCTTCCACGCACCACCTGCGTTCACCCACACTTGTCAAGACGTTCTGGTACATGAACAAGAATTTCTGAACTGTGTGTGACAAATTTCAGCAAACCTTATTTGTGGTTTCTGTCATGTTGGAGCAAGGTGTGATTGGTTTAAAATAATCAAGATGAACAGAGTTTGTTCTGCCTTGTCTGTAAACTCCATGAAATGGGGATTGCTGGAGAGCTGCACACAGTACTCGAAATACTGATCCAAAGAACACAGCAACACGTACTCTTACTCGGTAAATGTTATCATAGAATGGTCTGGGTTGGAAGGGACCCCAAGGATCATAAAGCTCCAACCCCCCTGCCACAGGCAGGGCCACCAACCTCCAGGCCTGGATCTACACAAGGTTGCCCAGCGCCCCATCCAACCTGGCCTTGAACACTTCCAGGGACGGGGCATCCACTACTTCTCTGGGCAGCCTGTTCCAGCACCTCACCACTCTCTCTGTAAAAAACTTCCCCCTAATATCTAATCTAAACCTTCCTTCCTTTAGCTTTAATCCATTCCCCCTTGTCCTGCCATTATCTGCTCTTTTAAAAAGTTGAATCCCCTCCTGCTTATAAGCTCCCTTCAGGGACTGGAAGGCTGCAATGAGGTCCCCCCGCAGCCTTGAACATGGCTTGTGAGATTTGCAGTTTTACTTCTATTTTCATTTGTTTTTACAAGTTTTGGTTTGGATTCTATGCGGGTAAAAAGAGTCTTATATGGCAATCTGAACCATACATTATCCTCAAAGCCTGTGAGAATAAACTTGATCGCTCATTGTCCACTATTCATTTAAAAACTGTGCTGCTGAACTTGGGGTCTGTGATCCCTTAGCCTGCCTGCTTCTGGGCAGCCTACACAGTGTGACTCTACAGGCTGCCATCTCTTCTGCCTGTGCTAAAAGCCATCTTTACCATCACTGACAAAGTGATGTCCAAGTGTGACAGTGTCACATATAACAAAGTAGAGCTGCTCGCATCATCCTATTTTGAGCATTAAATCTGCTGTCCAGTGAAATCACAGGCATTGGGATTGCCTTTGTTTTTACGATGCCGACCAAGACAAAGGAGTTGTTCTCTGCCTCAGGAAACATACGCAGTTTGGTTTCTGTATGTCTCCTGTGAGCAGAGTCATTGTACTGACATGTGTTTTTAAGCAGCTTTCCATCTTGTTCCGCGAAGATCCCCCACTGCTCCTTTAGGGTATTATAGTACTGTTCCTTACATAATGCTGTTTGTATTTGTGCATCATTTGAACTCTTTGTACAGTTTCTGAGACTGCAATAAATTGTTGGGACACGGACTTGATAGCAAAAGATGTTGAACCTCAGCAGTTGCCAAAACTTTGGATGAAGGTTCACCCACGGGATGATTTCCATGCTCCCACTCAGGGTGAGACTTAGCAGGTAACAGACTCTGTACTATATATGTTATCCTAAGAAACCTGTCTTCTGATTCCACTCCTTTCCCATTCTTGAAAGCTGCTGTCATGTCAGGTGTCTTCTAGCTGTGACAGCTCCTCTTTTAGCAATTAAAAACGCATACTCCCAACCTTTGTACCTATGGTGATTGTTTACTTCTTCCCACAATGTACTTCTTACAACAGTATTCAGAAATGCATAACAATTCAGCCATACCTTTTCATGCCATACCAGCTACTGAAACTTTGCAGTAGCAGTCCTTCAGATGTTATAGGGACTGTTTATATGGGGACAATTATAAATAGGTCTAGTAACGGCTACATTTAGTCTCAGCAATATTGTTCGTTCTGGTTGTACTGAAGATACTATTACACATGTTAACAGAAGAAATTTGTTTACAGTTCTGAGCATCAGAAAAGGCCCCTCTCTAGATTGGATAAGAATACTGTCATTTGCTTTGAGCCTGTAAAAATTAGGAATTGTATGTAAGACAATCCACATTTCTACAAACTATCTGATGGCCCTGACATTTCTGCCATTCCTAGTATCTCCATAAACTCATTCTGAGCATTTAACAAGCAATTAGCCCATCCCTCCTCTGCTTCTCTAAACAAGGCTTACAGATTATATTTCACTTTAACCATGCTCTAGGATAACTCTAATGAAGCCTTCACATCCTTCTTCTTTTCTGCCGTGGAAGTATTAAAAAGTTATGGTTTGTCTTACTTTTTACTTTGGTTTTGTGATCCACCTTCCCCAGACTCAGAGTATTCACTGATGAATTTTCCAATTCTAGTGAGGCTAAAAGCCTGTTTTTGCAAACTACAGCTCCTGGGAGAGTATTCCTTTTTTACTCTTCTATGTTTCCCATTGTTTTTCCCCCAAATGACAGGCTAAGAAGTTTACTGAGGCTTATGCTGATTTGTAAAGGTCATCTGTAAAGGCTAATGCATCACTGTCCCCTTGATAGAGCTTCAGCTAATACTCCCAACTACTTAAACGCATTGGAAAACAGAAAACAGCATTTGGAAAACAACTGGCTTGTAACTGTCCAGTTCAAGGATTTATCTCCACATGAGTGATGCCAGGGATTTTTTTCAGAGTGACATTAATCTAATTTTTCTTTTACTTGCTGGAATTTTGGCATATACTCTGAATTAAAAGTTTAACATTTCCCTTTAGTAAACAGAGACAGTGAGACATCATCAAATGACTGAATCAGGAATCACTGCTCTGAATCATACACATCCCAGGAAGAGTCTGTGACTCTCCTCTAGTTCCAGAAGAAGCACACAAAAATTAAGTCAGATAGTTCAGCAAAGTTAGGTACTTAAAGTTAGGGGGAATGGCAACTGTATTTCAGTCTGAAATAAACATTCTTGATCCTGCAAAAACATACCATAAATATTTTTTTTTCCAAGTCACTGCCGTGAGTGAAACACGTCACTGTATGCAGGAGCTGCAATCACTTCATCCTCCCCATACTTTCTGTGTGACTTTCCCTTTTACTGTAAAAGAAATTGTTTACAAAAAAAAGAGAAGTCTTCCGGAACTGTTTTAGTGGTTTAGGGAGGAGAATCTGACTCTTCCTCTTTAAAAAGCACAGCTGAGGCTTTGTTGCTAGGGGGAGTGTTCTGTTTGGTTCTTGTCTGTTCCTAAAGCTGCTGTGTAAGAAAACTCAGGTAGGAAACAAACATTTTCCTCCAGATTTGTTTCAGTATCACTGTGTTCTGAAAGCACTCACTGACTGATTTAAGAATCAAAACCCCTCACGGTCTTTTTTCTAGGCATTTTTTATTTTGGGGGGTTTTTTTGGTTGGTTGGTTTTGGTTTTTTGGTTTGGTTTTTTTTTAAAGAGGAGTGATAGAAACGTCACTGCGTTTCTGTTGTCAGCTCTAAGTGCTTTGGAAACAGTCTCTGAGCTAATGGAGAGCTTTATAGTTCTTGCATTTGGCTGTTTATTACAATTTAATGTGCCTGCTGTAGTACTTAACGTCAAGAAATGCTAGGGAATTGTTAAAGAAAGCGACCATAAGGCCCTTCTGCTATGTTGCCAGCGATGTGAGAACATTTATGTGTCCTTAGGAAAGACTGTTTGAGTTTGATACATAAAGCCTGATATGAAGAGGACGTTTATGTGCCAAGTAATAAAAATGCTGCTGCATCTTGCAGTGCTATATTTTTTGTGCCATGAAGAGGTATTTGATGAACCTTGCCTGCAGCAAGGAAATGTTGCTACTTTTGGGTACATCCTTAGCCCTGGTGCAAGGTACTTCCTGAGGGAATGGGCGCTGAGGTGAATGCACAGGTGGTTTGGGAGACAGTCATGCTTATCTAAGGAAACCACTTGTTTATGGTGAGTTCAGCTCCTTGAGCTAGTTGAGACTTATTTAGAAACCTGAAAATCTTTGGTGCTAGTAGCTGGTTAGGGTTAATCCTCATGAAGGAGATAACCAAGTAGCTCCCCCTCTGCTTCTAAGTATCATCTAGGAGATAAAAAGGAACATGCAAGATCACTCTTAGCATTCTAGTTTGGGTTGGAAGCAGTTTTTGAGGCTGGTATGCAGGAGCCTGCCTGTACATACTCAGCACAAAGAAGTGGTGGGGAAACAAAGGCTGACCTCAGTTAGCCCTCTTGCTACAGGAGCTTCATCCAGGCAGGGAAAAGGGCCCCACGTTTTATTCCCGGGAGTTGTTTCATGGGGATTTTGAAATCCAGAATAAATTATGATTTTGCAAGTGACTTCACCTGTGAGCTCAGTAGATCAGTACTTGCTGCTGGTGTGGCTACACTGGTGCAAGCTTTGTGCAGGGAATAAGTACAGCTGAGGTTGCTTTCCTGAAGGCAAAGCAAGAGAGGAACCTGCAGTAATAGTAGCAATGAACTGAGTTGGACAGACGCAAAAATTTACATTTCCTAAGTGCCTGTAATCAAATACAGCAACATTCTAGTGTATACAAAGCTGAAGTAATTTGGTGTGTTCCAGGTTTGGTAAAGGTGAAAACCCAATCAAGCCCAATGCTGAAAGTAGGGGAAAAAGGCATTGAACGTGCCTCTGTGATCTGAATCTTGCAACTGACTTTATGGACTGTAGGTGGGTCATTAATTTAAAAAAAAAGTAACCAGAGTCTCCACACAGTGTGCACGGGATCACGTTATTCACAATTACATGGAATAATGAAATAAATGGATATATATTTTAATGCTGTTCTGAAAAAAAAAAAGGGGTTGTTTTTTAAGTGCTAAGGGTACATGTTAAATGGTATGTCATTTGAGTGCTCAGGGTGCAAAGGTTACACGGAAAATATCTCATGATTAACATGCACATGTTAAAGCATCTCTTGTGAGAAATTCTCGCATTGCTTCTGACAGGCAGGTGTCAGCCACTGGCCAGATGAACCGCAGTGAAGAATCCCAGATGATAATCACAGAGGTTAGTGTCTGGTTAGTTGAAACAAAAACGGTGTGTGACCCCTTTTCATGGAGAGTAATAGGCATCTTTTACATATGGACCCGTGAAAAGAGAAATACCTAAGTCAAGAGCATCTTGCAAGATCTTCCTTACCCTAGGGCAGACTTAGCGCTCTAGTTAATGCAGGTTAACGTAACTATTCATGTCTGTGTAAATACACTGCAATCACAGATAGCATTTGCTGTAAAATGGGCACCTTTAACGTGTGTTTTGTACTCTATTTCATCTTGATCCAACATTTATTTCGTTATCTGCGGGCTGTTGTTTATCTAATCTGGAGTAAGTGACAAAACCAGGCAGCTATCCTGTTTTCTCATGTGCAGAAATGCTCCTGAACTGATCATGTTTAAACTGTGCCTGGTGCTACGCCAAAATAACCCAAACCCTAAAGTGTAAACATATCGTTTATCTCCTCATGGCACAGAGAGGGGGCAAGATGCTGTCAGTAGGCTCCGAACTTGCTAGGCGTGAGCTAACGCTACTGCCAGGACTGCAGCCTGCCGAGGGCACCAGGGGAACGCGTATTCAGACAAACATGCCGAAATCGGCTACTTCCACACACCCCCGGTTGCTTCCACGGGCCAGGAGGAAGGTCTGCCCCTAGCCCAGGGCACCGCTCACTTCTCCTCTCTCTGCGAAAGGAGGAGCTCCTGGACGAGGACCCCGTCCCAGCGGAGAGGCCGAGAAAGAGCCGGATCGCTCGCAGGCAGGAGAGAAACAAACGGGTAAGGGTCCCCCGCCCCGCTCCCCCCTTCCGACCCCCGGTGCGCCGCAGGCAGCCCTCCGCGGGCCGCGGCGGCTATCGCGCACGCTCAGCCAGCCCCAATCGACGACACGCATGCGCCCTCTCCTTCAGGGTCGCGGTCCCACTGGTGGCGGCCGTAGGTGTTGGCCCCGCGTCCTGCCCCGTCCCGGCTCCCCTCACTCATGCGCCGCCCTTTTCCCTTTCTGCCTCGCTGCAGCTGCCGGAGGCT
>VZTU01017679.1:153137-170146 GCA_013400835.1 Zapornia atra
GGCGGGCGGAGGAAAGGAGCCACGCCAGCATGGCAGCAGACCGGCCCCGCGCCGCACCTCGCCAAGTGCGCGGTGAGTGACTCCCCGGCGGACGGGGCGGTGCCGGGGGCGGGGCGAGCTGCCGCCGGGGCAGCAGCGCAGTCCGGGCTGCCGCGGGGGCGCTTGGCTAAGCGTTTCGCGTTGGGGTTGCCTTCGGCTCTCAGACGGAAAATCTGCTGCGGGGCCCGCGTGTAAGGGGAGGAGCGTGCTGCCCTTTGCAGAGCTTCCTTAAGCTGGCTTGCTATCCGCGGCGTGAGGGCGGGCGGAGGCAGGGCTGCGTGTGGCCGGCCCGAGCCGAGCCGGGCTGCGCTGGGCAGGCGTGCCCCTGCGGTGCTCCAGCAGGAGCGGGTTGTGCCTTGCCATAGATAAGACGCACGGCGTTCTCCAGAGGTGTCAGCGTGGACGGGCAGCGCTTACACATTCGAAAGCGAACTTTGTGTTCCGTGCTTGGAATGTTACCCTTGCTTACGGGGCCGTACGGCTCGGCTGTGGGGCTGCCTCGACTGCCTCGTGTGATCTGCCCTAGGGAACCTGCGCCACCTGCCCTAGGGAACCCGCTTTGGCGAGGGAGGGGCGGGGGGGGGCCCTCCCAAGCCCTAGAGCTCCGTGAATCGCTCGGGAGGCTGCAGCGGGGTGGTGTAGTGGGAAGCCCTCAGGCGCGATCGTCTGATGGGAGGCTTGGGAAGGATGGAGGCTGCCGGTACTTAAAGCAGTCGTCAGTTTCTCTGGCAGAACTTCTGCAGTATTCCCGTGGAACGCTTTGGATGGCGTTAATGTTGTGAATCTCACTGCGGGGGTTTTACGGGTTTGCCCGAGTAGGATGCGTAAAGGATAACTAAGAACAGAGTATTAAAAAGTCAATAAAATGGAAGTCCAGTGAAGTATAAACATGCTTAGTTTTTCATCAATATTAAGGTTTACCAAATAATCTGTGCATTGTCCTTGAACTCATTTTATCAAAATGTGGTGTTTTGTTACAGGCATCTGCGATTTAGGGACGTTTCCAGCTCTTTCAGGGTCTCTGTGCTTTTCTTTCGAATGCATTAGAGGCTGACCCGTGCCAGCTTGTGCTAGGAAGTGATACCCTGTTGGCAGATGGAGTGCAGTTTTCAGAGTCCATTGCCTGGGGAAATCAAGAGCCACCCTCTCTCTAGTGATGGTTTTCTTTTACAGAAGCTTATTTTCCAGGAGTAAACACAAGAGCACAGCAGTACTCTGAGAAGAAAGCTAGCCATAAATATTTTGATATTGATAAATACTTTGTTTTCTTAAGTATTTTGCTCTGTTACTTGTTGCTGTTTCTAAAAATCCCTGTAATTACGCTAATTTTATATGATCAAGTGAAAAGTACTGCCCCTGGTATTCTGAATAGAATGCATCATTGGTTTACTGAATTGTAGTATAATCTATCCATCCGATTTTTTTTTTAAAATGCATCTTAAAATTTGAGAGAGACTGCACCTTGAGCTGAAGTCTTCACACTTCTGTCCAAAGTTTACTTCATTCCCTCCACTCCCCTTAGCATTCAGTCTGACAGATTTATAAATACATTTCCATCTTCTATATGTTAAGCTTTTCAGTATGCTGAAAGTGACATTTGCTATTGCATTGCCCTAAGGTAATTTTTTAGTTTTTTGCTGCCTTTACCAGGCTGGTGATCTGTGTATGAATTTCTGCTTATCCTCATCTTGGCAAGTGATAGCTGTTTAAAAAGAACTCAAGTGTAACAGCACCCTCCCCCCGCTATTTTCCAGGTGCCATTGAAAAATTCTATATAGGCTGCTTCCTCTACTGTCTTGCTTTGTTTCTATTGTAGTTCATGTGATAATACATTGCTTCTATTCCTAGGCCTTTTTAGTTAGTCATGGTTGTCTATATGTCAGTCCATTAGTCAGAATAATAAATACGACTTTAGAAAGCAGAGCTGCTTTAAATAACAATCTCGTGTCTGATAGTTATTCCTGTGTGAAGCCAGGACAACTACAGTGCTGCAAAATCTTTGTTGTGTTTTTTTAAATGTTAGCTATTTGGTTGCAGTATCTGGAATGTCTTAGTATCTATTTATGCAATGACTGTATCCATAAAAAATGCAAAAGTTTTTCTAGGACCTATGCTGGAAGTTACTGTTCCCTATTTTCCTTCAGGTAACTGATGCTTGGTCACAGCATAAATGTCTGTTGGCAATCCCTCGTTCCTGGTTTCTGCATCCTGTTCAGATACAGGCTTTCAGTGGCCATACTTGCAGCAGTTCTGGGTCTGAGTCAGTGTAGAGAGCTTTGAAGTGACAGGGAGATCTGTGTGACCTCTGTGTGGGTTTGAGATCCTCCCAAGTGCAGGTGAAATCGAGGGAGAAATGTGCCAGATGGTATTTTCAGGTTCACAGAATCACAGAGTGTTAGGAGTTGGAATGGACCTTGACAGATCATCTAGTCCAACCCCCCTGCCAGAGCAGGATCACCTAGACTGAATCACACAGGAACACATCTAGGAGGGTTTTGAATGTCTCCAGAGAAGGAGACTCCACAACGTCTCTGGGCAGCCTGTTCCAGTGCTCCATCACCCTCACAGTGAAAAAGTTCCTCCTTATATTCACATGGAACTTCGTATGCTCCAGCTTCTGCCCATTGCCCCTTGTACTATCGCTGGCCATCACAGAGAAAAGCCTGGCTCCATCCTCCTGACTCACCCTTTACATATTTATAAGCATTAATAAGGTCACCCCTCAGTCTCCTCCAAGCTAAAGAGACCCAGCTCCCTCAGCCTGTCTTCATGAGGAAGGTGTTCCACTCCCTTCATCATCTGGACTCTTTCAAGGAGTTCTGTGTCTGAACTGAGGTGCCCAGAACTGGAGACAACATTCCAGGTGCAGTCTCAAACACCCAGGTGTGACGTAAACCACTCGACTGCAGGGTTATTATTGAAACACCCCGTGCAGATTCAATACGTCACTACTGCAGGTTCATGGATACAAGGGAGGAATGCACTGTCACTGTTTAGAAGTACAACTGCACTTAACCACAACCACAGGAGATTCCCAAAACACGCTACTGAAACCACACCAGGGTCACAAAGTGCAGTATCACAACCTGCAGTGGTGTCACAAAGCTCACAGTTACTGGCTGCAGGCAAGTCACAACGTTCACTATTCCATCCACAGCAGGTTCATAGAACACACTGTCAGAACTGCACGGGTGTTAGCCAATCACCTGCAATGGCAAACATAACAGCACATCAAATACTCACTCACCCTGTACTCCAGATAAGGGTTCTCCATCTGTTACCTCAGCCAGCATCCTGGCCAAGGGGGAAGGGTCTCCTTGCAGAGTTGGAGAAGTGTCTCCCCAGATCTCAGCCTGAATCTGAGAGCTTTTATTTCCGTGAGCTGTGTGACAGTGGGCAGGACTGGTTCTCAGTTTGTCTTGCAATCTGACTATCCAGCAAGCTTATTAGATCTGTCTGAAGTGAAATACAGACCCATTGTAGGATAATGACATTTCTGATGTAAAACGCACTGTAAAATGTTTTGATACAAGCCTGTAATGGTGATGCTGCAAAGTAATGCTCTCATGGGTATCAGTCATACTTTAACTTAAAGAGATGAATCTGAAATTGAGAAAAAATCAGCTGGCTGTAGAGCCCATTCACATAAACAGAACGAAAGTATATGGATGGAGTAATAAAGTAACACTTTTTTTTATGTGGTCCTTTTTTCAAGGAACCACAGGATCCCACAGTAATTGATGCATTGAATTAATTTTACTGCAACTATTAAAGCCTTAAAATGTTTTTCATTATGTATAGAATATTCCCCTGTTGTTGCAAGGAACTGATTAATCCATAAACAACTCTGCATATGGAGCATCAGTTTTGATGCTTTAAGTGGCAGTTAAAGAAGTGGCAGATGCCTCTGCACTGATTTTTACATGTTTATGCTGTTCACTTTAACCTGGTTTGTCTAGAAGCATTTACAAGCAATTGTGAATTATTTCAGAAGATCTAAAGCAGATTCTAACCTGGTGCTTTCTAGTTTTCATTTATCAGAATGGAATGGAAATGAAGTGGTTGCTCCAGTGAAATTAAATTGATTTTTTACTCTCTAACTATACAGAATCCAATGGTAGAAAAAGTCACAGGAGGGAAATCAAAAAGTAACTCAGACCAACTTTTCACCTTAGATCATTTCAGTTCTATTTTGGTTTGGGTTTTTTAACTTAGAAGTAGGCACCAGTGAAGATTCCATTGGTATCACTGGGCTCAATTCCGATGGTAGAATACCTCCAAAAAAAAAAGTTAAAACTTTGCAGTGTGTGATCACCTTCCTGCAATTAAAAGTCCATCATTTCCATCTTCAGGAGACACAGAGAGCCTTTCTGTGTGCAATCTTTTGTGGGCTTGAAGTCGTAAAAGATTTTGAAGTTTTTCTTCCACTCAAAAAACTCTTCAAAATTCATTTTTGAGCAAATGTGACTTCTGACATTTCTTGCCTGCATGGTTTTATACATAGATAGACATTATTCCACCATTCAAACCATTAATAAATGTTTCTAGAGGCATTAAATTGACGCAGATCCTGAAAATACCTGCTCCGTATGGGGCTTGAATTTATTAACTGTGACTTGCAACCTTTTAAATGTGGTTTTCCAGTAAGTTGCATGTTCTCCCTTTCCCCCATCTCCCCTATCATTTCATCAAAGTATTTCCTAGTGAGAGATGCTTTGTACAGGGCAGGCTTGTAGATGTAAAAGTTGAGATGCTTTCTTGTGAATAACGGAAAAAGCATGTAAAATACACGTTGAAGAACATTAAATTGGCTTGAGAGCTTTTGATTGCTACTCTAGGCTTTCTGCTGCTTATTATTTCACAGTCTTTTAAACGTTTACATATAGGCTGAGTCTTTTTTGGTAGAGTTGAAGTTTGACTTGCATAAGCTTCTTCAATTTGCGCTTTCTCAGTTCTGAAATAAGGAGGTTTGTGGAACTTGTCTGTTCTCCATCACTTGTCAGAATCACTGGTGGTTCTTTCTGCCCTTGCTGCAGCCTGTTCAGTGGTGGATACCCTCCCTGCAAGGATGTTGCAATTCGCTGCCAGGGAAACAGGTTTTCCTGCTTCTGCCTGTCATCTAGTGTCTGCTCTGCAAGAGTCCTTGCTTATTTCTGTCCCTAGTGCTGCTCTTGGTAAGGAAGCAGTTGAGGGATGCTTGCTTTTCTCTTCTGTGTCTCATGGTAGTGATAATCATTTTGCACCTTGTTCTGTCATTTGGGAGTTTCCAGGTATGATGAATGCTCCCTTTTACAGCTGCAGGCAGTCAATTCTGTAATTTGAATTAGGAATATTCAAATCTTTTGCTGTTTCTGAGTAGATGCAGTATTAGTGGGGTTTGTCTTAATGTAATTTTCTAAATGACACTGGACTTAATATCATTCTTGAAATTAAATTGCACTTTGACTTTGGTATAGTTGGTAGCCTTTAAATGTTTAAGTTATGTGTTCAATATACTGTGTCTTCTGCCACCAGTAAAGCTCCTGGAATAATATTGAATTGGACATAATGTGATATATGTTGTGTGACATTACCACTCCTAAGCCCTTACCCTTTGCTATTTTATCTCCTTTTCATGAATTTAATGCCTTGTATAAACCTGAAATCACCCTTTACTTAGACCTTGGCAAACAATGTTCTTTTATAAGGGCACAGAACAAATCACTGTTTGGCTCAAAGAACTGACAAGTAATATAATTCTGAGGGGAGAAGACTAGAAAAATTATTTATCTAGAACTTCATGTATTCACAGATTAAAAAATAAAGGGAAAAAAAAGCCATATGCTAAAAAAGCACATATGTGAAAAGAACTTCCAGTCTTTGAAAGGGCCGGTGTGTTCCATGTGGAACAATGGCACTCATGGAAATGAAAGCTACTTGCAAAAGTTCAGGAGAGAAACATAGGATCTGAGGATTCCACATATAAGAAGGGTTATAAAGCACTTCTCTTTAAAAGTTAATATTGTATATATCAAAATTTTAGTGAGGTCCTGAGAGTCTCTTAGGTGAACTCCAAGGCTCCAGTGAGACCAAAGGGGTCTGTGCAGATGGGGAGGCAATTTATATAGCTAGAATCCGTTTTGTAAATGAAGAAACGAATTAGGTCTTCCCAAAAGAAAAAAAATGCTAAGTGATAGCATTGAGTTATTAGGAACATAAAACCTTTGTTTTCAGATAAAAATATTCTGGAGACTTTTATGAAGAGGATGATCTTGTCTCTTTTACGGTGGTAGTGCAGTCCAAGAGAAGGAGATGGGTACCTTCCCGAAATACCATGCACAAGACAGCCATAGTTGTGTTTGATACAGAAAAGTGCTGGAAGTGGTGTTATTGTAATTACATGTACAATCTCATCAAATCTTACTCTTAAAATACTTTACATCTGTGTTTATACAAGAGGATGTAGGTGTCCACTCCTTTGTATTTCTGACCCAAAGAGTCTAGCTTGTCTGTGAACAACTAAATAATTATTCTTTTTATTTAGGTATTGGGGAATGCAGTAGAGTAGAGGGTCACTCTACTAATATTTACTGGATCTACCTGAAGAAATCATAATCTAAGAGGATCTCATAATGTGGAAGATAAGGAGGAATGCCTGATAAGACTGATGGAGGAGTGCCATCAGTCCTTCAAAGGAAAAAGGGGACCTGATGAGTTTGGTTATTAAAGACACATTCTCATTCAATTTTAATTATGGAACACAAACATGGGCTTTTGGGGAAGAGCAATTTAAAAGCTGCAACAATCAGTAATTCTCGTTTTCCATAATCACATGATTACCCAAGTCAGTGTCAAAAGCTGGTATTCACTATCTAGATATATGTCACTGATTTAAAATGGATTTGTATGTTTCACAGGATCAGCACAGAATACTTGATCCCAAAGGATGCAGAGTTTTGATGAATTCTTGAGGTTGGAGGCAGCATTTAGGCGTGGATTTGTATTTTTGCTTGAAATCAAGCCCAGAGGAACAGTTCTAGTGATGACTTCCAGCTGGACTTAGCACTACTGATCCCACTATTGAGCCCAACAGTTCAGCCAATTTTCGGTCTGTGTACTTATGTAGTTCATATTTTATTACTGTTGCTACAAGGGTGTTACAGGAAACAGTGTGACAACATTCACTGACTTCCCTTCATCCACCAACCCATTTGTATCATCATACAAAGTTACCTCATTTGTCAGTCAGAAGATTTTCCCCTTCATAAATCCATGCTGATGACTCCCAGTTTTTCTCTTTACTTTGTAGAACCACAGAATGGCCTGGGTTGGGAGGAACCTCAAAGATCATCTGGTTTCAATCCCCATGCCAGTGACAGGGACACCCTCTACTATCCCAGGTTGCCCAAAGCCCCATCCAACCTGGCCTTGAACACCTCCAGGGAGGGGTATTCAACAGCTTCTTGCGGCAACCTATGCCAGTGTCTCACCACCCTCGTAATGAAGAATTTCTTCCTAATATCTAATCTAAATCTACCCTCCCTCAGCTTAAACCATTCCCCCTTTTCCTATTGCTCTGTGCCCTTGTAAACAGCCTCTGTCCACCTTTCCTGTAGAACACATTTAGGTACTGGAAGGCTGCCATAAGGTCTCCCTGGAGCCTTCTCTGCTCCAGCCTGAACAAGCCCAACTCTCTCAGCCTGTCCTTATAGGAGAGGTGCTCCAGCCCCCTGATCATTTTTGTGACCCTACTCTGAACTCACTGCAACAGCTCCATGTCTGTCTTGTACTGGGGATCTCAGAGCTGGACACAGTACTCCAGGTGGGGTCTCACCAGAGCAGAGTAGAGGGGCAGAATCACCTCACTCAACCTGCGGATCACGCTTTTAATACAGCCCAGGATACAGTTGGCAATTACATCCACTGCCAGGTTTAAGTCCAGGTTGGCTCCGGCTTTCCTAAGTTCATCCCTGCATGGTTGGAGAGTGTCATAGTATTCCTCCTAGGTCACCCTCCCTGTTTACATCTCTTCTAATTCTTCTTACACGTTGAGTTGAGCTAGTTCATCCATGTTGCTTCCTGTGGATCTTGCTTGACTTTCTGAGTGTGGGGACAGACCTATCTTGAAATTGGAGGAAGAGATCTGTTGATTCATGAGGGGTAGCACAAGTACAGTTGAGAGTAGTTTGTGTGTGAATTGAGAAGTTTCCTGATGATGCTGCCAGTCATACATGGGACCTCCCTTGATTGTCCTAGAACTATAGCACAAAAACCAGGTCACTGCAAAAAACAGGTAGCTCTAAGCTGAAAAGGGAAACAATCTCTAAATTCTTTATTGTTCCAATCACACCTGTATCAGGATTTAGAGCACACCACCATGCAGAATTAGAATTAGACAGCTCTTGCTAACAGTTTATAAAATTCCAAGTAATTCTTTATGTGCTTATAATAGAAAAAAGTGTATATATGCTTTGCTTAAGGAGGTTCATAGTGTGTAATGAGAGGTCGATCAGTTGCGGTGAAAGGCATTTAAGTGATTGTCTGTAAGGTCTAAACAGAATAAAAACCCATTTCATTCCTCCATGTTTTCTCATGCAAGTTCTGTCTGTTGCAACATGGACTCTATGTGGTATATATGGTTTTATTTGACATATTTTTAATATCCTTTAAGAAAAAAACCTTAAACATGTTACTGTGCTTTCTCTGTTTCAGACTTGCCACCTGTTCCCTCTACATCAAGGACAGACACTGCAGAACTTTCTGTTAGGGAGAGGGTTGCAGAGAAACTAAGAGCGGTGAAGGTGAGAATCCTTCAGCAGTCCTGGTTGATTGACTTCAGTGTTATAAGTACCACCCACTGCTATAACTGCTATTGATGTATATATATTTTTTTTCTAAGTTTCATTTGTTTGTGACAATATTTATCACTGTTTTATAATTGAAGTGATACAACCATTACAAGATCTGTCTGTGGTTGTGTCAAAAAAATCCTTAAGCTATTTTAAAATCAGTGGGTTTCCCTGTAAGTTTGCTGGGGAGCTTGTAAAGGGGTATTGACATCTAGGTCTGTAAAATCACTGAAGCTGGTTATGTAGTTAAAAGATTCTGTCCCTAACACAAACCTGCATGGGTTGTTGACTTCCTGGGAATTATTATAGCTTTGACCTATTTCTGTTATAGCTAAGCAGTGGTTTTGTTTGTTTGCTTAGTCAAAACCAGAAAATACTTCGTTGCAAGAAGACATCAGTCCACGACCAAGGCATTTAAAAAGTGTCAGAGAAAGGAAAACAGAAGTCAGGTTGGATAAAGCGGTAAGAAGGGGCACTGGGTCTTGCTGTTCCAGTAATGAGAAAGCGAATGTGAAGCTCAAATCAAAGGCTGCGTATAGTCTTGAAGATCAATTTCATTTATATTAATGGCATCCAAATCTGAAAGGTGTGACCAGCAGGTCAAGGGATGTGATTCTGCCCCTCTGCTCTGCTTTCATGAGATGTCCCCCTGGAGTACTGTGTCCATCTTTGGGGTCAAGACCAGGTTGGATGGGGCTTTGGGCACCTGGGTCTGGTGGAGTGTGTCCCTGCCTATGGCAAGGGTTTTTGGAACCAGATGACTTTTGAGGTTTTTTCCAACCCCAGCCATTCTATGACTCTGTGAAGATTATACTATTGTTTGAATTAGTAACTGGCAAAGAACCTTTCTGATTATTGCATTCAGCATACATATTTAATAATAATAATTTGTTTTCATTGTAGTATAGACATCATGTGAAACTTCTGTCATTTACAGGTTCATGACTTTTGTTGCTTAAGATGCCTTGAAATATTTAAAAGTGTCAGAGATAGGACCACTTTGTTACAGCTTTAGATAAATTTGCCAAGTGCAATTGCTAAAGGCTGGATTTAACTCTGTCATTTTATTGTATTATATTTCCTTGTTACTATTTTATATTAAGAATTTTTTTAGTATAAGTATGTTCTTTGTCAGGAAATTAATTCTGTATCAAAAAATTAACAAAAGCTGTGTCTGTACAGAACTTTCACTCAACTGTTATTCAAAATTCACAAAGAGGTTGCTTGCAAACAGTATCAGTTGGCAAAACTGGTTACCTAGGGGACAATTACCTAGTCATACAGGTTGTGGGAAGCCTTTTGGCAATGTTTTCTTACAAAAAGTAACTGTCATAGCTTTCATTTAAGTAGTATTCTTTTAGTATGCTTGCATTGGGAAACTGTGGAAGTGAAACCCTTATTAAAGTTGGTTATGAATTTTGTGTAAAGTATATATATGAAACCTTCCATATGCTGGTTTTGGTTCCTGTACTTGATCCCTTCCTTACATGTGAAGTATTTTGTTGCTAAACAAGCAGCCATCAGATTGTCAGGGTTTGAGACTTTCTTTTTGCTATTATTGTTTTGAAGTTTAGGTTGAATAGATGTAAACTGGAGAAATACCTTTCTTTAAGAATTCAGGCCACAAGGGGGAGAACCAAACGGAACGTTAGACGTGTTTTTGTTGAAGTTCACTTTGAAGTGCTTAAATGAAACCGCTGAAGCACCCTCCTAGCCAGGGATGTTTACAGGGATCTGTGGGTAGGGACAGATAAGGCTACAGAAAACTAGAAATGGGTAAGGGTGCTGCCTCCTTTGTTGAAAAGGTAGAGGAGTGTCAGCCATGAGGTTTTAAAGTAACACAGCGATAATTGCTTGAGAGGAAACAAAACAAATAATCATGTTTGTGTTTAAGTACCCAAGCAGTGGACACTGCCTTTTTGAATAACCCCAAATAGGTTTTTTTCTGATTGCAGCTGGGGCTGTATGAGAAGCTGTCCTTAGCTCACTCATTCCCTTTGCTGGGCAGCAGTGTCTCAGCATCACCACTGCTGCAGCTGCCTGGCTTGTGATGTCTGTTAGCCTCTCCACTTGTACACGGGAAGATTTCACATTGCTACCCCGTTTCTCCCCCTTGCGGAGATCAGCGTCTGGTTGCTTGTGTTTGTGAATGCAGAAACAATGATCTCATCAGGGGAGAAGAAAGTAAGCTAACGTTTATGAAGCATTTCTTGATACTCTGCAGTCTATTTCTTGACCTGGAGGAGAAAGGAGTTAAGTAATAATTAGCTGTACTGATACGTATTTTAAAAGGGTACAACTGTTACCGGCGGCAGTGTTACTTTTTCTTTTTCCTGTGGAAATGTAGTATCTAAGCTCTGTATTCAGGTATTTGTCTTTTTTGTTTTGTTTTTGTGGATCAGTAAATGTGTGCTGTAACTTACATAGATATATTTCTATGCAGCCTGCTACTGATCAAGTTAGGGTGACGCAAGAGGATGAATCCCACTTACCACCAAAAATAAAGTTCCATGATTCTGTGAAAAAACTTAAGCAAAAGTCAACAGTAAGTACCAATGCCTTCATTTCAATAACTGATGTTAATTTTACTTAAACTTCACGGTTCTGTTTTCAGTCTTAGGGAGTGGAGAGGGTTTTACTTTAAAAATTCACAAACAGTATCTGCCAACAATTTTAAGTATAAAAAGGGAAACATCATCAAATAGAAAATAGCTTTGGGTTATTTGATTAAGAAAAATAAGCAGGTAAATCTATCTGGACACAATTACAGGGGCTTGGAAGGAAAACGTTTCTTCTGTTTAAGTCCTTTTTATTGAATGCCACCAGTTGACAGCTAAACCAGATTAATATATTGATAGTGTTTATTCTTTTATTAGAAGATTCATCCTAACGCTAAAGGGGCCCGGGTCCTTCAGAGGCAAAATGCCAGCAGGAATTTCTCTTCATATCATCCACCTGGATATCTACATTGTGGCCATAATTTAAACTTGGGAATTTCTCATTCACAAGTTGTTTATGTTTAGAACAGTAAGCTGGTTAAAATTGAACCTTTTTGACTTTTTAAAATAAAACATTACAAGATGTATTTAATAAAATAATAATATAACAATAAAGTAAGTTTCAATTATAACTTAAAAATTTCAGTCAGCTTCAGCATTTGAGTGAGTTATCTTTGAGATAAACACTTGTCAGAGGGTAATTATGTTCTACATGCTGTAATTGCTATTATTAATGGAAAGATACCTTTACTTGCCCTAAACTTCTTATAACCGTCATATTAAAGTATCTTTGTCATCTTTTTTAGTTCCAGAATGATTTTCCTTCTGCTGAAGAAGCATATAATTTCTTCACCTTTAGTTTTGATCCTGAACCAGAGAGTATAAAGGCAGAAGAAAGGAAAAGGAATGAGTTGAATGAAGAGGAGGAGGCTGAAGAATGTGTAGAAACCCATGAGGGTGAACAAGAGGAGGATGAAATGGTTTGAGCTATAGAATTATATTCATATTTTTCTGCAGACTTCTTGAATTAATTCTAAGAATATAATACAAAATGGCAACTCTTTTTTTTCCTTAATTCTGAAGATATACTTTCTAAGATCTCCATTGTAAGAAGTAGATGGGCTAACAGAGACATTTGCACTTAAACTACAGGATGAAGATGCACGCCTAGTTAAAGATGATGATTTATTCATTATAGGGCAGACAGCCGAAGATTTTCTAGTGGTGAAACCTGCTGCTTGTGAAAGCTACTCTAAGCAACTGGAGAAGGAAAAAGAATTTCTCTTCACTCCCAGCATGCTAGCAGGTATGAAGATTGTGCTTACGCATTCTGTTCCTGGGTTTTGCATAGCTCGATCTTGCATAGCTTGGTCTTTCAGCTTTGATCTGCTGAAAAATCTTGTATTGGACAGTCTCTGGCAGTAGAGAGAGATTAAATTGAGCTTTTCTGACACGGATCATCCAGTTAAGTCTGAGAAGTTCTGACAAAATGTATTAATGAGGAACATGCACACCTCAGCAGGTCACCAGCTGGTATGCTAACAAGTGAACTCTGGGCGCATCAGTTGCTCTGGTGTAATTACCGTAGTGCTCTCTACAGTAAATGAGAGATGGCTGGCCCCTCTCTCACTGGGGTTTAGCTATTATGCTTTTTAACATGTGCAGTGGTTACTGGGTACACACATTTAGGTGTGGCTTATGTACTGTACATTATAACTTATGCTGTTTCCTCACTTAGCCACACCTGCAGTTTCTTTCCATGTGGCAAGTTTGTCAAGAGTCATGTGGAAACATGATGATTTTTGTCATTCAAGGAGCCTTCTTCCCAAATTCTGATTTTGTGAATTAGGAGAAAGTTAGTCAATATTGGTCACGTCTCTGAACTTTTTTCCTTATTCCCATAGAACTGCAAAGTCCTAAAAAGTTGCTTTATAATATCACTTGTTAGTTAATATTTGCAGTGGAAGAAGCAGAAATTTGTGTCTTGGTGGTCTGTACCAAAATGGTATCAGCACAGCTTGCAATGCAATGTCAAAATATTTGACACTAGGTACCTCTAGTTTGTTGGGGTTTTTTCTACCTCTTCTTTTTAGGAGACTTGTGACAGTTTTATGATAAATTTTAAATCACAGAATCACAGAATCGTAGGGGTTGGAAGGGGCCTTGAGAGATCATCGGGTCCAACCCCCCTGCCAAAGCAGGCTCCCTAGCTCCTATTACATAGATAGATGTGGATCTATCCTGTGGATCTATCCTGATTAAGAAAAGTATCTGTTTTGGTTATATTTCTTGGTTTTGCATTTCAGAAAATGTTTCTCACAGCATGCTTAATATGCAGTACCATTCATTTTAGGAATGGCATAGACTCGTAGAGAATTAATAAACTAGAACTACAGTTATTTTACACGGTTTTCTGTTTAATTTCTCATTAGTGCCTGCTTCTGAGAAGATACCTGGAAACATGCAGCCTAGGTACCTTGAGGATGAAGGTCTTTACACAGGAGAAAGACCCTTTGTATCACAGTCTAATCAAAATATTTTAGAAAACAGAATACTCAGACAAGAACAAGTAAGTCACCACCACCTCCTCCTTAGTTGTTTTTTTAAAAACCATTTATTTATCAGTATTTTATTTTATTAGAGTTAAGTAGGCAGGTGGTCATGGTAATATGATCTTTAACATGTTTAGCAGTATCAGTCATCAGGAAATGTGGAATTTTGTAGTAGTGTGATTTTAGTGCATCCCAGTAGCCAGAGCATCAGTCTGGGTCTTAGAAAACTATTGTCTTTTCCTGGCTCTGCTTGTAGCCTGCTGGGGAAGAAATCACTTCACTTGTCTGTGCCAAAGCTGAGTTGTCACAACAACAGGAGTAATTTAATATTTTTTTTTTTTAATAAAATGCTGTGAGAGCTGGTGGTATGCGTAAAGATGTGTGCAAGGGCTGGGCACTATTGCTGTTTACTAAAAGATCATAACAGAAGGAGTCGATATGGAATGGCTGTTTGTGTCCTCTGAATCCAATAGGAAGTAAGAGACTTCTAGAAATTTACTGATTGGACTGTAAGGGGAACCAAATATTGGTATTGGTTATTTGGAGGGGGTTTTAGAATCCTTCTAGACTTTAAGAATGGAGTATGGAAACACCTGTGAGGGTGGCTAGGATGTATTTTATCCTGCTATATTATCTTCCTGTACACACTAAAGTGTGTACAGCGTCATACAGATTTAAGCCACTATACAGCAGTTGCCCTTTATGTTTTATTATGATTCTGTGAATTCTTTGTGGGCTATCCAAGGTACTTTCCTGAATTAGATTGAGAATTTTTTGATCTAAAATTTTTAACTGGACAGCTTCAGCTTGGTTAGTTTTCTGGTTTGCTTCATAGTGTTACCACATCAGTGTTTGGTTCTAGGGTCAGCTAAAACCAGGTGTGGGAACGAGAGGGCAGGCCAGCATCTTTCAGCAGCCACACTGTTTTAAGCTATTGTTGAATCCAGGTCCTGAGAGCAGAGGGATGAATTAGGACAATGTTTAACATGTCTTGAGGTTTGGTTTGGGTATTAGGAAAAAACTATTCACCGAAAGGGTTATCAGGCACTGGAACAGGCTGCCCAGGGAAGTGGTTGAGTCACCATCCCTGGAGGTATTTAAAAGGCATATAGATGTGGTGCTGAGGGATGTGAGTTAATGGTGGACTTGGCAGTGTTAGGTTTACAGTTGGACTTGATGAAGGGTTTTTTCCAGCCAAAATGATTCTATGATTCTTTGTGATGCTATGGATAGCAGTTGGTGTGTAAGATACTTACCTCATCTGCTTTCATAAATGCTGTTTAATTAGTTCAGGTTGTGAACTAGAAAAGTTGAGAGATGCTCTGATAAATGATTTCTTTGCACTGCCATTTAGTTCTTTAATTCTTTGCTTTATGATTTTTATAATCCCGTTTAAAGATGTGGGTAGCTGTCTTGTGTAAAACATTACAATTCTTTCCATTTTAGTCATTTAAGAAAATAGAACACTTAGGTGATGTAAGTGTTGATTTATTTTTTTCTTTGTCTTTCCAATCTGTAACACTGAATGTTGAAGGAAAAAATTCAGTATATTTAAAGTTTGAGTAAGCTCTTAGTCTTTTGATTTCTAAGCTTATCTCTAGTAATGGTTGAACGTTTTGTTTTGGTGTCTTAGAAAAGTTAATTCTGTCTCAAACAATTCATAGTCCTCTCTTCCATAATTTTATTTCATAAGAATTACAATTTTGCAGGTTTTTTCTATAAAGAGTAAGCAACAATGTAAAAGTATGTTTTTATTTTTAGGGGAAAGAATGGTTTGGTGACGATGGCAAAATCTTAGCGTTGCCTAATCCAATTAAACAGTCTTCTACTAGGCCTCCAGTGTTCTCATTGGACGAACGCATTGCACCAGAACTTGAAACAGTGTATAGAAAGGTAGGCCTATTTCATATATGCAGTTCCTAAGATGAAATATCCCAGTTCTTCTGCAGCAGAAACCCTGCTGAGCTGAAAGGTTTTGTGCTAAGAATTGTGAGTACTTCTTTTTGGGGCTCCACAACTGGAACAAGTGTACTTTACCTTTTCAAGTATATAAGAATTTAGTTGATACTGCTGTTTAAAATACAGTAAAATGACAGTCTGTGACAAACTGCTTCAAATGTATGAGTCACCAAGGCCTCTGTGAAGTACCCTTAGATATGCATATGCCACAGTAGGGTAGTTCCTATATTGGTGTATAGATAAAGCTCCTTGCAGGCAGACTTGGTGATCAGGACAGAGGTGCTCTCTGCAACTTGAGAGAAATAATTGAAGGGTATGTGCATGATGTGTGATGAAAGTTCCCTGAAGTTAAGTCTTTGCATGTAGGTCGTTCATGTAGGAAACAACTAATTGTGAGTTACGTTACATCAGATGACATCTTTTTTTGGTATTTCCTCAACCACAACACACCTGTCATGGCAAGCAGCAGTTGCAGTGTGCAGTCAGTACAAATCAAAATAAGTTTCAATTAAAACTGTTCTGCAAGCTTTAAGTAAGCTTCAGTTCTGCTTATTAGCACCCTGAAACCCTTGGAAAAAATGGTGACTTTTGAGATACTAAAGTAAGTTGGCTTTTTTTGGCCACACAAGTGTTGCTGTCTGATGCTGTTGATACAGATTTGAATGTCGCCCTTTAATTGATGCAGGTCTCGGGATGGATCCAGGACCGCTATGCAAAGTGTTTTTACATGCAGGAAAGAGGTTGCTGCTTAGATCTTAGTAAAGCTTATGCTTCAAAACCATCAACTGTGATCTGAATCATGTCATGTAAATTCTCAAATCACTGTTGAAAGTGAGACATTAGGCTTAGGGGTCCTTTATGAGCAGAAATAGAGCACAAGGAATTCAAAGCTGTCATTCTTATGACATGTCATATTTGAACGTGTTGATGAGGAACTGAATGTGGAAGGATCAGGTGGACTTAAGTGTGTTTCATCGCCATTTAGACCTGTAAAAGAGCGATGCAGTAGCTGAATTCCCTTCTCAGTCCTTCTTTTACAGTTCATACGGATGAGCTGCAGTGAATACTACATAACTAACATATAAGATGGTACCAGAGTATCTCGGATGAATCTCTTCTGAAGAATTTTAAGA
>VZTU01017680.1:11806-22945 GCA_013400835.1 Zapornia atra
CTGGTTGCCCAGAGAGGTGGTGGAGGCCCCATTACTGGAGATATTCAAGGTCAGGCTTGATGGGGCTCAGAGCAACCTGATCTAGTGAAGATATCACTGCTTACTACAGGGAGGTTGGATAGATGACCTCTGAAGGTCCCCTCCAGCCTTACACATTCTATGATTCTATATGTGGTGTGGGTCACTGACCCACCCGATGTGACATGGTCTTCTGGTCAGGGTCACTGCATTCCTTGTCCTGTCCCCTGCGTTCGGTTGTATGACCTTCCTGTGTACTGTTAGTAGGTTTGGGTATTTGGAAGCCTAGAAAGCAGACCTTAACCAGAGAAAAACAAGGCAAAAAAAACCCAAATGCACCAAGTACTTGTATCCCCCTTGTCAGCAGGTCCCCTCACCCACTGAACAGTGAGCTCTGTTTTCATCAACGTTCCCTCCGCTCCTGATTTCTTACAGAAGTCCCATTTGTTGCCCTTCTCATCCCTATAGAGTCCCTATATCTTCCTGAATTTCCCTCTGTATACTTCCTTTTTCACATCTCAGCTCAGTCAGGTGTTGTCTGCCCATCCTTGCTGGAGTCCTGACATGCCAGCTTGGTTTTCTGCACTGTCCAGTGTTTCTATGCTTCAAAGAGGTTATTCTGAAAAGCAAGCCACTGCCCCCTTTCTGCCTTCCTCGGTAGTGTCCTATTGGATCCATGTAGATCCCCAAATAAGCCGCAGTCAAATCTCCCAAAGCTCAGAGAAGTTATTTAACTTGATCACTTCTTTGAGTATTTAAAACAGGACAATGTCAAGATCACTGCATCCAGGACTCAGCATTTCCATCTTTAGGGCTTCTGTCCTTATGGATGGCAGGTCCTTCAGAGCTTTTCTTGTCATCTGCTCATGGATCAACCACCTTTCTGTAGCTGTATTACCTGTGTAACCTGTAAATTACTTAGAAGAAGGGATGTATCATAGGCTTCATATTGTAATACAAGTCACAGCTAATGCTGGCTTTAAATTTATTGAATATATTTTAATACACTGGGAGTGTCCCTGGTGGGAGAACTTAACATGTTTGACTAGATAATACTACTTGAAAAGCAATGGCAATATACATCCTATTGTTTTGTGGCAGATGAATTATGGAAAAAAAAATCTAACTTTTAGGCTATTTTCAAGGACTAAACTCTCTTTGATTTCAACAAATAATATGAAAAAAGTGCAAAATGCAGCCTTCCTGAATACCATCATTAGTAGAGCACAGAGCAGAGAGGTGAAGGGAGCTGGGTGAACTGAGAGAGACATTCGTAGAAGGAGTAACAGATTTGAGGCCTTTCAGGACAAGGGTATTTCCCTTTTTCCCCCAGGGAGCTCTCACAGGGTTGTTGCTGTAAAAGGAAAAGAAATTTCCCTCAGTTCCATGGCTACTCAAAGAGCAGTACAAATTTCAACCCAAGTGGCTCAGAGCATCTAATTTTCAGCTCTGTTAAGCACCTTATCTGTAGGTGGACGTGGGAGCTGGGAGACATTCAGTACTTAATGCTTCTTACTTGCTAAATGAGCATCTCCCTGCCCAGCGATTGAGCCTTTTAGAAGCACTTAACTCCTTGCACAGGCTGCACAGAGAGCCCACGCTGTTCTCTCTGCTGGTATAGAACACCCTGACATGTTAAGCCACTTCTTTGTGTTTGCATCCTTGGAAGTCTGGAGTTCTGTCCTTGGATGAGAATGGCCATTACTACAGGTGAAAAAAAAAAACCCAAACAAAATCAAACCAAGCAAAGAAAAAAAATAACCCAAACCAAACAACAAACAACAACAAAAACAAAAAAAAGCACATAATTATTTCTGCATACAGAGTCTGGGGCATTCTTTAATTATGTTGATAATTACAGCACGAGTGTGAGGCAATGGCAGCATTAACTGCAGCAGATGATGATCTGGTCTCACTTTTAAAGCACTGTCAGAATCACAACCTTCACAAAATTCTCTTTTGGATTTAAAAAAAAAAAAAAGGATCTTAAAATGCTAAGGTGAAAATATACACATGTTCAAAGGATATGTGATGGAAGAGAGTGTGCCTTACGATAATTAAGAGGAAATGTTTTATTCCACTAGCTGCATTTGGGAAATAAATGTAATGACGAGCTAAATATTCACAACTGCCTCTTCTGCGCTTAGGACAATTTCTTTTAATACTTACAATTACAGTACAATTATCATTTAACAGATGTGTACCATATATAAATTATGGGCAGGCATTGTTGCTATTAAACCACAAATCTGGCATTTATCATAAAGGAAAACAGCCCCAGCAGTGGTTGCCTAAGCACATGCCCCTTAGTAAGAAGCTATTAGTGTAATTGCCATGATACAGCTTCTCCAAACTAGAAAATGCCATTAAATAGAAAGTATAAGTGAGGATCTACTTTTAATTTAAAGCATTCAAATAATCATTCAGTAGATGCACTTCTGTGAAAACAGTTGGTATTGACCACGACCCTTTACTCACAGATTGGTTACCTGAATGCAAATATTGATGAAAAAATATCCTTCAGCTGCCAAGCATATGCACAGCAAGGGCCTATATAAATTAAATGTTATACATATATAAAAAAATATATATATACATAAAATATATATTGAGTCATGCAAGAACACTGAAGTAAGTTTTTGTTTCACAAGTGGTCAGATGCAAAGCTAACAGGCGTCAGCCTGTTAAAAGCTGTGATGTGACAAACATTTAATAGTCCAGGCGAAGCCAAAATAGAGGAAAAATTAATGCCTTACCTGTAGGGTCTGTTGCTGTTCGTGAAAGGATGTGAGGTTGATACTACATGTTGGTTTAGTAACTGCTTTAGCTTTTATTTGTGGTCCTAGTATTTTCTAGTATCAGAAATAGTTTCTGAAATCAGAATTTTTCTAGTATCCATATTTTGTGTAAAATAAGACAGAACAGTGTGAAATAATCCTCTATCTCCAGCAAAGTACCCTATCTACTCTCTCTAGTCTTGGTGATGGTAGGTGACTAATTATCACACACACACACACACACACACACACACACACAAGTCTGTTTTTCTTCTGTCAAGTAATACAAGTTAGGTGACAATTATTCTCCCAAATACATTTAAAATAACAGATCATTCTTCCATTTCTCCTACTGGAAAACCAGAAATACGAATTACTTTGATATCTTTGTACTGGCCTTTATAATAATCAGATAATTAGGCCCCGGGGACACGTGCAAAAGTTTTAAGGTTAAATAATTGTCAACACCCACAACAAAGTACTATTTATCCATATGTTGGTAGAGTTAATTCGTCTGCATAGAGAGAGGCAGAGGTATAAAATGTAGTGTGGCCACGTATCTATCATTTTTTAGTATGGTTTTCTAACCACAGTTTATTCTTGTGATACAGAATGTGGTATGCTTCAACAGTATATTGATGCAGCTCTTACAAAACTACTACTGTGTTGTAGATAGGGGCTAAATATTACAGCTTCTGTTGCCACTTCTTCAGAGAGGGAAGCTTTCTTTAAGCGTTTTCAGCTGCAGACACACGAAACTGCGTGATAAGAAAAACTGTGGTGTTTTGATAATCTTAACAAACTGATTTAAATGCACAGTTCAACATTATGAAGACTTGTAATTTTTTGAAATGAATTATTTTTAATCTAAAAATCCAATATATTGTCTTTGGTGTAATTTATGGCTTGAGACCTTCCAGAGGAATACGCTCAGTTGGTTCATGTTGTACTGTACCAAAGATTTAAAAGTTTAAGAGAGAATTCTGTGATGGAATTAAGCAAACCAAATTTTTTGCTGTGATGGAGGCACCTTCTAATCTTTTGTCAGCTCAGATTTTGTGTGGTCTGGTATTGGGAAATTGTGTGTCTGCATTTCCGACTTCATCTTGGGAGCATAAGAGAATGGTAAGAGGAGGATAATTTGTTAGTGGAAAAGAAAGGTATCTCAAAGGAAGTACGTTTTAGCAAGTAGAGGAAAAAACCCAAGCGATCAAATAAAACAACTTTAAAATACAAGCACCATTTGCTGGATTTAATTTTTTTTTCTTTTGTAGAAAAATGCACTTAAACTAAGGTTCCTGTTCTAGGCAAGGAAGCAATGTTCTTTACACGTGTTGTATTTGGTGTTGCGCTCGTGGTACACACAGAGCAATCAGTAGCTAAACTTAGGTTGAACTCTCACAGCAGAAACAATCTATAAGACGTACTCCTTAGTATTTCCCATAGTACTTACAAACTTTGTGTGTCAAAAGTTAATGGTGCTGGTTTGGGTTTGGGGTTTTTTTGAAAGAACTGTTGTAAGCAAGACTTTGTATGCTTATTCTGCGGAAGAAGGCTGCAATCCATTCTGATGTCTGGGGTAGCTCGATGCCCTTCAGGCACAGAAAGTGAATTTGTGTGGTTTTTATAGGGGACAGGTTCAGAGCGAGCTCTGATAGAATTGATACAGACTGACAAGTGTTGGACATTGTGTTGTTGGTATGCTTAAAGATGCTTAAACTGGTATAATTTGCGCTGGTTTGTGGAAGCTGGGTTAACAACCCCACTTAATAGTGCCCCTATTGTGCCTTAAGATTTAAGTGGAATTTGGCTGACTGAAAAAATAAACAATAATTTCAGATGGTAGCTCTGCACTTGCTTCAGATCCACGTGAAACAGCTTGCCCATTAGAGAAGCTATTAGACCTTTCCTGCCCCCGTTTTCATGCTTGCACACCATCTTCTTGGTGTTCAAAACCATCACTGTATTGTTGTTGGGTTAAACATTCTCTGCAGTCGATGGGTTGGTTTTTAGCTTGAATTGGTTCCCAGAAGTACATAGGAGGAAATAGTGCTGGGGTGGAAAGAAGCAGGGGGAGGGTCCTGGAGAGCTGCATATGCTGGTTTAGTGCGTGCAAAACCCCGGCCAGAGCCGCAGTTCTGCTGGCAGATAGCAACAGGCATCCTTTGGAATCGGCAGGAGGAAAATGGGATGGAAATACAGGAAGAGGCCAAGTAAAGAACAGAAGGGAGGGAAGGAAGCTAAAAAGCGAAGCTCCGAATATCACAATGAGAAAAATCTTACTGTACTATATATATCCTCCGTTTTCCTCCATGCATCGAACAATGGCATTGTTAGGAGCAGTAAAGAATAACCAAAGAAAAAAAAAAGGGGTGTGTGGAGGGAGTGTGGAGGTGGGGAAAGGGAAATTCAAAGCTGCCCAGGACATGGAAAAGGTGTGATTGCAGAAAGTCCAATACAGCTCCAGGAGAAGCTAACAATGACAAAAAAAAACCAAAAACCCCTCCATATTTATACTGATTAAAGATACCACTGAAGGTATGCAAAATATAAAGGAAGGCGCAACAAGTTGCTATTTTATCATAAGTGTTTCATTGAACTTTAATTTCTTATGTCTGGAGGTTTTAAAACATAAACTGTACTTCTGTGCACAAGTGAAGTTGTTTTCATAACAATACTATCTTTATCTCTCTGAGAGGTAGTACCATAATACTCTATGCTTTAAACAGTCTTAAATGATGATGGTAACTTCATTTTTTCACAGCAGAATTCATGAGGCTGCGGAATGCAGGCGTCACTCAGAAGGGAATTGTAGGTTATGGGGTTTTTCCCAAGAAAAAACATAGCGTGTTTCAGCATATTTTGAACCCAATTCTACCCCATCCTGTTGACTCACTGCACTGAATTCAATTCAGTGAGTACAGGGCCAATTGTCGTGGTTTGCCCATCTCTCTGTTAGTTAGGAGCACAGTTTTCTTCTTGGTACTAATATCCCAAATCCTCTAAGTTGCATAAGGAAAGAACCAACGGGTTTTATTTGGTCAGCTCCTTAAGTCATTAGAAGACAGAAAACCATGCTGAATTTTGTAGCAGTATTTAGAAATGCAAAGAGCGGGGGGGCATGCTCAGTGCTGAATTTTCCCCTGATGCTTTTTAAATGATACGTTTATCTGTTCTTTATTTCTCTAAGTATCTTCTCCAGCTGTGCAGTTATAATTCAACAGTATCATGTACTGTCACTTCTGCATTAGTAAATGCCTGGGACCTGCTGAGTAATTACAAAATAACCTCATAATGAAATGCAGCAAAGGGTTCTAATTAAATTTTAAAGTTGCTTAACAACTATTCTACTTTAAATGAGAATATTCCACCCATGTGTCCTAATGAATTCTCAGAATACGTTACTAAAATAGTATAAATGATGTGTAAACACCAAATGTGATTTTCCACACCTCCAGTGTGTAGAAAACCATTTGTAAACACAGTAAACTCATACACAAGACTTTAAATATTGTTACATTGGAATACTACTGCAACTACATGAAATCTGCAATTATATCTATTCTAACAACTTTTCTATAAACAAAAATACATAATCAGCCTGTAAAGGTTAACATCAACAACTCATGTAATTCAGTGTTTTGTCCCTGAAAACATCTAGTATGGGGTGGGAGGGGTAGCATGGCTAGCATATAGTGCTACCTCCCTAATCCTTTCTGCAGTCTCAGGCCTGTGGATCTCCTCAGCCAGAGGTTCTACCTTTGCACTTAATAGCAGTCCCTGGTGAAAATCAAGAAGATGCAATAATTGGACTGCACCTACACCAGAAGGTTTGGTGAATATATATAAAATGCTGGCTAAAAATATTGTTCTTTTATACAGCCTCTGATTTAGGGACTACAAAACTTATATTCAAAGAACAAATACTCTGTCAACATGAGATGTATTCCTAGTTTGATGGCGTTGATCTCCCTTTCTGTTACAACAGGCCTTATGCAGGATTATCTGCTTTACAACAGCTGAAACACTCACAGTCACTAATAGAAGAACAGTTAATGCCATCATCCTTGTAACCACGGTGTTTCCTAAACTGTAAAAACAACCCCTGAGAAACTCAACAAAAGCCTCTACACAAGTTAATCTGTCTAAGCATGAAAACCAACTAGTTTAAAAAAACTCTGAATAAACTAAAATAAATACCATTAGACTAATCAACATAATATGAATTGATAATTGTAATTCATACCAATGCTACATGAGATGGCAATGATAATCATTCTTTTGAAAGATCTCTTTGGGAACTGTTAACTTCAGTGAGGGTAGATAGAGCCATTGAAAGGAAAAATCTTCATTAGTTTAAAGAAATAAATGCACAGAAGTAGTTACATTGCTAATAAGTATCTCAATCCCACAGAAACCTTACTGATAATTTAATCCTGTCTTCCAGTTTCTTAGTTTCCTGTTGCTCTCCTGTTGTTCACATTTTGTTTTCCTGAACTATTAAGTTCATTAGGATTTGTCCCATTTTTTAAAAACTGCATGCATTATTAAAGTGTCTGATACTGTTGGTCTTGCTCTCTCTTTGGATCTACTAAGTATATCATAGCACAAAACATTAACAAACATTTTACTTAGAGCCACAGAATCACAGAATTATTTTGGTTGGAAAAGACCCTTGACACCAAGTCCAGCCTTTAACCTACCATTGCCAAATTCACCACTAAATCACGTTCCCAAGCTCCACATCCACCTTTTAAATACCTCCATGGATGGCGACTCAACCACTACCTTGGGCAGCCTGTTCCAGTGCTTGACAACCCTTTTGGTGAATATTTTTTTCCTAATCTACAATATAAACGTCCTCTGGCACAACTTGAGACCATTTTGCTCTCTTCCTATTGCTTGTTACATGGGAGAAGAGACCAAAACCCAGGGGCCTACAACCTCCTTTCAGGTAGTTGCGGAGAGCAATGTCTCCTCTCAGCCTCCTGCTCTCCACGTTACACAACCTGAATTCCCTCAGCTATCTCCCCAAAGACTTGTGCTCCAGACCCTTCACCAACCTCGTTGCCCTTCTCTGGACACACTCCAGCACCTCAATGTCCTTCTTGTAGTGAGGGGCCCAAAACTGAACACAGCACTTGAGGTGCAGCCTCACCAGTACAGGGGGACGATTGCTTCCCTAGTCCTACTGGCCACATCATTCCTGATACTAGCCAGGATGCTGTCAGCCCCCTTGGCCACCTGGGCACACTGCTGCCTAGCAACATCTCTAGATCCTTTTCCACCAGGCAGCTTTCCAGCCACTCTTCACCACGCCTGTAGTGTTGTATGGGGATGTTGTGACCAAAGTGCAGGAACTGACACTTGTCTTTGTTGATCCTCATACAGTTGGCCTCAGCCCACTGATCCAGCCTGTCCAGATCCCTCTGTAGAACCTTCCTACCCTCATGCAGGTCAACACTCCTGCACAGCTTTGTGTCATCTGCAAACTTACTGAGGGTGCACTCGATCCCCTCATCCAGATCCTTGATAAAGATCTTAAACCGAACTGGCCCCAGTAATATGCCCTGAGGAACACCACTTGTTATCAGCTGTCAACTGGATTTAACTCTATTCACCACTACTCTTTGAGCCTGGCCATCCAGCCAGTTTTTCACCCAGCAAACTGAGTATCCAGTTTCTCCAGGAGAATGCTGTAGGAAATGGTATCAAAAGCTTTACTAAAATCTAAGTAGACAACATCCACAGCCTTTCCCTCACCTGCTAAGTGGGTCACCTGGTCATAGAAGGAGCCTTGCCTTTCATGAACCTATGCTGACTGGACCTGATCACTTGATTGCCGTATACATGTCACATCATGGCACCCAAGATGATCTGCCCCATGACCTACCCTGGCATGAAGGTCAGACAGAGAGGACTGTAGTTCCCTGGGTCCTCCTTCCACAGCCCTTCTTATACACAGGTGGGACGTTTACTGACTTTTTCAGTCAGCTGAGACCTCCCAGTTAGCCAGGACTGCTGATAAATGATGTGAAGTGGCTGGGTGACCACTTCCACCAGCTCCCTCAGCACTTTTGCATGGACCCCATCTGGCCCCATAGATTTCTGTGTGCCTAAGTGTTATAGCAGGTCCCTAACCATTTCCCCTATTCACATGGGGGTTTCATTCTGCTCCCCATCCCTGTCTTCCAGGTCAATGCACTAATTACCCCAGGCAATTTGTTGTGGCCTCCAGTGTCTGTCCTTTCAGATGCAGAAAATCCAGTAGAATAATTTCTTTGGTCAGACAAAGCTGGTTTTCTGTCCTTTCTGCCCACTTTCAGTCCTGAAGGCAACTGAGGCTGCTAAGTTCACAAAACAGAGACTATCAGGAAGTGGAACTTTAACATCTTGTTCCAGCCTTTTGAATGATAAATTAGAAGACAATGGGAAAACAATAGTGGGAGTAGAGTAGGGATTTCTGTTCCAAGAAGCATGAGACTGGCATAACTGGTTTGTTGGGGTTTTTTTACATCTGAAAAAATATTGAAACTTTTTTGTTTATTTCCTGGTATTTGATCCTGAGGCTGCACACTCTCAAACTTCTCCACACTCATTTTCCTGCAAAACCAAGAGTTCTGTTTTCTATAGGATTCCAGGTAACCACATAACAGCTGGAATGGAGGCAGCTCTGTTGTCTCAACCTAGTACACCCCCTATTTTTGTAGATAGTCTATTAAAAGGTCTGTGATGGTAACCACTTTACACACACAACCCCCTCCTTTAGATGCTTTCTGTTTTAAGTGTACTGCACATTGTGTGCTGCCTCTCAAAACCGAAATGACTGATGAGGACTTTCCCTATAATTGCAGCCACTGGCTGCCAGTGGCATTCTGGCACTTAGCACACCAGATAGGAGATTTTTTTTTCCCTGCCCTGCAGACCTCAATGTCTGTGGGAGACAAAGGAGTAAATGCAGTGGAGAGATGTGAGTTTTCAGAAAACAGAAAGTAAAGAAAAGGCAAAGGTTAGAGGAGGCGAAAGCGTGAAAGACACAGAAAATCCTGTTCTTGTAAAGGGCTGTCCAGGGGCAGAGGACAGTCCTGAATTTCTGAGTACCTGGACAGAAAGACAGGAAGCAAAAGTTGGCGATTTGTATAAGAGGGAAGCAAGGGTCAGGTAGGTAGAGAAAAGGAAAATTTGGTTATATAGAGGTGTGCAGAAGCAGAAGGGCAGGACAGTTAAGGTGAGAAACTTGAATAGATGGGGGAAATGGTCTGAGCATGAAATGAAAGATGGTCACAGATGCACAGAAGCTGAAAGCTGGGACAGTGGCAACCTGCAAAGCTGGAAAAAAAAGAAGGCTGATGATATGGCAGAAAGAGGCAGTCAGACTGGGGGTATGGTGCTTGTGAACATGGAGATAAGAGAGGTGGGATCATGTCCACTACTATTTCTAAAACATTGTTCAAGTCACTGTCAAAATAGTGGGGAGGGGGGGTCCCACTTGTCAGAAATTACTTAGTCACTTCTGCTAAAATTTTTCTGAGTTTAGCTTTGGGCAGGAGTCTAGGATGATGCTTGAATGTTCTAAGAGTAATTCAAAACGGCCTATGCAAATTTAACACACAGTTTAAAAACAACCAACAGTGAAATTCAGTCAGAACAAGTATAAGGTATTACACATGAGGAGGAGCAATGGACCTGTCACATTAAGTATGGGCAGCAACTGGTTAGGCAGCATCTCTTGAGGAAGGGAGTTAGGAGGTGGGCAGGTAAGGAGCAGGTGGGCCTCAGGCTCTTGAGGCTGTGCACATGGCAGGGATCAGGCAGGGAAATAGGAAAAACGTTAAGACCTGAAAGATGCAGGTGTTAAGCTAACCCCCATGGGCAGCCAAGCCCCGCACAGACGTGACTCCCTTCCCACCAGTGGGACGAGGGAGAAAGTCAGAGGGTAAAAGAGAAAACCTGCCATTGAGATCTCCTCTCAGAAAGCAAAGCAAAGCAAAGCAAAAAACGCTTGGAAGCAAAACCAAACAAGGGTTATTTCACTGCTTCCTGTGGGCAGGCAGGTGTTCAGCCATCTCCAGGACAGTGGGGCTACGTCACGTGCGACAGCTACTTGGGAAGAGAGATGTCATAATGCCAAATGTCCCCCCTTCCTTCTTCCCCCCAGTTTTTATTGCTGAGCTCTACATCTTGTGGCATGGGATATCCCCCTGCCCAGTTGGGGTCAGCTGTCCCCGCTGTGTCCCCTCCTAACTTCTTTTGCAGCCTCCTCACTGGTGGGGCAGCATGAGAAACAGAGAAGAGCCTGACACTGCTCATCAACTGCTAAGCAACAACAAAATATCCTGAAAAG
>VZTU01017680.1:23212-40711 GCA_013400835.1 Zapornia atra
AAGGAAAGGAAAGGAAAGGTATAAAATTATACCTGTCTTGTCCAGACCTCTCTTTGCTATTACATGATGGAGTTGAACCTGCAGCTGTGCTTCCAGGTAACTTGTAGATGTTGGTTGTAACAGACTTTACTAATTCAGTTCCTGGTGTTCAAATAGGACATCATAGCCCAATTTGCACTCGTTCCCTTGGTCTCTCTGGAATAGGTCATGAGCTGTGTGTGGTTAGGAGAAGTCATATTCTCTTTAAGATTGAGTTACTCAGGTCATTTTATCTAAGTCTTCAGTAAATCCCACATCTGTGGTGGGATTACCAGTGCGCACAGCAATCGCGCTGTGACTACTGACCCAGTTTCAAGATGCTAATTATTTTAAAAGCAATGTGCCCCATGTTTATCAATGTATGCAGTATGTTCATTAAAATGCACCTTTGTAAAAAACACATTTACTATAATCCTTTCTTTTTCCCCAACTTCCCAACCAGGTCATTGTGAAGCTGGCTTTGATACTCCAGGTGCTGCTGGAAAACAGTGAACACTACAGCAGAAACGTATCCCTGCTATCCTCACTGTTGCAGTATCTAAATAGTACATCCTAATCAATATCTAGACAAGTAGCAGGAAATGGCAGCTACCTCTAGTTATGTTTTAAAGCAGAGCATTAAGCAATGAGAATGCTGTTGGCTGTATTAACATGTATTAATCAGCACGGCCGCATAAGCCGGCATTTTCAGTTCTTCTGGTTTCTCTGTTCAGACCTTTTGCGCTTCGCAGCAAAAGCTGTAACAGTTTTTCAGACTTTGGGGGCCTCTGTGTGTAATGCAGAATTAATGCAGATATTCCCAGATCACTCCTTTGGCATAGTCTCACTGTAACACCAAAGATGCTTCGCAGTAACAGTGTCACGACCTTGGGCTTAGGTAGTACATTTCACCCGAAGACTGGAAAACACTGCATGACAGTGGTTCAGTCTATTAGGAAGCCCTCTATAACCCAGCACGGTCAATGACATTATTTGCTTTTATTCTGAAATAATGAAGAATACTTTCTCCAAGCACGTTTGCATTTTCTTTCTAGGTTTCCATAAAAACGCCTTTTAGAAGGTGCTCTTATTTCAATAAAGAAACTCTGAAGCGTTGCACAGGACCAACTTCTGCTCCCAAGGTTGTTTTACTTGTGTTATTATCTTTAATGCAGCTCCAGCAGATAATAGAAATGGCTCTCAGAGGGGACACCTGGTACATAAAGATCATTATTCCGTGTACTGTCTTCCCATAATGGGTGGGGCTAAGGATATGTCTTTTTCTCTCTGAAAACAGTACATTATCTATTTTTATGTGAACAGTACTAAAAAAAGAACCCTATTTTGATTTCAATAGGACTCCGTGCATTTCCTGTTAAAAAACCCCAAAGAATTCTTAAAATAAACTTTGCAGTAGCTGGTACAACCGCAGAGTAAGTAGTCAGAAGAGAATAGTCACTAGATTCTTGTGCCAGAGAAAATAGAGGGAATGTTCTTTTCTCCTTCTGAAGATGGGAATTTATTAGACCTTTTAGCAAATAATTTAGTTTTACAATACATTACCAGGAATTAGTGAGATTGGTTATGTCCCTAATTATGTTTTTTTAAAAATGTCCTTAGTCTACTTTGAAAAATTTTGAAGTGGACCTTTATTATGGTTACAAAATTGTATAAAAGAGCATTGCACTCTTAAAATGAGGGTCACAGGTGGAATGTAGCAAGGTTAATATGAAAGGTAATGGAAAAATCCACTACTTGTGTTCACTACTTAAATGACATGATTGGGTAAATGGATTTCTCTACTTCCTAGGAGTGTGCTTCTACATTAGTCTAGCGGCAATTAGAGAGAAGAGGTTGCTCTGCAAATTGGCTCCGTGAACCATGTAGTTCATCTTTTTATTGTGTAAAACATAAAAAATTGCTCCTAATCAATCCACTTCAACTTTCAGTCTAAAAATTATTTATCATCCCTTTCAGCCTAGAGCACTTCTAAAATGTTTTCCTGAAATTAACTAAAAGGAGGTGGTATTTGTATCAGTAAGCAGATTATGGTTATGTGAGGTAAATCTTACAGCGGTAGCAACAAAGAGACTGCATTATTACTGAAGAGTTCTTAACAAATTGATTAATGCTTTTAGAATAATTAGTCCACATTTCAGATGTAATACTGGTCTCTTATTTAATAAATAAATGATGCATCGCTTGATGACAATAATACCAAAATAGCTCATCTTTTGGGGAAAAAAAAATATTTTGAACTTTCCTTGTTGACAGATACGAACTCAGTTACTAAATGAGTTTCTTTTTAGCTTTTGTCTTCTCTGAGACCTAGAGTGTGACTTCTGCTTTTGTGGACAGTAATATTCTGGATTGGTTTAATGATAGTCATTAGTTCCTACAACTTGACAGAATCATTGTGTTTAGGTAAAGGGACGGGGAGTCAGGAGATACAATTTCCACGGCAGGCTACTAGTTTGACAGTGAGAAATTATTTAATCTCAGTGCAGTGTTTTCTGTAGTGCGTAGGCACGATGTTAATGGCTAGACTATTAATTAATTACGTTTGAGATCCTCTGATGAAAGAGGCTCTTGAAAGTACTGCTGTCTGAATGAACATTTTGAGTCCAGTTTCGTAATCTTCTGGAAAATAATAAAATTATTAGAGCCGTTGAAAGATGAGAATTTTATTTCATTTTAACTGTCAAGTTTTTAAGTTTGTTTCTGTTCTGCACTGGACTAACCCAAAACTTTTAAAGCATTTTCACAAGTAAAATTGCCTTGAAATATCAATTACTGTATAAAATGTTCAGATATTCAATTTCATCTTCTCTCACCTGAAGTAACTGTCTTAGGATGCTATAAAACTTCCTGAACAAAATCTCTGTAGAGCTAACAGTGGCTTTCATATGCTTTAGCTTTGACAATCAGGATGTTTTCACAAAGGTATCTTTTCAAGATGTTGCAACCAGATTTACTGGTTTAAATATGTACTGAATGGTTACAGCCCACAGGTGATAGACCTGCATGCATTCCCAAAGACATTACGATCTCAGGTTGTCCAGCTGTGGCTCCTGTATTGGTTTTAATTTTGCTGACAGCAGTGGCACTGCCAACATACCATGTTCAGAATGTTATGATGTCCCTATTGTTATGCAATAATACTAGTAGAAAGTTGAAACACCACTAAGATAGATAGATGTCTTCTTGAAAATAAAATTGTGTAATCGTTCTGTGCATGTAAAAATTGCTGGTGTGAACTTTGGTGCCTGCGGTGGAATATTGCTCCTGGCACCTGAGAACTGAGCAGTGAGCTGGTAAACAGGTTCTTTTCTGACTTGTCGATGGGTACAGGCAACCAAAGTTCTCATTTCAGTTGCAGGGTTTGCTTGGCCAATAGCATGAAATCAAAGGAAAAAAAAACAAAACCCAAAACAAGTTCTAGGCTGGATCTTTAAGGCTAAAAGATACAGACTGGAAATCTTCTTGACCCAGTCCAAAAGAAAGTTTGTGCTGGAATTTTTACAGGGCAAACTTCTGAATAGAATGGGATTTTATGGTGAGCTAGTCTTTGTAGGTGAAGGTGTCCAAGAACAACAGCAGGGATCTCTATATGCTAGACTTACCTTCACAGCCAGTGAAAAATGACTTGGGAAAAAAAAAGCAGATTCTAATATGTGGAGATCATTTGATACTGGTAACTTGCCATTAGTGCTCTACAAGCTTCCCAAAGGCTGGCTGTGACCAGAGAATGTGTCTGTATGGTTCTCCAGAATCCTGGAGATGGAATATGAGCAGAACAGTCAATCAGGTGACAAAAAGTTTCTCATGGTGCTCTCTTGCTGTAAGAGACTCCACATTGGGTCTTAAACATCAGATGAGAAATACTGTTTGTTGTCCTTTAATGAGTGTACCTGCAGCTTCAGATAGGATAGTATATTGCTTTTCAGTGTGGGAAGGGATTTTTCAGAAATATTTGGAAAAGACTGGTGTTTATGAGTGCAGATAAGATGTTGGCTGGGGCTGAAACAGAATTTGGAAAGTGATAAGGTGATACTAGCATCACTTGTGCCAGGGTGGAAGACTGCAGGTCTACAGTGTGTTGGATCTGCTTATTACAAACTAGCTCAAAAAAAAGCAAGTAGGTAGGTAGAAGAAAATAGGATTAGTACCAGTATTATGGAAGTGTTGAACACTATTATTACATCTTTTGAAGCTCCTGTTATGTAGGGATGTAGTCTTAGCTTAGCTGCCATGACATTTATCAGCATGAAAGTGTGGGATACTGTACATTAAAGCTTTAATGTGTATGGGTGTGTACATCTTTATATAAGTACAGGTGTCTACATCTTTCTATTTGTTCCAGGAAAACAGAAGTGGAATTAAATGGAAATTAAATGGAATTAAATGGAAAGAAATGGAATTAAATTGTTTACCTGTTAGTTGATGTGTGACTATCAGCTCTGGGAAGGATGATGTTTTGTTTCTTAGAGACCTCAGCCACAACTCTAGGTTAGTATCACCTTGTAAATAAAGATCCACATCTTTTTTTCCATGCACTTCAATATACTATGCCTGAAACTAAGCTACATTCCACATAACTTCCACTCATAAGTGTCTGCAGATGTGGTTTGGTGCCTCTTTATCTGCTTCCTAAATCCCAAAACTAATTTGAGTTTGGCTGCAAACTCAAGCTTACAGCGGGTGGCGGTTGAACAGGAACCATGTTCTTTCCAGCCTTCTGCAGTGGTTTCACAGACAAAAGTGTAGAACAGCATGTTCAGGTCTACATCTTTGAAAAAGTAGGAATCATAAAGCATCATATTTTCTGGTCTGTCTCTGTCTCTCTCTGTCTCTCAAGAAGAGAAGAAGAGGGGGAGTACGTTGGTGAATCTATCCTTGGGAAATTAATTCTCAAAGTAATTTGGTCAACAGACTTTTCTAACAAAAGGCCTGGAATTTCCTGTGAACTACTCTTATAACCCAGAGAAGATAACTCAGCTTGTGATCAGGCAGCAGAAGTTTCTGGCAGTCTGTGATGAAGGATTCAGATTCCGGATGAATTTATCAGTCCTTCAAGGTCTTGCTGTGCTTTTCTTTACTAATATGGGCCTAGTAGAAATTCATTGACTAATCACAGTTGCCATTGCCTTGTGGTAGGGTTGCGAACTGAACAGGGGGTTACAACATGGCACCTGTGTTGGACTTCGGACTGGGTGCTGTGACTGCTTCTAAATACTAAAGGTTTAACCAAGAGAAGAGGAGAACTATGGTGGTCAGAATGCGACCATGTGATTTGTCTGTGGAAGTTACTAGAGTAAATAAGACCTAATAGGCCTCAAGATCTTCCTCTATGGTGTGATCCTCAGTGTGGGGCTAGGTATGTAAGTTGCAGGTGCTGGACAGACACATGTACCCAAGGCAACGCCAGGCTGAATGGCAGCATGATGCCTTACAGGGAAAGGCTATTCTGCCCAAGCCACCTGGTGGCAGGTGGTGTTGAAAGCATTAGATACTGTGTTCATGGAAAAGTCTGTTTCTGTGACTAGGAAGACCATATGGAGAATGACCTTTGACACATTTCACTCACAAAGAAGCAGCTGCATTTTTGTGACATATTTTATGGTTTGGAACTGATTTTCCCCTGCTTTGATATTCTGACAGTTTACTTGAGCTACAGAGGCCTGGACTCAGACAGAGGTCCAGAGGGAGCAGGCAGGTCCCTGTGCCCCGGGCTGCAGGCAGTCCCAGGGCTGGGGAAGTTGGAGGCTTTGTGCTGACAAGATTTTCACAGAGATTCTGCAGAGAGTAGAGGTTGAACAGCCAACTGACCACAAGGAGACACAGGCAGACGCTCTGGCTCACCATGGGCACATGGAGACTCCCATGAGGGGCAATGCTAGAAACTTGTGACTTCTGCTAACAGGAAGACAGATGCTGAAGATCTTGCAACTGCATAGTAGGCATAAAGCCCTGATAGTAGGCAAAGGGCAGAAACTCCTGTCTGGAGAAACCTTGGAGCCTGAATCCTGTAGGAGCAATGGGAGAAATCACCAAGTAATCGTGTGTGACTTCAGAGGCTCACATCTGCTAACCTGGCTTGCTATCTAGGGAGCTTTGCTGCTTGTGAAGGACTCATATTTGGGAATCCATGCCTTACTCAGCCCTTGGACTATTTATCCCAGTTGCTCTGCTCTGTGGGCTCCAGTTATATGGCCAAGGCAAATCAAGAGTGAGGGACTGACTCTAGAGTAGAGGGTCAAGGGCAATATAGCCCAATTTGGGTTCAGGGAAAAGACTTGGAGGGCAGCTGATGGATTCCACAGATCAACACCAGTCAACATGCCATTGCATAGCAGGTGCCATGGGCAGGAATTTGGCTTTTATTCCCACAGGACCCAATTTGTGTATTGATGACTGTTAGGAAGAGTACCCAGCAAAACAGAGCAAGGTCATCTTTGTCAACACCCTGGCCAAACTGTTGAGGAGAATTTCAAAGTAGGAATGATGGAAACTGTTAAGCGAGGAGGTGTTAGATCAAGAAGGGAAACTTCAGAAATAGTAAAATGGAGTGAAGGGACAGTCATCTCAAGGGTGTAAGTACATATGCATGCAGACTGAGAGACAAGTAGGATGGACTAGCACACCATGTGCAGTCACATACCTGGGACATCACTGGGATCACTCAGAGGTGGTGGGACAGCTCAAACAACTGGACAGAAACAAGCACTTCAAGAGGCACTTGAAAGGAAGGGAGGAGAGGGATAGTCTCTGTGCAAAGGAGGACTCAGATGTGTGGGTCAAACAGTGGGTAGGCAAGACCTTATTGGCCAGGGCTGGAGTAAAGACTGGTAAAGCTGACGACATAGTGAGAGTGAGTTACAGACCAACCAGTCCAGGTGAGGAAGTGGGTGATGCCTTCTTTAAACAAGTTGAGAAGGTCTCTGAGTCACAGACCCAGCTCTTGTGAGGGGCTTTAACCTCCCTGACATCTTCCAGAAGGACAGTTCAGCAGGACACAAACAATCAAAATTTCTGGAGAGTGGCAGAGGTAACTTCCCAATACGGGTGCTGGATGAGCTAAGCAAGGGTGGTGCACAGCTGGATCTGCTGTTCATGAACAAGGAGGCACTGGATGGTCATGCAGTTATCAATGTCAGCCCTGCTGCAGTGACCATGAAGTAGTAATTTGCATGATCCCAAGAGGAGTGAGGAAGGAGAGCAGCAGAGCACAGGTCTTGGACCTAAGGAGAAGAGGGTTTGGCTTATTCAGAAACTCAAGAGCAGGCCACGACTGAATTGAGGGCATCAAGTCAATGTTTTGAGACATCAGCTTGGGTAAGCAGAGAGCTGATGGCACAACTCATTGTAGAAAGGCAGCATACAGGAGAGAGGAGAAAGGGAAGGCTACAAAGGAAGAAGAGGGATGTTATTAGAAAAGCCAAAGCTCAGCTAGCATTGAGACTTGGAAGGGGTGTCAAGGAAGGAAGAGCTTCTACCACAACATTGGCAGTAAAAGATTGAACAAGGAAAATGCAAGACTGCGGCTGGCAGATGAGGCGGGGGTGATTTAGTGACAATGTACATAGGGAAGGCTGAAGTACTTGTGGCCTTCCTTGTCTCACCAGCAACTTCTACCAGACTTGTGTGCTTAGTGACATAGCTCAAGGAGAGGGACTACCAGCTGGGGTGACGGTTGAGTACACAATTACTTTCGAAGTATCAACCCACACAAGTCCCTGGGACACAATGGACTGGTGCTGAGATGTCCACATACCTTGAAAGGCTGCTCCCTGTCACCTTCTACAGGTCATGGAGCTTAGGAAAGTTTTCTGACAGATGAAGAAATGCAAATGCTGCAAAACATGTGCCCATATTCAAAAAAGGACAAAATTAAATCCAGTGAACTACAAGGTGATTGCCCTGAGTTTTGTCCATGGAAAAGTCACAGATGGTTCTGACAGCCCGTTTCTGAAGAGATGAAGTTGACACAAGAAGCAATGAAAGTCAGCATGGATTTTCCAAGTATATATCATGCCTAATCATCCTGATTGCTTTTGATAATAAAATTTGTGGGATTTGTGGCCAGGGGAATAGCACTGGATGTCACTTACCTTTAACAAGACCCTTAACACTGTCTCCCATAGCATTCCTAAGTCCAAGTTAGGACATTATGGTGGACAATCCGAGGCATAAAAAGTGGTTGAATGAATTGTAGTTAACGAAACTTACTCTGCCCAGAGGCTGGTAACAAGTGGGATACAGCAGAGGTCTGTTCTGGGATGTGTTTAATATCTTTATCAGGGACATGAGGAGGAGATGATGGACACTTTTGTTCATCATCACTTGTCCATTTGGTGTAATACACCAAAAATACACCAAAAAAAGCCATCAACAGGAACCTTATGAAATAAAACAGGGACAAGCGTTGAGTCCTGGGAAGGCCAAGACCCTGGAAATGACACAGGCCCTGGCCATAGCACAGACTGGGGGTGGGCTGGCTGGAGAGAAGCACTGTCTACATGACCTGGGAGCATCTCATGAGCAGTGAACTGAACAGGCAGGAGATGTGTGTCTGGGGAGCACAAAGGCCCAGCAGCCTTGAGGGGGGTGATTATCCCTCACTACTTAGCATTTATTAGACCATATCTAGATACTGCAGTGAGTTTGGGGCCCCCTATATAGAAAAGATGATTCTATGAAAATGAAGTGAGGTTCTTCACAACTATCCGTGACAGGAAGTTGAACAACAGACTCAACAAGCATTAATTGAAACAAGAGAGGTTTGGACTGGTTATCAGAAGAAATATTTTCCACATCAGGTGAGCCAAGGTCTGGAAAAGAGTCCTGAAAAAATTGTGCTATCTTTAGCCTTGAAGGTTCTCCTGGATAAAGCCCTGAGCAGTGTTTTATGATGTCAAAGCTGGTCTGCTATGAGCAGGAAGTTGGACTAGAGACTGTGGTCCCTTCCAAACTGTATTGTCATCAGCTCATCATAGAAGGGTTTGACTTGAAAGAGACCTTAAAGATCATCCTGTTCTGATGCTCCTGGTATGGGCAGAGACACCTCAACTAGACCAAGTTGTTCAAAACCTCATGAAACCTGCCCCATCTCGCTGATCATCTACATGGTCCTCCTCTGGAATTGCTCCAGCAGCTCCATGTCCTTCTTATGTTGGGGTCCCCAGAGCGTGACACAGCACTCCTTGTGGGGTCTCACAAGAACAGAATAGAGGGGCAGAAAATCCTTCCTTGACCTGCTGGTCACACTGTTTTTGATGCAGCCCAGGGCACAGTTGGCTTTCTGGTCTGCCAATGCACACTGCCAGCTCATGTTGAGCTTTATATCAATCAACACTCCTAAGTCCATCTCCTCAGGGCTGCTCTCAAACTGCTCTAGTTGTGCTGCCCTGTAAAAATATCCATTCTCCTTTTCCCTTCACATTTATTTGCCATTCTGACAAGACACTGCTTTTATATGCAGGAAAATGCCAAACTGTTCATGAGCTTTGTACCGTCTAGTGCATTCTTTTTGTTTTGAGGGGTTGTTCAGATGTCTGAAAGTAATTCCATTTACAGAGGGACACGACACTGGAATTCTGGCATATGTGTCACAGACTTTTGTCCTTAAATGCTTAGCTTACACAAGGATACTACAAAGCAGTTAGGAAAAAGGAAGTGTATTAACATTTATTATTTGTTTACCGTGCACATTTGGAGGAGGAAATCCTTTGAATGTCACTGTGAGGGGACAAATTTTGAATTAATTAGGAATAAAAAATCATTTTTAAAAATTCTTTTAATTAAGTCTTTAATGGATGGACTTCTACTGAAAATTGGGGCTGTAGGTACTAAAGATTAAATGTTAATTGACGTAATAATAAAGTATTTTCTTCTATAGAAGTCTGCTGTTTATATAATCAAGAAAAGATGTACTTTTCAACTATTTACTTGGTACTTTTGAAAGGCAAGAATTGCTATGGCAACACTGAAACAAACAGGAAGGAATTACAAGCAGATGAATCACAGCATTATATGCAAGACAAAAGTCAAATCTTTTTCAAATTGAGCTAGCTTTAAATTATAGCAAGCATTTAAATGAGGCATTTCTTCATTGTTTCATACTATGTGATAGGCAAGGGAAGTAAGTAGAAGAAGGAATTATGCTTCCTATGCAGTGTTTCAGTAAAATGCATTTTAAAGAAAATCACATCAAACTACCCCATCCCAGCACACCCTCGCCCACTCTTCTTACTAGAAGGAAAAGTCTGTGTTACCTTCCAGATCAGTTGGCCTGCATAGTCTAATCTCTTCCTATGTCAGCAATCAAAACTTCCTACCATGACTACAGCTTTTAGGCACAAAGAGGCACCAGTGGGACTGATAACAATGTCTTGTAAATCTCAGGGCCTTTTCAAACTGTATGTACAGATTTTTCACTGATAAAGGTGTCACATATCAAAACATGCCAACTCACTATCTTAGTGGGAAAAACACAACTTTAAAATGAAGTTGTAAGTAATATCTGACTTTTTTGTCGCTCGAAGTACGGGTGGATAAGCTCCATTTATCTCTTGTTGCCAACTAATGTAGGCAAGGATGCTATTTTAGAGAACATGCATTTTTTATTTCACAGTCTCATAGCCTAAGAAAGTGCATAAAGGTTGAGAATGAGAACAGGAAGACCTCTTCTCTGCTCCCAGTTTTGTCACCAACTTTATGATACCATACCTGACAGTTTTGTCGTCAAGTGTCATTAAAAGCAGAACTGGGGAAAAAAAAAAAGAATAGACTAGAAAGTACACTTATGCAAAATGTTGGGAGTGTAAGACTTCTCTTAGAACAGGATACACCCAGAGAACAAACCTCAGATGGAGGGGAAAAAAAAAGGCAAGACAGGGTTGGCAACGAATCATAAAGAAGTTCTCAAACCTATATGAAAAGGTGAAAAGCACTGAGATGCAGAAGAACAGAAGAATCTCACAATTTATTGTAAGGACAGAAAGAAAATGAGATTGAAATAGCCTAGCAAAACTAGGCTACCATTACTATGCTAGCAATGGTAATCGTGGGTGGAAAGGCAAAGACCTCTCAGGGGTAGATGGGAACACCTGCTTTTAAAAGCCACTCCTTAAATAAGTATGCAATAAAGTGGAAGGGTCATCTATAGGCGATTAGCAGTGTGGCAGAAGAGGCTGGTGTCCTCTTTGCTTTTCTAGATAGTAAAACCCCAGTCTGCATTTTTTCTGCTGGGTATATTTTCTTCTTGTGCAGCTCCACCAGCAGTGTCTTCAAATTTTAATTAGTACTTTGTCTTTGCAGTATTCTCACATTATTGTGAAATCTCCCTAGTTGGTGACTGAACTACTCTAGTTGCTGGTGGAAAACTTTGGGACCATGAGGCACCAATTACACTGTTGGCTCTCCCTCTCTCCTCTTAGAAGAATAGCCAGACAACCCTTAAACATTAGTGCTAAGAGCTGTCTTTTCCTAGGACAGCTTAAGCTCACCATTGCCTGGACTGTAATCAACAGAACCAGTAAGAATTAAGCTCCTGAATGCCTGTCCTGAATTGTCCGCTTAAAAACATTCACTAAGCTTTGAAAATTTTGTTTTGTAGAAGTCATACATGATTTTTGGTTACCTACTGGTACAAGTCTGGCTCAGAGCCTTCTCTCCATCTTTTCCCAAAGTCCAGCTCCGAGTAGCCTGCTCTTCCCTTCCTGCTGGCAGATTCAACCCTGTCAGGCAGCTGGACTAGATGATTTTTATAGGTCCTTTCCAACTGAAAAATTCTTCTCTGCTGTATTCTAGTCTGGCTTCGTTCTTTTCATCTCTGCTTAAGCTATCTGTATATCCCAGTAAACTCCCATCTGATTCTGTGTGCACCTACTCTGATTTAAATGCTGACATTTAGCCTCAAACACTGATGGCTTTTCACTAAGTCAAAGAGAAGAGAAGCTACTAAATTTTTCTCCCAGTCTCTATCACTTGACATTCCCTAAATTCAGCACTAATAAGGAAGGAGACAACTGCTCTTGAATTAATGCCAAATATAATTAACCAGAGAACATCTAAATACAATTTTTTTTTTTTTAAAGTTACAGGATGTATTTGTTATCTGAACACAGAACTTCTATCCAGTTAGGTGACACTAGGAGACTAAAAGCTCTTTTTAAAACATTGATGTAGTGTTTAGTGAGCAAGGGATGCATATACATATTAACGAAATAATAGTCAGGATAAGGTTAAAAAGTTTGAAGTGGTGACTAATATGTCAAAGTGAATTCTGTAACTGCTTTTAAAAACCCAAGAACTATTTTTCTTATTGTCCCAAACCAGAAAACTTATTTTGGAGTGTACTGTAGATCTTCACAGCAGCTCTAGTGAGGTATTTTCAAGGACATTGGAGAGCATTACAGTTTAGGAAATGTTCTGTCTTATGGTATGGGGGTATTTTTGTTGGGTTTTTTCAAGCCAATGTTGAAAAGGCACAATTTTAGAAAATTTCATCTTTCAGATGTCATTTTAAAGTGGAATGTACTTCAGCAAATAGATGCACTGTCTTTCAGCCTGAAGCTTCCAACCTTGGTTTTGTACGATCCTGGCAGGTGCATACCCAGCCTTGACCCAAACGCCCAGACCCTGATGTAACACTGGTGTGTTACAGGTGACCACAAACAGATCTCACAGGTTTAAAGAGCAGCTAAAAGGCAGCATTATTCAATTCTGTGGAGGCTGGAGAAGAAATGTTTCTGTTTGCCTCCTGGCATTTGTGGGATCATCAGAACTCACTGTAAATGGATGTCTATTGACTCACACAGGACTGTTGCTTGTGAGGACTTTCAGGACAATCACACCCACTTATCCAAGGGCAGCATTTGGTACATTCAGCCACATCTAAAACACTATGCTTATTAATTGACCGATGCAAAGCAAATGTCTTTGTGTGCCTCTCCTCAGATGAATTTGATGCTAAGGACCCAGCAAACATGCTTAGCAGTAGAAGAGTGCCTGCAACCTTGCATCTCAGTCTCCATCAAATTGATTACTATATTAAGTTTTCAAGTGTCTGGAAACTTCATTTCTTTTTAATGCCTGTATCCTGAAGAGGTCTTTCACAGAACTAATCTTCACCAGTCTTGATTTGCTCCTTGGGACACAGGAACAGCCTCTCACTCTGTTCATTTGTGTATCCTCTAATTTTTTTCAACTCTAGAGATACACTTTCACTGTAAAAGTGGCATCTTTTTCCCCGGTTCTAATGGTGCTTTGAGATGTAGCAATGCACTCCTCCCATTAACACAAGCATCTGCAAAGAAAAGCTGGGACAGTACTTGAAAAAGAACTAATTTCAGTCTGGGAGCATCAGTCTGTAAGACTTTTGATACCATTTAATATTGAAGCCTTGCTAATCGTATTAACTCCAGCTGGTCTGTGAACAGGTGTTAATAAAATGGGATTATTAAAAACCTACCGACTGGTGAACTTGCCTGGATACTGAAGCTAGACAGATGACAATGCATATGTATTTGAGGTGTCAGTGCGTGTGTGAGGGGGTGATTTCAATGGATAGTAAAACTTCACATGTTTGTATTAGTTATTTACCATTAAAATCATCTGTCTATGTCAAATACAACTCTGTGTCTGAAGACAGGAGCTGATGCTACTTGTTCTTAAAAAGAGAGCACTGAGTGTTTTCCAAGCCTTGTCTGAAAAACATTTCACCTGGTGAAGAAAGGAAGATCTGCTTATGTTGAGTTGTGGGTTCCTGCAGTTTGGGAGCCATTGCTTCCTGTCCTTCCTTATGGCATTACTGTATCTGTATCTGCCAGGCTCTGTGCACCGTATAGATGCTACAGTCCAGGTAGAGTGGGAGGCAGGATCAGGAAAGGAAAACAGACATGTTTTTCTCCTCTGAGATGGTGGTATAAATGCAGTCTTATGGTTTTGGCCTTTAATGAGTCCATTTTATGAGCTGGAATAGCATCAATGCTGCTATTGCCCTCTCCCACTTCTAATGACCAGTGCCCTTTATCCACAAACTCAACAACAGATCTCTGAAGCACACTGAAGTCAGCTGAAATACCCTCAAGGTGTGGAAAAATCTATGGGTTGCATTGAAAGACTACAGCCTATCTTCTCACACCATGGTCTTGAGAGTTGCTTATTATGCAATCCGTTCTGTTCTCATAGAACATTCTGTTTTCTCAGTGTTCTGTGGCTGACTCTTCCTTGTTTACCGATGTGTTGGACAGTTCAGGCTTTGTGTGGACTGCCACAGTAATTGAGAGAGTCTTTTTTCTATTTGTAACATAGTCTTTAATGCACCTTTATTTTACTTCTTCTAAATCTTTAATAAACCTTTCTCTTTTCTTCTTTCTCTGCCCATTCCCTCTGGAAAAGCATTCTGGGTTACTTTGACATATGAATTGATCAAAGATCAACGCTGTTGATAAATGTACTGCTTGCTATCTATGGGTCACATTACCTTTGGCATGAAAATTCATTCATGTGAGAAGCACACACCCCTGCACACATCAAAGAAAAATAATCCACACCTTCCTGCATAAACCTTTTACTCCTTGAAGACTAGTCAAAGTTAATATTTTCAACTGTGACTTTTGTTTTACTTGCAGTCTTAGCTGTGAATTTCGGGGGGTTCAAAAGGCTATTTTAGACAAATATTCTTTTCCCCTTAATTTTATTCAATGTTTCTCTTTTTTTATAGGATACCATTCACTGGCAAGGTTGATATATCCATAAGTTTCTTTGAAGTCTGAGGCTTACACATTAAAATGGAAAATGTTAAACCTGAAGACCACAGACACAGAACCAATCAACAGCCAGCAGGGGTCAAACAAGTATTATCAAGCTTCCATATCTGCAATTTATAGAAGAGGGTTTTTAAAATTCTATTTGAAAATCAACTTGATTCAGCTGTACTGGACAACATCAGCTAGAAAAAACCAAAATGTTCTTTGTCTGGCTATACCCAACTGCAGTGCTACACCTCCTTGACCTATCTCCATGTTATTTTGTAGACTTGAGATAGACTGACCTTTCACAATCCTTGTTAGTCTTATTTCAACTCCATAAGGAAGCCTCATATAAAGATACTTTAAGAAAAGGCATGTAGTCCATAACCTTTAAAGTTAACATTTAAATCTGTATCTCTTAATATTAGGTAAAATTATTTTTGTTTCACATTTTTATCTCCTCTAACAGGGTGTAATTAGTGTGCTCTCTGGTGCTTGCTGGGAACCGACCGATGGGAAGCAAACAGCCATCTCACCTTGCCCACGCCAGGTGTTCACTAATTGTAAAACTGAATAATGGATAATAACAAATCCTAGTGTACTTATCAATCCACATATCATTTTACAACGCAAAAGAGGTCATTTGAGAGTCTTTGTAGGGTTGGTTTTTTGGGGGGCTCTTAGTCTTCATTAACAAGGAGCTGCCCATAAAGGCTGCTGAGCAAAAAGGGGGCCACATTACCTGGAAACAATAATGGAGTGTGACACCACATGAAATAGTAATTAGGTTTCACCCAGGCCAGGACACAGTTACTGTAATCGCTATCACACAGAATTAATTTCACACTTATGAAAGGATATGAGGTGAGATGGATTTAATGGTGGCCAAGCTACCGTTTTTCCCATGAACTCCAAACTTTTGAAAGAAGAGGTGGAAAAAAAGGAGAGGTGATGATCATATCATTAGCACTGGAGTTAGCAGCCCTGTCTCCTTAAAAAAAAATGCATTGCCATTGGAATGAGCTATAAATATCTTCTGAATACACAGACCACTGTATTTATTGCCCACTAGGTTTTTGAGACTAAAACAAAGTAGAAACATTTTTTAATCCCTTCAGAAGCCTCACAGAGAAAACGAGACTAATGTATGTGACAAACAGCAGCCTAATTCTTAAAGAACTGCCGTGCAGCAGTAGGATCAACCAAGGGAGGTAGGTTAGCATGAAAGCACCTGATGGGCAGTTAAGCTACCTATCTTTGTCATGGCAGACTAGCTCTGCATCACTGTCTGATGGCTTTGCATTACTTCTGGCCCTTTATTTTCCACTACAGTAATAATAAAGTTCCTGTTTTTCAGCAATGGAAAAAAAAAAGCTGTCCAGCACTATCCTACAATTGCTGTGCAGATTGTTAAAAACCTCCTAATCAGAAGCAGTAGATATTTACAATTTCTGGTGGAAGGCTAAGGGAAATTTGAGTGAGAAAGACAGGAAAATGAAATGTGTTTTCATTTAAAGCTGGAACCGCAATACACCTGGCATCTGCTTGTCTTTTTCTTTCTCTTTTTCAGTCTCCCTCACAAGTGACTGCTAATAAATAGATTTAACCTGTGCCATCTGTTGTTATACTTACAGACCCATTCACAGCAGACTCCAGTTTACTATGGCATTACATTTAATCAGTTTTCTTTTGCCAATGACATTTAAAAAAATTACACACGTCCAGGTGAACCAGACAATTTCAAAACACTGTTAAGATGCAAAGAGCACCTCCTCATGCATATATTATACTGCATTCTCTTTCATCAACTAGATCCAGTTAGTCTTGGAGTACATCTTAGCTGTCTGTATTTGTTTAAGGGATGCTATTTATTAATATACCTTAATGGAAAGGGCAGGAAAACCCTATATGGTATAGTGGATAGATTTATTTCCAGGGCTTGCATATCACCTTTAATGATCTGCTATCTACATACCACCTTTAATGATCTGCTATAGTGTATCGCTGTTTAAGTGATTGTTTAAGATTTCATTGTTACAAGTGGCCTCTTTGGTTCTCTTCCATGATTTTTTCCACAGATTTTTTCCCTGTCTTGCAGCATTTTTTACTTTCTAGGGGAAAAATACTGCTGTCAAGGCAGTTCATAACAGAATAATACTGGCTTCCACGGAAAGAAAGTGAACTTGTAACACTAAAGTTTATTCTGCTGAGCAGAACAGTAGATCGTAGCTCTGTCTTCATCTTTCTGTCCTCACTGTAGGAGCAGGAACCCTGTAGATAGCAGATCATTAAAGGTGATATGCAAGCCCTGGAAATAAATCTGTCTTGCTGTCATATACCCTGGGGTTATTCACAAATGAGTAAACACAAGGTTTTTTTCTTTCCCAAAGGTTTTTAGAGCCATAACTACCTGTGTAAGGAAACACAGCTATGCTGTTGTCTGGCAATAAGATAAAATACTGCAAATAAATCATTTGGACTAGGCATTGCCATTATGACACAGTTTTAGATCATTTTAACAATCATAGAATCACAGAATGTGTAAGGCTGGAGGGGACCTTCAGAGGTCATCTATCCAACCTCCCTGTAGTAAGCAGTGATATCTTCACTAGATCAGGTTGTTCTGAGCCCCATCAAGCCTGACCTTGAATATCTCCAGTAATGGGGCCTCCACCACCTCTCTGGGCAACCAGTTCCAGTGATCTACCGCCCTCATATTGAAGAA
>VZTU01017681.1:3148-132640 GCA_013400835.1 Zapornia atra
AGAAGCATATCTCAATTTACCTAGAAAAAAAAACCCCAAACCGCCAAAAAACTGTGTTTAACAGTGGATATACATTTCCAATTTTATGTAATTTGTAAGGCAAGTTTTATGTAAGGATTGGAAATATGACTGTTCTGGACAGCATTTATAGCTACAAAAAGCTGATACCCAAGAAAGCATTCAATAAACAAAGCATTAAAGCACTGTGTGTGATTCCATGCTTTCAAATTAGACTCTATTACAATTTTTTTCTATATTACACAAAATGCATTCCCTGGGGACAGTTTCTTTTTGCCTACAGCTTGATGCTTTGAGCACAGAAAATACATCAGGAAACATTTGTTTGCAAATATAAATAGTCATTTGCACACAAATGCTATGATGCCAGGCAGGGTAATAGCTGTGCTGTTCTCCAGTAGCCATACCGATAAGGGGATTTAATTACCTTCTTCCCCAGACACTTGGCTCTAATTTTGACCCAGTGAGGAATTTAACAGAATAATAGAATGACATTCAGACTGATTTTCATTAGGGAAAGTTAAAACTGCAGAATAATATTGAGGAAGTATGGGTCACCACTCTGCTCAGGACAACTAAAACAGCACGCATGTGACATTGCAAACTGGTTACTGGTTGGGTTTTTTCTATATTCTCAAATATCAGGAAGCACTTGAGAATAATATAAATGTCCAAGGAAATAAAAAAAAATCTTCCAGTGTGTTGTGCATCTATGCAAGTGATTGAAAATGAGATATAGAAATCATTCACTGAAAGAATGGTCCTTGCTGTGGTAATGAGACTTCACCCCAAGCAGACAAAAACCTAGGAACCATGAGGAACAGGAATCAGAATGGAGCACAGAGAAAAATCCCATCTCAGACTGCTGTTTTGCCCCACAGCAGGTTACTGGGACAGGCTGCCCAGAGAGGCTGTGGAGTTTCCTTCTCTGGAGACATTCAAACCCGCCTGGATGTGTTCCTGTGGGATTTAGTTTGGGTGATCCTGCTCTGGCAGGGGATTGGACTAGATGATCTTTCGAAGTCCCTTCCAACCTCTAACATTCTGTGATTCTGTGAATTCTGACCTAATTTACAGAAGTAAGGATTTATCATTTCACTGCTAATAACACAGGAAAGATGCAAGATGACTTGACAACGAAGTACAGCACAGGGACTATTTCAGTGATATACTGAGGTGATAACATCCATTTGAAACTTTGTATTATATAACCAATTGCTGATTATTTTTATTTTTAAAGGACACTGAGGGCTAGAAAGATTCTACAAGATTTTACCTTCTGCAGAGAATCCTGGCAAGCAACACATCCAAATAAAACAGAAAACAACAGTCCGTTGCATTGAAACCTCCATCCTGCTTTTACAGACTGTTCAAAACCAGTCTAGGCCAGGTGGATGTGCAGAACATCTGCTCAGACCATAGTCACAGACCATCAAACAGTTCCTACAGAGTAACAAACTTAAATAAGAAAACTGTTATGGGATTGTCTATAACATGTACATGACAAACATGGCTTAGCTGGGTGCCTGTGGATTGTATACTCCAGCCTGATACCTGAGCACGCTTATCACAGTGAAAGCAGCACATCTCAGAATCACAGAATCACAGAATCGTAGGGGTTGGAAGGGACTTCGAGAGATCATCGGGTCCAACCCCCCTGCCAAAGCAGCTCCCTATCTCATCCTGTCTGGACATCAGGAGTAACAAATCTACTGTGCTTCAGAACCAAGGAAAAAGCCCTGATGTTCAAACTTAACCACTCCTCTCCTAAGTAAAGCGAGGAGACCCCAGAGCCTGAAATCAGTTCCCTATACAAACACTAAGACCCAGAAACCAAAGAGGGGAGGCCTTACTTGCCTTCCAGTGAATAATAAAGCTCACTGGTAAAAACATTTCTAAGCAGAGAATTAAGTTTGGGTTTTTTGTTTAAAGACTGAGCTTTAAATCGTTTAATGCCTGTGCTGAAAATTACCCTCTGTAGCAGTGTGTTGCATGATATATACACAAAGCGGCTGAAGTCTTCACAGAATCACAAGGTTGGAAAAGACCTTTAAGATCATCAAGTCCAACTGTTCCTGTCCTATGCTAAACCATATCCCTAAGTACCTCATCTATGCTTTTTTTAAACCCTTCCAGGGATGGTGTCTCAGCCCCCTCCCTGGGCAGCCTGTTCCAGGCCCCGACAACCCTTTCAGTGAAGAACTTTTTCATAACATCTGATCTGAACCTGCCCCCCGTGCAGCTTCTTGCCATTTCCCCTTGTCCTATCTCCTGTCACCTGGCTGAAGAGACCATCTCTTCATCTCTTCATCTTCTACCTCTCTTGTGTAACAAATATTTTGAACTGTTCACAAATGTGTGATACAGTAAGAATAATTAAATCAATCTCTTGTTTACTACAAAACCAGTGTGTTTGCAAATGTTTCAGCACATGTTTGGAAATCATTCAGTTTGTAAGAAGCTTCCACTCAGCTGCAGTACTAATTGCACAGGTGTATCTTATGTACAAAAACTATTCTGAGCTACATTAAAATACATTAGAAAAATGTCCCACAGAACAAGATGCTGACTCCTGTGTAGGACAGCCTTCTTATGATTTACAGATATTATACCACACTCTTACACACATCAGATGTCAAAACTGGATGAAATCTGAATGGCAGGTTGCTCAACAGAACAAAGATTAAGGCATGTTTTCTTTTTTTCTTTTAATAATTCTGAAATAAAATTAAAGCATTTTTTTTTTATAAAGAAAGTCAGATTTTAGAAATATACAAAAATATCTAGTCAATATGGCTGTGCATGTATTTGTAGTCACAAACTTAACACTGATGGTGTCTGTATATAGCAAGGGGGCAATCCAGTTTGAAAACTCTTCTGTTCGTGTCAGCCAGATACGAAGTGCTGCCACTTTGCTACATAAATCACAGAACCACAAGGTTGGAAAAGACCCTTGAGATGATGAAGTCTGACCATACCTATCTTCTGCTGAACCATAGCCCTGAGCTCCTCATCTACTTGACACAACCACCTCCCTGTTCCAGTGCCCAACACTTCTTTCAGGGAAGAACTTTTTCCTAACATCTAATCTGAGCCTTCCCTGGCACAGCTTGAGGCCATTTCTCCTCATCCTATCACCTGTTGCTTGGGCAAAGAGACCAACCCGCACCAGTCTACAACCTCCTTTCAGGTAGTTGTAGGCCAAAACCTGAAAAAAAGATAAATTGCAAAAGAGTTCCAAGTTGGAATAGATTCAGTGGGTAAAACTTTGGCCTCAAAAGACATAATTTCCACCAAGCCACAAGGAATTTAATTTTATTAGAAGTTGATACTTGTATTACTGTTTCTTCTTGATGTCCTTCTTGATGTCACAGACCTCAGCAGAGTGAAAATATGACTCTAGTCTGAAGCAGGCGTAACATACTTTAGAGTTTGATTTTTTAAAAATGTGTCAGTATCTCCAAGTTCATAGGAAATAAATCCAATATATGCAATCACATTATCTCAGGTCTTCACCAGAAACCTCTCTCCAAAATATTTACGGCCAAAGGTCAGGCTATATACTGCAAGACAAAGTAACCATAGTAGCCTTACTTAGTTTTTCCATTCTCTTCAGATACAGAAATCTTTCAGTGGGTTCTCCTTCCTGCCTCAGCCTATTTTAACATGGCTGAGAGTAGAGAAGTTAATATTTTTTTATATTTGCATAACCATCCCTATACTGCTATTCCCCAGAAAGGAAAATGTCAACCTATTCATGTTACATATGTTGCACTGAGTCTGAACTTGTCTTTAAAAGACGACCTTATAGACTACTTGCTATTTCATCAATATAAACCAAGTAAAAACTAGCATTCATATTTTCCTGGATTTGAAGGTAGCCTGAAAAACAGCAGAAAATGATCATATTAATGTTATAGCACAGCAGCCCACAGAAGCCATATCATAGCGAGTAACCCTGTACTCAGCATTGGTGAGGCTGCACCTCCAGTTCTGGGCCACTCATTACAAGAAGAACATCAAGGCTCTCGAGAGTGTTCAGAGAAGGGCAACCAGGCTGGTGAATGGGCTGGAGAGAAAATCATATGAGGAGTGGCTGAGGGAGCTGGGGATGTTCAGCCTGCAGAAGAGGAGCCTGAGGGGAGACCTTATCATCGCCTACAATTACCTTAAAGGAGGTTGTAGAGCAGGTGTGCGATGGTCTTTTCAGACAAGTGAGAGGTGATAGGATAAGGGGAAATGGCCTCAAGCTGCACCAGGGCAGAGTCAGATCATTTAGGAAAAAGTTCTTCACTGGAAGAGTTGTCCAGATGTTGAACTGGCTGCCCAGGGAGGGGTTTGAGTCACCATCCCTGGATGTGTTTAAAAGACGGGTAGCTGAGGTACTTTGGGATATGGTTTAGCATAGGACAGGAACGGTTGGACTCAATGATCTTAAAGGTCTTTTCCAACCTTGTGTTTCTGTGATTCTGTGAAGAAGCAGAGGTTCACAAGCAATGCTCCCTGGACTGTCTCGAAGCCTCTTAAGTAGTGGTTTCTGCATGTGTCTTGCACACTGCAAGATTTGAGAACATGGTGGGTTTCACCAGCCTGCAGCTCATTGGTGTTACAGGAGACAAAGTACTAAAGATAAGGAGAATAATGCCAGACCTCTGGTCTCACTTCCATGGGCCCCTCGCTGTGGAATACTGTCTTTGTACCTTCCCCTTTGTGCAATTTCTTCTGCAATGCTCTGCTGCCACGTTTATACCCACCCTGCCCATGTGCAGAAAGTGGGATTCAGAGGCACGAATTGCAAGATTATTGGCAGTTTAAGTTTAGAACATATGCTGAGTTTCTAAAGGTTCTATGTTAGGCAGTGGGAGCATTTTACATCTTTGCTGGAATACAGTAACCAAACCAATAAACCAAACCAGTCAGGAATTTCTTATTAATTGTCAAAGATCAAGTCCAAAATTTTGCCATTTTACACATCTGTCTAGCTAATATAGCTCCTACTGTTTGGACATCCAGAAAGTTAGGTGACAAATAAAGATTCAGTATATTTAAGTAACCTACTTTGGTTCAGCGTGGATGGCTCATGTCAAACAAAAGGCATAATTCATACTCAGGAAGTAAAGCACATATGGTGGGTGGCCTAAAAGTGACCTCACATTGAATTTCACCTTTAATGACACCACAAAAGCTGGGTGTTGTAAGATGTTCTTTGTGCCAGCTGCCCCAGATCACACCAGGAAACCCTCTGCAAACTGAGGGTCATCTACCTACGTAAACATGACCATAAGTCAAACTTGTTTCTCTTCAAATGAAGTTCAGCTGCCTAATATCTGTACCTATAATGAACAGATACATGTGTATACAGGATCAAAGTGTCTCAAAATGGTTCTTTGTACCCTCCAAACTATACACCTGAAGTATCTGCTGTGGAAGTGGTGTCCCTTACTGCCCATTGTAAACAGGTGATAGATACCATGCATCTCTTCTGATTTCAGTTCCTTGTGTTAACAGCATTGGGAAAAACCCCTTCAATTACAAATGTTTAAGAAACAAAAAAATGAGGTTTTCATTTGGAGAAACTGTAGGAGGCAGCAAAGACAGCGGATTTGATGCTATATACTGCTACATGGCCAAATACATAAGCAAATCATGAACAGCCTCTTGAAATTCCTCTAGCTTTTTGAGACCCTTAACTATTAGTCACTGCCTTATTAAGGCTAATAGTTGAAATAAATTGATATAAAAATAACATATCCAGAATATTTTTAATGGGTTTGCACTGCATAATTTAACAACTGCCCTAATAAGAGAACTATGAAAAATATTGTATTTTAGGTGCTTTAATCACAAGAAAATTAGGAGAAATGCATTACATCTCCAATTTATCTTTTCTACATAAGACAGCAAAATAATTTGAAAAGCATAAGATTGTTATCATTACTATTTTTTCCCCTACAATAAAGCTTGTTATAAGAGATAATAATGTCACATTTTATTAGAATTTGAACAGGCAGCAAGGAATTATCAGGTTAGCAGCCACACTTACTCATCAAGCCATCAAACTTGTCAAGTTTTTCGTACACAGAGAATCTCCCACTAGATGTCATCGTTAACTTTCTGCAAAATACCAACTTCAGCTTCTCTTGAGGGATCTACCCAGACCCATGGAGCAGCTCATGAAGTCCTGAATTGTTCGAGGGAAATGTTTAACCTAAGCCCCTGGTTCAGGACCAGGGCTACATGGCTGTCACAACTCAAGGTGTTGGACTGGATTTAAAATTACAAAGAAGTTTAATGTTCGTATCTTTAATGGCTGAAGATTTAATAGACATAAAAGGAATGATTTTATTCAGCTACAGCTATGAAAAATCCAAGCCCACAGCCTTGTAGAACCAGTGAACTGCGATCACTACTCATAAGCCACCTGCTGCTACCAAATTTACCAGAATTTTATCCAAATAACAGAAGGAGTAACATATGGGCCTAAAAGCATGCTAACAGCTTTGTAACAGAGTAATTCCAGCAAAATTCAGAGTTGCATCATGATGATGGTGTGGAGGTACCCGAAAAGCATGGCTTATTGCTCCTGAGATACAAGCCTTAATCTTCCTCAAAACTGCACATGAAACTCCCCCAACATGAAAAGCCCCAGTGTAGGAACACTGGTGTTGGAATCTAGACTTTTACACTGCTCATAAGACCAAGTTAGGATACTGATTCACACACAGTAGTAAGCTGTTTTGAATTTGCAGTATAGGTAGAAGATTTTTGGACCTAGATTTAAAAATTAAAAAAAATAAAGGGGTTCAAATCTTCTTTTGACTGTTAAATCACCCAGATTATTTTCACTATAAAAAAGTTATCATCAAAAAAAGGGGTGAAGGATTTTAAAATTGAGTGCTATGCCTTGAAATAATAGCCAAAATTACCTATTGAAAAGACAAATGAAAGAAGTACAAAACAGAAGCTGCTGCAGAACAGCATGTTTCGCCAGCATTGCCAGCTGCAACCATCACACGTACACATGGTTTGGATTCCCAGAAAACTTGAACTTGGCTTTAAATTGACCTTAGATCAAGAGTAAAACTTTGGGATAAGAAAGCCTTATTACTTTTCCATGTTAGTTCAGTTAAGTTGACAACTGGAAGCTCTTACATAAATAGGACAGACAACGCCCTTCCCTCTAACCCCCCCAAGATTGTTTTTTAAAAGAGTGATTCTTGAACCTATAGCCTTAAACATGACACAGTGAGGCAAGTCAGAAAGCTGTCAATCAGCAACACCAAATAGACAAAAAATTTGGAATGCTTCCCCATGATTTAAAATTTCTCATGTTTTTAAATTCTCTCGTGCCTCCTGCTAGAGAGATGCCTGTTTGTAAATTCTCAGGGCAACTATTCAAAAGCAATTTCTCTCCATCTGAAGCCGTGCTCCTCACAATATTGACAAGGTCAGTGAGGTCCACAGGAAATAATTTGCTGACTAAGTGCTAGTCATGCAATTTACAGCTGCTTTGATGAGTGGCTTTCATTTATAGTACTTTTTTTTTCAAGTTACCAATCCATTTCAAAGAAAAAAAAAAGCCTTGAGTTATTCCTACCAATTTTATTGTATCCTCTCTGTAAGTGAGAATGTTTCCCAGTTTTTTAACACCAGATACAAATAGGTTTGTGCTTTTTACATATCCTGTGAAGTAAAACGGGAAGCAACGCCCACTTTACATAATTACAGCCACTTCTCATTCCTGTCACATGTAATATGAGATGAAGAAATAAGATATTAGAGCTCTGAAAGCAGTTCAGGGACATAATTGAAGGAGTGATTAATGCTGCTGCGTAGAAAGGATCTCCTTAATCCTTGGCATACAGATCTTGGCTCTTTAAAAGTACTGTGAGTAGACGTTAGAATGCTGTTCTCTGCCAGATACCCTGCCCCACATCATGGAAGTTTTACATCAACAACTTGGAAAGTTGAAAAGGGGGGAAAAAAGGAGGTCAAAGGATATCAAAAAAGCGATTTGTTCTCTTAAACAAATAAAACGTTGTGTGCACAAATACATTCCTGTACAGTTCCTGGAAACACATCACAGAAAGGTTCTTGAATGAAATGATACACAATGATCATATTATTCATTAACATTTAAACATGATTCCAGCGTACCACTCTGCAATATGTTCTCAGCCTGCTTTGCTGCAGTTAAGAGGAAGGTCCAAGGTTCATAGGGGAGGGCTTGTAAGCAGCTCACAAACAATGTGCTCGAAATTCCTTCCTTTTGTAGCAGGAGTGCAAAACTGCAGTTGAATAATTAAGCTATTGAACTAGGATTTATGCCGAAAAGACTAATTTGTAAGCTGTGGCCAAAGTGTCTGGGTTTGAAGTGATTTGCATATTTCTTCCTCTGGTATTCTAGGAATGCTCTGGGAAACTTGCTACCCCAGGTCTCAGCAGTAGGTTTCTCATGCATACCTTTCCAAACTTGTCTTTGAAAGCATGAAAGCCACGAGCGGGACAAGCATCAGTGTTATATTCATGTAGCCTATGAGCCAGGTATCCATGAAAAAGGATGTTAATCGGAATTTTCTCTACAGCATACAATGAGATTCTGTTTATCTAGGTTACATTAAAAATTAATCCTAATGATTTATGCAAAAAGCATAAGGGCTCTATTAAACAACAGTAATGAAAACCAGCCAAATGTTTATTTGCCAAGAGAAAAGCACACTTTATATCTGTGAAATAGGAGGCTGTGACGACACCGCACAGAACGCAGGGTAGCCCTGGGCATTCCCCCGCACACACTTCTTGTTACTCAGTACTCCAGTACAAAGCCTGCTCTGTAGTTGGAACTGAGCAAAAAATAGCATTTTACTGCCACACTTCAGTATTCACATGATGTTCCTTATTTCACTGCATAACAAATTCTTTAATTTAATCACGGGAAGTCATTAAGCTATCAACTTAAATCACTCCTCCAATATGAAAGTACTTTTAAATGCCAGTTTTAAGAAACACAGATATTATGGCAGAAGTGTTCACTTGGATGGAGTCAAATGATACAGAATGGGGAAGCCAGAGCAAGGCGGTGGCTATGCAGGCTTAGTAAGGGAAACAGGCAAAGCAGCCAGGCACTAAGGCCACCACTGCACGTAACTTGGTTTGTACTGCAATGTACATACACATTCATGTCTCTGGCTGACATTTTGTGGGGATTTTTTTTTTTTTCTTTTAAAATATTTCTTTTTCTTCTTGTGTGAGCAATTACATCTACCTCCCTTACGCAGACCAAAGCAGAACACTTTGAAAGGGGAATGGAAGACATGCTCCCTCACGAAGGGGTAACTGAGCATGCCTAAGGGAAAGAAGGTTCAGGATGCTGCGGGGTGTACCAAAAAGGCCGTGCTGGCATTCAGCACTGCCTCACTGCCAGGCACCAGGAGCAATGATCCTTTCTGGTACTCACGAATGAGGTGGGGAATGCATGCAGTCATCTTTGGCAAGCCACTAAGAGACACTGAAAAGAGAACCCTGCTATCACCTCTATTCACTGTCAGCCTTGTTGTGTTGGAGCAAACCCATCTACAACCACAAATCTTCACAAGGGATGGAACTAGAGAGGCTTAACCACAAAGCACAGCACCTTTAAGTTAGTCCACTTTGGAATATCATCGCAATAACCCTTACGGTGTAAACGAGTTTATAACTAAAGTAAGTGTAGCCAATTAGCACGCTAAAAACATGAAAGCTTTTTCCTCTGCATTTAAGAGACTGCTTGAACACTGCAGTTTTCCTGGTACATTCGTATTTTTGGCTTTAGAATGTCTAGAAAGATGCTTTCACAGAGGTTACAAGACCACATTTGCCTGCAGATGACAGAGCCACAGAGCGCTCAACTTCCCTGCAGCTTGCACAGTGTTTTACAGATTGCTCTTGGACAGCAGTTAAGTGGGGCTGCATTTTATTTTTGTTTAATGATGAGCAGGTTTTTCCACAGAAACAGCTACTTAACCAAACTTCTCATCTTTTTCTCAATGTGTAAACTTTTGAAAAGAATTTAGGGCCCTAGAGAAAAACAGCCGTCTCATTTCTTAATGGCAACGTAGCCATATTAAGTCTTCTTCATCTCCTCAAATTTCCTGTGCAAATCTGCTGTTGCAACAAATACCTATGTTGTGTCAAACACAACCTGCTTAACTAGCTGGCTTTTAAACTCTTAACCTCCATTTTGATACTACAGATGCTCTTGCAATGAAATACAGCAAAGAATGCTTTCACTTATTACTAAAAAGCAACTTCTGGGTTTGGGTTTTTTTTTTGCCACTAGGTAAATTAAACACACTCTGTACCGTGCATTAGTAAAAGGGAAAAAACCCAAACTCTATAGATGCATGTACACAGGAACAATTTTCAACAAACCAAAGTACAAATTGGGTAAGTGACAACAGAAGAACAGTGACATTCCAGTTAAAAATTCAGAGTGGCAGCCTAGCCTAGCCTCACGACCAACAGCTGCATAAAAAATACTTTCAGGTTGTCCTGAAAGAAAAAATACATACATACAAAAAACATACATAATTCCACCAGCAGCTTAGAAAACATGATTATTCAAAAGTCTGAAGAACATGCACCCCATCATAGAGGGGTCTGTTTAGATGGAAAGCAGTATAGCAGAGAAAAAACCTAGAGATCTTAATGGAAAAGAAGCTGAATGCAAGCCTGGAATGCACCAGTGCAGCAAAAAGCAAACATCCTGGCTGCAGTAGCCAGCAGGATGACGGAGGCAGTTCCTTCCCTACGCCCAGCACTGCTGAGACCATACCTGGAGCGCTGTGAACAGTTCTGAGCTCCCTGGGTGCAAAATGGGTACAGACATACTAGAGGAGCACCAGTGGAAGTGATTAAGAGATTGGAGTGTTTTTTCACATGAGAGACTGATAGCACTACAGTTGTTCAGCCTGGAGAACAGAACAATCAGGGGAAATCTCTGTTTGTAGAAATATCTGATGGGAAATTGTAAAGAGTCCAAGTCAGACTCTTCTCAGCAGTACCCGCCGAAAGGATGGGGGAATGGGCACAAACTGAAATACTATAAATTTTTTAAACAAACAAGTTTTATTCTAAGGGTGATGAAACACTGGAACAGGTTGCTCTGAGAGGCTGGTTAGTCTCCATCCTTGGAAATATTTCACAGAACTACAAGGTTGGAAAAGACCTTTCCAATCATCAAGTCCAACCATTCCTGTCCTATGCTAAACCATATCCCTAAGTACCTCATTTACCCTTTTTGGAAACACATCCAGGGGTGGTGACTCAACCCCCTCCCTGGGCAGCCTGTTCCACACCCTGACAACTCTTTCAGTGAAATACTTTTTCCTAACATCTGATCTGACCCTGCCCTGGTGCAGCTTTGTGCCATTTCCCCTTGTCCTATCTCCTGTCACCTGGCTGAAGAGACCATCGCACACTGCTGTACAACCTCCTTTAAGGTAATTGTAGGCAATGATAAGGTCTCCCCTCAGCTTCCTCTTCTGCAGGCTAAACATCTAAAACCAGACTTGACACGGCCCATATCAACCTGCCCTAGGGAACCCTGCTTTGTGCAATAGGTTGACTAGATAGTCTTTAGAGGTCCTTTCCTCAATCTTCAACTATTATGATTCTACAAAGAATCAATGAGACTTCACACCATACGTTTCAAAGAGCTCTGGCCAACCTACCTTCTGAATGGGTTTTCACTTGGTCTTATCTCTGAGTCTGAATGAAGGAGAGCACCAAATATACCACTTAATGAAAGCCAACTTCAGGCTTCTGTTTGCATTACATAACAGCACTGTATATGATACTAGAAAACATTCTCCAGTGGTATTGTTAGAGCACCACAATCCCTAACTGCAGATGTTTGCACAGCACTGGCAGGAAGCTGAAACACCCTTTGTCAAGAGGCATAGATTTGTTTAAACCACACAGTGCTGCAGGCTAAAAGAAATCTGTGCAGAGAGGTAGACTACCTCTGTATATTTGAACTTTAGTCTTTAAATACAGCTGGCCATATTCTAGCAGGAACACGGCATAATTCTTTCAAAGTCAGGGGTGAACATCTGCTCTATAGGAGCCTGACACTTTGCTGTAACCCATCTCTGTTGTACTATTCTGGTGGCCTAGTGTGGAAAAATAAGTACCAAGAGTCAGAAACATGACCTAGAGCACGGCATTCTCAGCTTCAGAGAGATCTAAATGGACCAGAAGAATAAATTACATAGTGCTGGAATTTGGCTAGCCAAAGATCTTAAGAGGTGCTGAAAGTATTTTCTGCTACCTATTCTGTTAGAAGCTGGGGTCAAGATTACTTTGTCCAGAACAGCTTGTTCAGTGGACATTGTTGTGAGCAGAAGTGCTTGAATGCATTAACAGCCTTTGCCTTATACTATCCGTCACGTGGAGGTCTTCAATCTCATCAATAAAGAAATTCAAAGGATGTAAACGTTGAAGAACATAGAAGTTAGTATCACTAAAAGAAAGTAACTGCTGTCATTTTGTCACTTGAAATGCTTTTGTTCTGGAAAAAAAGTGAGGAAGCAAGAGGGGTTCATCCTCTATCATTTCTCTCACTGTTTTTCAACTAAAATACAGGGAAAACAATAGTATAGATAGCAAAACAATTAAATTAATATATGTAAATTAGAAGAATAATTTTTTTATTACTTTGGGGTATGTAAATATAGAAAATTAGAAAACTCTTTGGTTGCAAATATATTCCAGTGACTTATGAACACTGCAGTTAACATGAGCAGAAGAATCTGATATTTGTTTTCTGTTCCATCTTTTCTGAGCTGCTATTAACTGCTGGCCCTGTATACTGGGCCTGGGAATAAAAGTACAGCAAACAGAGCCTCCCTTGGGACCCTGGTGATCTGGAACTTCATTGATGCTGCAGTAAATGAAGAACCTCATTTCCAATGACTGGCAATACTGACTACGCTGGCAATACTTGCTGAGCAGAGGTAAAATAAAACTATTTCATTTATTCAGTATCTAAAGCCTGTTCCAAGCAATATGACAGCCACTCAATGAAGATATTGCAAGAATCCTTTACAATAAAACCTGAAAACAGGGCAGTAACAGCTCCGTACCCAGTATCTTATCATATTGCAAAGGCTCATGGGCAAACTGGAATCCCTTAAGATTATGCCTACTTGAATCAGCAAAAGATTTGTCTGTAACTATTTAGTGAACAACAGCAGTTCAACTATATTCTAAAGAACCTGTTTGTTTTGCATTCTCCTGCCTTTGACAACTGTTCAATTCACCCATAAAAACCTGCATTGTTCTGGAACATGTATCTACTTGCAAGAGGTGACTCATTCTTTTGCTGGGGACAGCATTAAAAGTTAAGCTAACTCAACTTAAGTTAGAAAGAAAATAACAGATATACTGGCAGACAGGACTAAAAGGCTCACTAGTGTCACACTGTTAAGTCCTAGAAAATTACTCTATGATTCTGCTGCCTGAGCCTAAGATTCTTTCCTTTCTTCTTAATCTCACTTTCTGGCCATCATCCAACTTACTTGATTCACCTCTCAAATTGTAGCCTCTGTTGATCTTTAGAAAAATAAGCCCTTTGGAATTTTTTTTCCCCCTTTCTTCTTGTTGCCAAGGACTCTGTTTAAAAAGCATGCTTGCTTGACTTTCAGGAATTTGCACCAATATAGAATAGTGATGAGTTACAGCATGTTCAAGAAGTGCACATACTCCCAAGCACATCAAGAACCCACAACCATTAAGGCAGCAGTGGTATTACAATGTACAGATTGCATCATGGACTTTTTTTTGTTTGCAAGAAGGTTTATAATATTTAGTTTTGTTGATATTAAACCAATCAAGATCCTAAGCAGCCTGACAAACCTTGTGTTATCAAGGGCAGTGTTAAGAACTACATGAAAATTAAAACTATGTCTAGAAAATTTACTTGTTTTTCTTAAAAACAGTACTACAGAGGATGTCAGTAGAAGTAACTTTCCTACAGTATCCAGGGATGCTCTCAAACATTAACCCTCAAGGCCATCCCTGTGTATTTCATATTCCAAAACATCTCATTAAACACATATAAATCAGACTAGGTCTTTTGGGGAAAAGGGGTTTAAACCAGAAGAAATGGAGAGAGAAGCAGCCTTCAATTTTTGCATCATTCAGGACAGCAACCTGTGCCTTCCACAAAGGGGGATGACCCCATGCCCCACACTTGGCTAGAGTCTTTTCCCACATTTTCTCCTGGAACTGTTGTTCCTTGTACAAAAAAAACCCCACACATGCTCCCTATTTTTGATTCAGGCTTCCGTGCCATGAGGAAAAATCGTGTTGCAAGGTACCAGATGCAGTTTGGTGTTCAATGCACTGTTTCTCCAGTCATTCTAATATGTGAACTATGACAGCCAGGCTAAATTTCACCATCATCTCTGTGGCTTAGTGCTCCCCACTGCCATTTTTTCAGCCTCTAAACATATTAGCTCATGGATTTAAGTGAAAGGCAGTGGCAGCTTCCTTAGCCTTAAAGCTTCTTCTCATCTTTAGTGTAACAGTCCTTTCCCTGGCATATATCTTTTTGCAATCCTGCTAAAGTATAATGCTGCTAATTTATGGCACAATTCAGACACTGATACTCAAAAGGTTTTCTCCTGGGTTAGGAGCAGATTAAAAATCTAGTTCAGAATAACTCTCTACTGTAAGCAGGAAATCTTTGTTGTTATTTCATTCCGAGGTGTGTGTAACTCCCAGTCAGGGAAGGCAACAGGCCTGCCAGCAGCCTGACTCTCCTCATGGAAGACATAGGCCCTGACAATATCCTCAAGTTCCCGTCAGACAGAAAAGTTACTCATGCTGAGAGGATTTTGATAATCACATGCCTTGAAGACAGGGGCACAGACTACCCTAAACCAAGAAGGAGTTATGGAAAGATAGTTGGGAGTAACAGAACATGTTAAGAACCAGTCAGAATAAGATGGTCAAAGCAGCAGGTGTGTGGATGTTTTTAGGCGTCAAAGGTAGCTATAAGATATGTTTATCAGAACTCGTTATGATCACTAACCAATCAGTGTGGTGTAAACAGTGTATGCAACCAATTAGCAGTTTTATAGCTTGCCATGTTTGCAGTAACAAATATATATAAGCTGTGTGATTTCACCCAATAAATGGCTTCACCTTAAATTCATATCGAACTGTGTGTTGCTGATGTTTGCAACTCCCCACCCCAAGAGAACTGCATATGCACATCCTCCTGCTGTGAACACAGTTTTAACATGTTAAGAACTCAGAGCACCCATCTTTCCTGCTATGTCTGCATTAACGGAGATCAGAGTTGTAGACCTCTGTTTGCCTCCCATCACGCCAAACTATGAGGTAGGTANACTCATTCTTTTGCTGGGGACAGCATTAAAAGTTAAGCTAACTCAACTTAAGTTAGAAAGAAAATAACAGATATACTGGCAGACAGGACTAAAAGGCTCACTAGTGTCACACTGTTAAGTCCTAGAAAATTACTCTATGATTCTGCTGCCTGAGCCTAAGATTCTTTCCTTTCTTCTTAATCTCACTTTCTGGCCATCATCCAACTTACTTGATTCACCTCTCAAATTGTAGCCTCTGTTGATCTTTAGAAAAATAAGCCCTTTGGAATTTTTTTTCCCCCTTTCTTCTTGTTGCCAAGGACTCTGTTTAAAAAGCATGCTTGCTTGACTTTCAGGAATTTGCACCAATATAGAATAGTGATGAGTTACAGCATGTTCAAGAAGTGCACATACTCCCAAGCACATCAAGAACCCACAACCATTAAGGCAGCAGTGGTATTACAATGTACAGATTGCATCATGGACTTTTTTTTGTTTGCAAGAAGGTTTATAATATTTAGTTTTGTTGATATTAAACCAATCAAGATCCTAAGCAGCCTGACAAACCTTGTGTTATCAAGGGCAGTGTTAAGAACTACATGAAAATTAAAACTATGTCTAGAAAATTTACTTGTTTTTCTTAAAAACAGTACTACAGAGGATGTCAGTAGAAGTAACTTTCCTACAGTATCCAGGGATGCTCTCAAACATTAACCCTCAAGGCCATCCCTGTGTATTTCATATTCCAAAACATCTCATTAAACACATATAAATCAGACTAGGTCTTTTGGGGAAAAGGGGTTTAAACCAGAAGAAATGGAGAGAGAAGCAGCCTTCAATTTTTGCATCATTCAGGACAGCAACCTGTGCCTTCCACAAAGGGGGATGACCCCATGCCCCACACTTGGCTAGAGTCTTTTCCCACATTTTCTCCTGGAACTGTTGTTCCTTGTACAAAAAAAACCCCACACATGCTCCCTATTTTTGATTCAGGCTTCCGTGCCATGAGGAAAAATCGTGTTGCAAGGTACCAGATGCAGTTTGGTGTTCAATGCACTGTTTCTCCAGTCATTCTAATATGTGAACTATGACAGCCAGGCTAAATTTCACCATCATCTCTGTGGCTTAGTGCTCCCCACTGCCATTTTTTCAGCCTCTAAACATATTAGCTCATGGATTTAAGTGAAAGGCAGTGGCAGCTTCCTTAGCCTTAAAGCTTCTTCTCATCTTTAGTGTAACAGTCCTTTCCCTGGCATATATCTTTTTGCAATCCTGCTAAAGTATAATGCTGCTAATTTATGGCACAATTCAGACACTGATACTCAAAAGGTTTTCTCCTGGGTTAGGAGCAGATTAAAAATCTAGTTCAGAATAACTCTCTACTGTAAGCAGGAAATCTTTGTTGTTATTTCATTCCGAGGTGTGTGTAACTCCCAGTCAGGGAAGGCAACAGGCCTGCCAGCAGCCTGACTCTCCTCATGGAAGACATAGGCCCTGACAATATCCTCAAGTTCCCGTCAGACAGAAAAGTTACTCATGCTGAGAGGATTTTGATAATCACATGCCTTGAAGACAGGGGCACAGACTACCCTAAACCAAGAAGGAGTTATGGAAAGATAGTTGGGAGTAACAGAACATGTTAAGAACCAGTCAGAATAAGATGGTCAAAGCAGCAGGTGTGTGGATGTTTTTAGGCGTCAAAGGTAGCTATAAGATATGTTTATCAGAACTCGTTATGATCACTAACCAATCAGTGTGGTGTAAACAGTGTATGCAACCAATTAGCAGTTTTATAGCTTGCCATGTTTGCAGTAACAAATATATATAAGCTGTGTGATTTCACCCAATAAATGGCTTCACCTTAAATTCATATCGAACTGTGTGTTGCTGATGTTTGCAACTCCCCACCCCAAGAGAACTGCATATGCACATCCTCCTGCTGTGAACACAGTTTTAACATGTTAAGAACTCAGAGCACCCATCTTTCCTGCTATGTCTGCATTAACGGAGATCAGAGTTGTAGACCTCTGTTTGCCTCCCATCACGCCAAACTATGAGGTAGGTATAGTGGGCAATACATTCCCAGAAGCGATACGCTTCCCGCAGGGATCACAGAGCTCTCACCAATTTCCTTGTTATCTTGGGCAGGGAGAGAACACCCCTCTCAACATGGCAGGTGAAAATAAGCAGCTATCATCGAAAAATTGACCTGGCCTGGGGCTCATTCCTTTGCCAGGCCAAGAAATTCTTGGATGGTCAAAAGCAGGGTACAGGCCAGCTCAATTTACTTGGCAGCCTGAGATATGCCCCACAGACTATTACATCACTATATTTATGCAAGTCTAATGTTATGCAGGGAAAGCAAACATCTGTGCATAGATAAAGCCTGGTAAAAGCTAACAAGATTTTTTTTTTCTATACTCACTGCTTTTGTATTTTTCCATTAATCCAGCTATTTACAATACTCCAGATTTCAGCACAGAAGCTTATGTAAAGGTTTTTGCTTTCTATTACTCTCAAGGCACTTCAATTTTTCCTTCTAGAATAGCATCTACTAAGCTAAAAGTGTTGATCAAAAAAGTAAAAAAAATCCTTCCCTAGCCAAAACAGAGGAACTTCCAGTTCCACTTAAGGCTTTGTGAAAATTATTATATTTAATTTAATTCAGAATTTCAGAGTGCTTGATGTCAAATCAATCTTTCCCAAGAAGAGTTTCATGGAAACAGTGTGCTCATGCATAGAGATATACATTACATGGTATCTCACCCTACCAGAACTTGAGTTGGTGAAATTCATATCAGTTCTCATTGAGATGTCTTTTTCAAAGTGTTTTGTCTTATTTTTGAAGCTAAGTCTAAACAGCTGTGAAGCAACACATTGTGAACAACACTTAATCAGGTTTTGCTCTGTGCCAACAATCATCCTGGAAATTATTTTGAGAATTATAAGCACTACTCTGTATTAAAAAATAAGATATTGTTCTCAAATGGTATTGAGAGTCATACTGGAGGCATATTTCATGCAACTGAAGGAATCAAATATGGAAGCCCTAAATATGTTTTTCTAAAGAAATCAAGTGATGCTCCTAAATTGAGTCATGATAGACAAAAGGTAAATTTATAATCTGCTTCAGGAAAAAAAAAAAGAACTAAAAGTGTCCTATTATTCTTTAGTGAGACATTTATTAGCCACCAAGCAAGATTGACCCATCATCAATAGAAAGGTTTTATTGAGGTAAGCACTTACAGCAATGTCACTTTTATCTTTCTCAGTGAGAAGGTCAATTGTCTTCTAAATACATCATCACCAATAACTCATGACATTAGTCCAAAAATCACTGAACCTTGTTGCCAAGTACTACATTTTTAGATACACCTGAGTAAAACACAGCACTGCAACTGCTAAGCAAACATTATGTCTGGTTTAGAGTTCACCCTGTCTTTCAAAAGCAATGCACAACTAAAGGAGCCCTGTTAAAGAAAAGGGACAGCAACATAGAGGTTAAAAGCGTGTGCTTTACTCACCTTTTCTGCTTTGTGTACTTTTGGTATCTCTCCTATCATTGCTTACACTAGGTGGCAGTTACTAGCAAAGGCAGGAATTCCAGGCAAAGAGTCCATGGCTTTCTAAACATGTAACTAAATACATAATTACAGATAAAACCTGTAGCCCAGCACTATGAAGCTTAAACAAAATTATTACCTAAGTGCAACCTAAAGATCTTTAAACAACCATAAACACAAGTATGAACACCAAAGTTAGTGTCTCACTAGTGGCCATGCTACCAAAACATTTTGTCACGGTGCAGTACAACCAGTCATTGCTCTTTAGGTGAGTCACTAATTGTGGTATGAAAAGGTCAGGCTGAAAGCCGTACATGATATATTTGAAGGCAATCATCCTTTTCATCCAAATGCTGCTAAAAGATTAAGCAGGACAGAACACAGGAAACTTTTCCATTGAAGTGGAACACGCCCAAATTCAGTTTTCTATGGAAGTGGTATTAACGCATATATAAAGAATCCCAAAGTCTACATTACCCAACTCAGAAAGGATTAATTTAATCTTATTCGGTATCAAGAAAACTAACAGCTTCAGAGAAAGATAAACTAAAGCTTATTTTCACATGAAGCAAAGGGTAGCACAAGAAAAAATGCTGGTTTTAAAAGTAAGGACACTTTTAAAAGGTATATTTTTGTGGTGGTGCAGGAAGAAGGGGCAAGTCATTGATTACTGTTTAAGAACAGATTAAGAAGGCATTTGGACATCTACATATTTACCTCACTTTTATACTGTTTACCAAGACAGGACTGCTGATGGCAGCAATACCTCCTTTTCATAAGTGTCTCTTCATTGTGCTTCCAATTGAGTCATTTGCAGGCTGCTATCTTCCCTACAGGCACGAGTAGATCCTAAACAGCTGGCTTACAGCTTTCGACCTGACTCAGTGAAGCCCTCTAAGAGTATAATGAAGGCAACAGATTGTTCACGCTGCTCCTCACCAGATAGAAATCTCTGGATGATGAGGAACACAATCTGTTGCCATAAGAAAATTTCTCAGTTAAACAAAACCATTGCATCTCTTCCTACCAATTGCCATTATCTGCAGCCACTGGAGTTCCCTGGTTAGATGTGAATGTAGGTGTACTCTCTCAGGCCTGCTGCATGAGCAAAACTGCCATAGCAATTACAGCTCCTGAAGCACTACCTTAAGATATTTAAAGACAAACAGGGTTTTGCTGGAACAGACATTTAGCAGTGCATGCCAACATCACAGCATCCCAGAGCGCACAGCACCAGGCAGAATCACACTTAGCACCTCACAGGACAGTTCTTCAATAAGCTGGGTCAGTATCTGCAATTCAGAACCTAGATCTGCAAACCCAGTGAAGCCAAGAGAAGTCTTTAAAATAGTACTGGTAAGACAAGAACACAAACTCATTGTTTTTAAAGTCAGTGTTTATAACAGTAGGCAGATCACATACTTACCTGTTGCTGCACCATACTTTTGTAATTATATTAAAGAGAATCCTAAATATCAATGAAAGATACCTTAAAATGCTGTTATCTTTTAAGCAACTGTTTTAACAGTATACAGTTGTCATTTAAAACCAACAAATTCATACAATTATGAATTTCAGCTTTCAGCATAAATATACTTTGTAACAATTATTCCAGTAGTATGTTTTAGTAGGCTTTCAGAAGGATGGACCTATAACCTAGCTCTCAGATAAAGAGAATCTAAGTATTAATGTAATGTACCACATCTACTTATCAGAAGTCCCCTTTCTCTTTATTTCAACTTTTGCATACCACCTCTTTCCTCTAAAGCAAACAAAAATGTGGACATTAATCAGTCACCTTTGCCCTGACTATGAATATCCCAAGTGTAACAGTGTGCTTGGCACAGCAGGCAATATTTGGAATGAAAATAGCTTCATACCAATCAAGTTAAACTCTAACCCAGACTAACCTCAGTCCAAATTCTAATCAGACCACCAGCATTAGATAGAACAACATCAGGGATCCCTAAACTTGAAATGGCAACCAGACACAGTAAAACAGCGGAACCTTCCAGGCACCACAAGGACTTTCAGCTTCAGAGAATCAGCTTGCAAAAGCCTAACTGCTCACTTTCATCCTCAGCATTCCATCTGCATGTAGCATAAAACCAACAGCTAACAGAAATCCCTACTGAGTTGAAGAGACTGGAAACAGGCAGGTGCTGAGAAGGGACGTGGGACAGCTGGGCAATGCGGAGCTCGTGCCTCTGCTAGGCAGCAATAGAAAGAGGTGGTGAAGAGAAAGGACAAATCAAAGTGTAACAGTCCTAAAAACAGAGACTATGAAACGGAGTCAGAAGAGAATAGTCACAGTAGAAGCTAAAGCCTGAGATGGGCTACAGTAGTTTGCTGTGAACTTGTTTTAAAGACAAGCTCAAGTAGGTGGAAGGCTACAGAGAAAACTACCTCAGTGTAACAGACAGTTAAGCAAAGCAGCACTGAAAAAATGCCCATAGAGAGTAAGATGAGAAGGGATGCTAACTGCTGCTAAGGTCATTGTTTAGGTTACTTCTCACTGGAAACAAAATGTGGAAAAGGTAGGTAGGGCATTAAGTACCCTTTTAGTAAGGTGGCCAAGCACATCAATTCAAGTCAGCAGCTCCACCTGCAGCTTATGCCATCATTGCAGGCATCTACCAATCACAGGAAAGGGTCAATCCATCACCCATCCCCACCAGCTGAAACGACCTTTTGTCCTGATGACTCCCTTAAATTGCTGCACTCACCATTCTGCTGCCTACAAGGGCTCCACGGCAAATGGAAGTTCCTCCAAATCAAAACTTCCTCGGTATCCTACAGAACAGGCCTTTTTGCATAGCTTCAAGACTGCCCAAACAGCATTCAATTAGCTTATGATGCCATCACCACAGCAAGCTCTTGTGCCCCATGTTCCACATCACAATCCCCTGCAGCCCCTAAAGACAAGGCTCCTCCCAAGACATCCTCAGCCCTTCCTTGAGGAGATTATTCCCATCAGAGGGTCCCTTTCTATAGGGCCACAAGCCTGCTCAAACAAAAAGCATTCAAGCTTACACTTCTGGTGGTTTAGCCCTGGCTGGAGGCCAGATGCCCACCAAAGTCAGTCACTCCCCTTTTCAGCTGGACAGGGGAGAAAATATATATTGAGAGGCTTAGGAGTTGAGATAAGAACAGGGGGAGATCATTCTGCAATTAGTGTCATGGGCAAACCAGACTCAACACAGAATAAAGGAGCTTCTGGTTGCTTCTTGCAGAAGCCATCCTGCAGCCCTCCCTCCTCCACCAGAACCCAGCCACACAATGCTACAACACACTGTTGCTACCACACCACAGCCACAGCAAGTTGGACCAATGCACTAGCATTACACAAGGATCACCCCAGTGGTTCCCTTCTCAAAAAAACTCTTCAAATACAACTGAACATGAAGCATTCTGCTTGCTAACACCACTACCCATGAGTGCATGCTCTGGATCCCGTGCTCTTCCTGAAATCTACTGTTCCTAGTGAAATATTCAGCCCTTGGTAGAGGCCCCCTTGTTGAGAGCTCCCACAAACACCACTCACTTGTCTCCTCTGTGCCAGTGCTGCCACACATTTCTGTCACTTCTGTCACCTTCAAGGAACAGAGAAACAACATAGAGACTTCTGTTGCAGGAAAGGCCAGCTAATCCCCACCAAAGAGACACCTTTCATAAGATCACAGACCTGCTCAGACAGGAGGCATGCAGCCTATGGGTAAGGACTCCTCATATAAACAGGTGCTATTGGGGAAGGCAAACCTACCCAAGCATCAAGCACTCAGCTCATGAATATCATCACTGTGCTCTCCTGCCACCCCCACCACCCTCACACCATATGGAAGCCACACACACACACATATGCAAGTCATACAGAAAGCTGGTCTGCCCCCACCAACTTCCTTCTCACAAGAAAACAAGCCAGCCTGAAAACTTCAGCCTGCAAACCTGTGAAAGTGCAGCACACCTCACCCTACCACCCTCAAAGGCATCTGTGCTTTCTTGCAAAATCTCAACCCTCCTCAAGCCCCCAGCATTTCAAAGGACTGGAAACCTACACAAATCCCTCACCACCACCAGCCTTACCAGGTATGATAGTAGCTACAAGGGAGCAACCAGAATAAACAGCACAGCCTTCTTTTGCAGACTGTTTTATGGAGAAAGGTTCCAATGCTGCTTTACTTTAAAGCTTGTTTTCTCTTGGCAACTTTCTGACCATTTCTATACCAGTCATGCATCAAGGCTAAAACACAGGCTTCTGTTATGAAGTATTAATTTTCTAGGTTTTTTATATTTTTCTTACAAGTTTGAGTCTAGCAGTGATATGAGTGGTCAAGGTTATGACTTTAAATACAAAGCTGGCATACAAGTATTGCTTGAGATAGAGCCACACCAGTTTTTGTAATCTACCTGTATCCTTTCCACACAAGAAGGGTAGTAAGCTTTTGGTGTCTTGAAGGAAAGGTCAAACATCTTAACCTCTAAAGAAACTGAATCTCTCAGTGAAAAGTTAGTGGGTGTTGCTGCAGTGTTAAAACAGAGCACCTGCTCTAGGTTACCATAAAGCAGAGCATTTAACTGGGCTGCATTTGTTCCTTTGGAAGGGAGTTTAATTGCTTGCTGTAATTCCTGCCCAACAGGATGTAGGGTCTAGGCACTAATAGCTATGAAAGCTTGTTTTCAAATCCTGAAAAGCTTTGGACCTTGTGCCTGTATGGTAGGTGTGATTCAAAACTATAACTTTTGCTGTTGCTAAAAGTTTTGTTTCTGGCCACTTTATTCCTATTTTCTGAGTTATATAGCTGTGGATTTTTAGCTTGGTTTTTACTGTGTGTTCCCAGTTTTGTTGCTGATGAGCTTGACTAGTATTATTTTTTCTTTAGAATGAGAAAAGCCTTATAAAATAAAGGTTTAATGTATATTGAATTAAGAATTTAATTTGTTCTAGTAATTTGGCACCTACTTTGATTTCAATAAAACTTTGGAAAGTTATCATTGAGAAATTTTTTTAGTTAATTTTAGTGCTGAATTGAATTAGCAATGGAAGATTTCATATGGATTGAGAACATAATAAAGATATCTTTATTTTTTTTAAATAAGCATGGCTTGCTAATACTTAAAGGGGTCCTGCAGGAAAGTGGGAGAGGGACTGTACTTCAGGGATTGTAGTGATAGGACAAGGGAATGGCTTCAAAGTGAAAGAGGGTAGGCTTAGATTAGATATTAGGAAGAAATTCTTTATCTTCCTAATGGGGTGAGGTCCTGGCACAGGTTGCCCAGACTGGTTGTGGAAGCCCCATCCCTGGTAGTGTTCTAGGCTGGGTTGGATCAGACTTTGGGCAACCTGGTCTAGTGGAGGGTGTTCCTGCCCATGGCAGGGGGTTGGAACTAGATGATCTTTGAGGTCCTTTCCAACCCAAAGTATTCTATGATTCTATAGGCTTACTTCTGAGGACAATAACTGATTCAGTGTTTCTTCTAGACTTTTTCTGAGCCTTTCATTGCTGTCATAATATTGGATTAAAGACAGCAAAGTCAAATGAAATACCACTAAATTGATGCTTACAAAATAATAATCCAAATAGTAAAGAAAAAGCTGAGCAGAACAACATTAGGCTTCACAGTAATAGTAATTTAATACAGATAAAAACCACTGTAGCATGCCAAGAAGTAGTTAAAGTTGTAGTAAGAACTGCAGTTGACTTGACCCTGGATAAGGCTTCTGTAGACAGAGCTTAGTTTTGCCACTTGACCTAGCTTTGCCATTCTGTGCAAATGTGTTAGTTGATTATTGCTAGTAAAGTGCTTTTAGGGCCTGTAGCTATTGAGTAGGTGAGAGGAAGTTCTATGTATTTGTGGTGCTTATAATAAAAGTGAGGGAAAACTAGCAGAGTGCAAAGACTTTTACTGTGGTATGTTAGTGAAAATTCAGGCTACTCTGGGCTTATAAATTAAGGTAGGAGTTGGCCATCAAGATTTGGATCTGCCCAGTGCTGTTGGGCAAGGCACAAGAGTTGAGTGTAGCCTGCTTATGAAGTAGCTAAGTCCTCATGGAGTGGAGAATGAGTGGGAGTTACTTGCAGTCTCATTGGCACAAGGCTAATGGGCAAATTGCTTTTCATGGGAACTCTTATCAACTTTGGCAGAGATACAGAATTTGAATTTCTGGAGAAAGTCTTACGTCTTTAATATTTTCTGAGGAAACAGTGAACTGTTTCAGTGCAGACTTTGAAGTGTAGTGTATGTGTAAAAATATCAAGTCAATCAAATGCCAGCTAGATGCCAAGCTAAACTATAGTAACAACCACATCCACTGCAAGAAATGTAAAAATGACCTTTCAAAAACCAACTGATAAGGGAAAAGCCTCTGTAGTAGCACTTGCAGTAGGTATTTTTAGATGTTGTAGGTGCATGTGGTTTAGCTAAAGATTCTCCAAACCCTCACTGGGAATACAGATTTAGTCATACTGCTCAAAGAAAGTTAGATGCCTGCTTTGCACTGCTTCAGGGTACAGGCTTGGAGTTGGAGTTTTCTTAGTACAATCCACAGTGAGGATTGGAGATAGTAAGGATTAAAGCTACAATGATAAAATAATTCCAAATTAGATGGGAATAAGAAGTTACTTTTAAGTCTTGGAATCTGCTGACAAATAGAGATGGAGATAAAAGTGGACTGTACAGTCCTGGTAGCCCAATTCTGCTTAATAATATAACTAGATGTTACAAATAACTCTTTTCAATATACTCTTTCCATAAATCCCTTCTCTTGACTATCACCTGTCTCTTAGGAATTTCCCATTTAAGATCTAGTTGGAGGGAGAAGAGGTGGAACTATTTTCCTTCTTTAAAGTTAGGAAATGCAGTTCTGGGTGATAGAAATACCGAGTACGAATTTTGTAGTATAAATATATTTCAACACCTGGTTGGAAGCCTCAGGTGACTTGCTGCCGAGGTGTTCTTAGCTGGGATGAAGTGCTAGAAGGAGTCTGCCTGCTGTTCCTCTAGCCATTCGCTCTGTGGTTACATTCCTCATTAGGGTTTTTATCTAGAGTGACCCCAAAGCTTCTTAGTGATAAGGCAAAAGTGGTGTAGCAGAAGCAAAGCTGGCAGGAGAGCAAGCAATGGGTCTGGTGCTTTGCCAGGTGAATTGAGAGGTAAATAAAAGTGCTTCTGAAGCAGCACAGTGTTTTACTCTCATGTAACTTTCTGTTCCGGACTCTTTTCTCTTTTTCCTCTTGAAGGCAACAGCAGCTTGCAAGCCCTTCCAAGGCTTGGTCATATTTGAAGTAGGCAATAAAAATATCAGTACTTTTTCTGCTCTTGACAGATACTTGCCTTGTGCTTTACAGTATTCAGCTGTGACTGAGTGGTAGGATATCATGAACTGGAAGCTTACACAGTAGTATTATTCAAACCTATGTGCTATTGCCAATATAAGCTCAAATATATTTAATGCTATTGCAGCTCCCCGGAAGCCTTTCAAATTGGTTGGTTGACTCTGAAGCACCTCTTTATCATGACTTTGTAAAACCCTGGCAAATTAGATTAAATAACTGGACCTCGTGCTTTTAAACTTTTTTTTAATGGAAATTAAACTCTATCAACTTTGCTTCTGACAGTGTAGCCCTGCATAGATACCCATGAGTTGTACTTGAGTGTGATAATGAGAATTGCTCAGATTGGAGAAAATGGCATTCCCCTGAGGATGCAAGCACCCTTTAGGTCTTCTTTTAATCTCAAACTTGAAATTTTTATTAATTCATTTAGTAGCTGCTCTTTTTTTTTTTTTTTCTGCCTTTTTTTCACTTTGTCATGTAGGATACTAACACAGACCTCTGCTCAAGGCTTTGCATTCCAGTAGTCTTAAAACCTAGCTATGTATACAGTCTACTTTGAGGCTAGGTCCTACGGATGATGTACAGAAACCCTGTAGGGTGCTAATTCCAGTAGATACTGAATTTTTTGAAGAGTAGGTGCTAAAAAAAGTTAGATGATAATTCTTTGGAAGAGCTTGCCACTTAAGAAGCATACAGTTTTGTGTTTAGTAGCCTTAGAGTATGGGAGAGCTGACTCGTTTACGGGTCTGAGATTCCAAGAGAAGGCTACAGCAGCGAAAGCAGGCAACTAATTCTCCACAACAGATGTGGCTCAGATGAATCCACCTGGGCATTCCTGAAGCCCAATTGTCTCTTTCCCTCTAGTAGAGCTCCAGGTCTGCAAGTGGGGCTAGTTCCTATGCAGACTTGAGTCTGTGGTAGGACTCATGTTCCAGACAGCAGCAGCATGTTGGTGGTGTTAGCTTTCAGCCTGTTAAAGGGCACTTGAAAAATACCAGCTAGTGTGTTAAGCATGTAACTTTTTTAAAGGAAAAACAGAGTAGAGCCCACAAAATAGTGGAATGTGGGAAATGACCTGATTTTTACTGTTAAATATTTATAACGTTTACTGGATCAATGCTTGTTTCAGCTCAGCAAACTGCTAACTTATGATAAATCTTGCATTAACTGGAAGCAATTATATTTTTAACAGCCAAAGCTTGACACCACTGGTTTCTAATTTAAAAAGGAGTTTCTAGTTTTATAGCTACACTGCAAACACAGACCAAAATGCACCGTAAAGATGGTGCAAAGACTTTCTGTGTTATTGTCCCCCAGTTATTAACTTGTCCTCTTTAGCAAAGGGAAATAGCTGCTCTTTGTTTTTAATGTTAAGATTTTGATTTATTAATATAAGAAAATTTGATGATGGCACATGGACTTCCTTGTTTCTGCTGTGCATTTGTTAGACTTGAGAGATGTTTCACATGTGCCTCCAGAATCTGATTACAAGTTCCTTGTTCATTTCTTCATGCTGTTTTTCATGCTGTCCTCCAAGCTATTGCTCAAAAAATAAAGAAATAAGCTTACTGTGGAAGGTTTTAGATTTCCTCTTCTCAAAGCAGGTTTAAGAAATGATGCTGTTTGTGCTTAAGGGAACTTCATGACTCATAGCTTGTCAGAAGGTAGTGATCAGTCAGCTTAGGCAATGTGCAAACAGGTAAATAGGTCTGTTGTGCCTAGAGAATACCTGTGCCAAAACCTATAGTTTATGTGAAACTGCTTGAAAAACATCTTTAACTAGAATAAGGGGAAGCAGCAGTATCCTGAGATTAATATGCTACTTCTTTCTCTATTCAAGCTTATGGTAGGGTTTTCATAGACAAAGGTTGGGTTTGTCTTGATGTTTATCTCCCTAATGAACCTGTAAGTCTAACTTTTTCTTCTGGTTCTATAGATTATGTTATCTGAGCTGTGCATTTTAATTTCACTTAATGTACTTGCTTTGGCATTATGTGTGTTTATCACAGGGGAAGACCACTTCCTATCCTGCACTGCAGCTTTTTCTAGTGAGCAGAAAAGAAAGCGTATATGTAATCTACCAAACACAGATTTAGAATGCTAATTCTAAGCTCTCTTCGCTCCAGAGTGTTGATTGAATGTGGTCTTTGTGAATTGCTGTGTTGTTAGATTTCAGTTCAGTTACTTTTAATCCCCCTGGATGGTGAGAATGTGCCCAGCCATTGTCAGTGCCCTGCAGTTGGGCAAATGTAGCCAAAATTTTAAGTAGGTGATGGTTGACCTAACACAGCTTTGTTATACATAAATGCAAAAGGAAAGCTTCAACTACGTAGATTTCTTTAAATAGTTAAATACAATGTGCAGTTGAATAAAATGTTTTGTTTAATATTAAAAAGGCAAGGAAGTAAACAAATTGATCCCTGGTCACTTTGTGTTTCCCAGTACAGCAAACATAGTAAAGATGTTGAAGTTGTTCGTAAAATGTATATTTTAAAAACTGTTGTGTCCTTTACTTTGAAAAACTGAGATTTTAGACAATTTTGAAGAGCATCAGTCCCAGTTCCAAAAAGCCTAGAACTTCAGATATTAGGTGCTCACATGGGATTAAATTGTCTGTGTACAATCTCCTTGATGTTGGAAATCCTTGAAAGTCATTTCCTAGGTGGCTGCAAAACAGGGTTTATTTGGGTACAGGCATCTGCAGTAAGAAAAGTGATTCTGGGAGCCAGAGCTCAACTGTTACTTGATTTTCTGTTAACCTTGGTAACAGCAATATGTTTGTCTAGGGATTATCAGATGGAGGAGGGAAGGGTTAGAAAAGGATATCATATGGTTTTTATACATACTGAGAAGGCTTTGTAGCTCTGGCAAAGCTCAGCTTGTTAGCACCAATTCACACCAAAGCCCAAACAGGATTCAGACTCTGCCTGGAAGCTAGTTCTGGCACCTCTGCTCTGAAAGAGTATTTAATACTGCTACCTGATTTTCTGAATACCCAGTTTTCCACAGGGAGAGGTACATAAAGATGCCTTTTCAAGGTAGCTCAGTGCTAAGAATTTACCTAGTCTTTGTGGGTTGATGTTTTTCTCTCTCTGATATAAGGAGGCTCTTAACCATGTTTCCCACTTCCTTTGTGATTCCATGCTCTAGCAGGCTGAGATGCTTTTTGCTGCTTGTTGAGAGCTCTTTACTGAGCTGAAAATGTTTAATGGGCAGAAAACAGGCTATTGGTACAGGAGGGCAGGCCTGAGTCCTTGTTCCAACTCCACTTGTGTACATCACCCAATGGCTATCAGAGATGTTTTTACCATAGCTACTGAGGCAAGAATGAGCCCTTAAAAGGTTTGCTAATAAATGTTGCATGTATGAAGATGACATCATTAACATAAAGTTGGGCTACACATTTCAGAAGTGTTGAACAGCAATGTTTTGCAAGCTTTGGTTTAGAGGAACCTCTGAGAACTGTACACCAGAAGACTTCAGCTTTTTTTAGTGGCAGACTTCTCAATCTCTCTGAATGGATACAGTATGCTGATTTATAACATGCTGATGCACAGTGCTGTTGTGCTGTGGTGATCATGCACTATTATAAGATTAATTGTATTTTTTACAAGTTCTGTATGGATGCCTGTGAACATCAGGAAACACAGTCTGCTTGTTTCTCTCAAACTGAGACTAGCAGATATGTGCACACCATTAGTTACGGTGTGTTGGTAATTTTATTTAGGCTTGTAAAATCTAAAATAGATGCAAGAACGCTATTCTTGTTTAAGTGATGCAATTCATAATACCCTTCTAAGATGGATTAGGTAACCTTCTTTAACTCTATCCTCTAGAGGTCTTTAATAACCTTAACATATCTGTCATTCCCATCTGTGTTAATTTAAGGCTGATTATGCTAACATGCCTTAAAACTGGAAACCACCTGACCATTCAATATTGTTTTAAGCAGATACAGCTTATAGTACTTTCAGAATATAAACACAAAGCTTGCTATTGTGAAGTAATTAATTGTATTAGGCTTGTCCTTGGTCAGTCTACATGCAGGCTTGGAAAGCTGTTAGCCTTTTATGAGAAGCTTTTCTTGATTTGGAATTTCCCTTCCCCCAGACCAGCTTTTTGCCAACCTGCTGCTGTTCTTGTAACAGTCAGTTTTCTGAATGTGTGCCCTGAGAAATAACTGAGCCCAGCTGAAGGGTAAGGTGGGAGCAGTGATCTCAGCTGTCCTGTCAGGTTTGCAAGGAGGAAAAGGTTGGGTTCCCAGTAAGAAACAGATTTGGTGATGCATCTTCATTGTGCATGAGTGCAACACATGTTGTTTAAATGCCCTGTGTGGCATTACAGGCTGCTATACAGATTGCAGAAAGAAGGGCAACACAGGAGGGGTGATGTATTATAACCCTGCACAGTGACAAGCACACTGCAATGTTTCCATGCTGGAGTGTTCTCATTTCAAGTTACCAATGTTTTCACTGCAATTGAAAGCATCATTCAAAATAGAAGAATTACAGGGCTTGCCATCCTCTTGATGGATTAGGTTAAATGATGTATTTGAAGGAAGCACTTCTGTTGTGTAAACTGTCAGGTTTTTCAATGGCTAAATTAGATGTATTGCTAACTGTTCTCCATTGACTGCTTTATCTCCTGAGATTTAAAGTAAGGCTGGAAGAGCTAGCTAATCACAGATGTCTCCTGTTTCTTCATAACTTGGTTTTGTGTGTTGCTGTGAGACAAGTGACACTTAAATGTGTAAGCAGGATCAAAGAGAAGCTGCTGCTAGTGTGAAAAGGCATATGCTACTGCTGATCCACATAAGTGTTTTTAAGGAATGGGGAAAGGAGGACTGTAAACTGGGGACTAATGGCTGAGTTGCACCATCATGATCATGCAGTGGGTTACAGTAATGCAAATGGGATTTCTCTGGAAGTGGGCTGCTTCAAATACACACATTTAAATATGTAACATTGACTTGGGGGCACAAGGACTGTCATAGTTTTGTTTAAATTTATAATATATAGGCAGGTATTAGTGTGTTGAATATTTATTTATTAATTTTTTTACTTCCAGGACAATTTAATGAGCAGAAGTTAAAGGTCACTGGAAATTTATTTGGTCAGGAGCCCTACGTGGTGTTTTTTGTCTTAGTGAATGTCATCTTTTATCTTCTGTCTGTAGCATCCATCTATCAGCAAAGTGTAGTATATTTGAATAAATACTGCATTCTTCAACTGAAGTTGGCAGTTCTTATTCTGATAGGGGTTTTGCAAAACTAGAAAGCAGTAACAATTGTACTGAATGTAAGGGCCCATAAATAAGCTGTAATATATGCTTTAATTATGTTGACTCAGTCCATTTGTGCCACAGCATGAGAGTGTGGGTTGTGGATGTAGGTATAGTAGAGAAACTGATATGTTCTGATATATTAGGGAAGAATCCAAGTTCTGATTTTTGCAAACTTGCTATGACTGTATTTTCTAAGCTCATCTAAGTTTCTATCCTTATATGATATATAAGAACAAATTGATTAACTGCTTGTGTCCATAATTCTCTAAACTTGAACTACTTTGTATGCTTGCCACAGCACTGGCATCTCTGAAATTCAATGGGTGCAGGTTATACCTTGTGTATAGGACAGTGCTTGGAGGGAATTTCTTGAGGTTAAGTAATTTTGAACTGCATATTTATGCAAAAGAAAAGCATTTTCTTTAAATAAATTCTCAATACTCTTAGAAGAATGTTTGATTCTTTCTAAAGTCCAAGTGCCTTTGGCACTGTGCAAAAGGAGAACCTGATTTTAAATAAAATCTAATCAAAGTGAACGTGAAAACTGGTTTCCCAAGGTGGTTGTGGTAGGAGTGAAGATGAGTTTTTTAGAAAAACTAAGGGGAGAAAATAAATAAAAGTACCTATACTATTTAGAAAAGTTTATGCATTTAATTTTCTAACAGTTTCTCTTCAAATATTTTTCTTGGCAAGGAGACAGAGTTGATGTGAACTTACTTACAGAACATAGAATGGTGGGGGGTTGGAAGGGACCTTAAAGACCATCTAGTTCCAACCCCCCTGCCATGGGCAGAGACACCCTTTACTAGCCCAGGTTACCCAAAGTCCTATCTAACCTGGCCTTGAACACTGCCAGGGATGGGGCTTCCACAGCCTCTCTGGGCAACCTGTCCTAGTCCCTCACCACCCTCATACTGAAGACATAGATGTATGCATCCTTTTGTTTGTTCCCCATGCTACATGTGTTTGCATAGAGGTATTTCACTTCTGGGAAAGTTCAGAGGACTGAAGATTATAAGTAAGCTTTGGCTAAGGGCTCTCCTTGTTAATGAAGGAGACTCCATAAACTACTTAAGTAATTGTTTCATAGCCCTCTTATTGACATGTCTTTCTAGATAAGGATTCACTTCATAGGCTGTATGGTTGGGATTCCTCAGAGTACTTTGGGTGATGGTCTGGAACAACTTTTTTTGAACCTGCCCCTCAGAGTGGGAATGCAACATCTTAATCAGTCAATCATCTCTGCTCATTGTAGCAATCTTTGTTAAGATATTTTTCTTGCCTGTACTTCCTCAGGCACTTGTTTCTGGGCCTGTAAAGAAATAACAGAATGGGGTTTACTTTTACTTTTTTCTTCCCATCTCTGCCAGTTCACAAGGATCACTTCCTTTGGCTAGCTTCATGTGGTTAGCCTTCCTTCATTTCCTACAGCACATGCTGCAAAGTGCTGTAGCCTTGTAAAATAATCTGTTTTCTGAAATGAGTGTCCCACGTGTATGCAAGCTGCTGATCAGATGCTAACTGTACTGCAGTGGGTTTTCTTTAGATGTCTGGCATAGCAAAGCTTTATCTTTCTCTGGATTTAAAATGCCAAATTTCCTTCAAGTGTAAGGCTCTGAGCATTCTCATTATGCTATATAGTCACACTGACTATGCATATATATTATACAAGATTCTGCAGAAATTACTTAAACTGAGGCATACCTACTCACTTTGGAGGGGGGAAGGGAATTTCCCAAAAGTCTGGTTCTGTTTAAAGATAGTTAAAATTCATCCTTTTCTGGGCATAAAGTGCAGCTCCTCACAGTTGGCTGCTTCTGGGTGGCTTTATTCTCAGCGTGTTGGTTGCTTTAGATTATTTTAATGTATGTATCCTTCACAGGATTATAAATGCTGTAAATGAGTTCCCAGACTTCACTGCTGAAGCTGAACCTCCAGACATTGTAGACATGCAAGTTCTATGTTTGAAGGGCTACATGTTGTGAGGGAATTCATCCAAAGCTTCTGTCAGCAGAAGCAGGGGTTAAAGTACAATGTGGTTCAAATGCTCACTGGCTTGATATTCCTAAATCTGGATATAGAAGAGGCTATCAGCTTAGAATAGGCTGGGGCTTGGTGAAGATTTTTTTTCATCCTTAAGAAATTGGGTAATTCTTCTGGTGGTCACACAACTCAGCACCATGAGAATGAGACTGATGATTTAGTCCATCCTTAGTTCCATTACCTACCTTGTAAGCACAGATCTCTACTATATGTGGTCAAAGTAATGCTTAGAATTGTGCCTTAGACAATTGTATTTAAAGTCCTGATCCTGGAATTTGCATTACTCTGTGAAGTACGGACTGGTCTATTATAAGTTGTTCTCACTGGAGGCTGACAACATAATAGTGTGTCATGAAATGCAGAAGTGGAAAATAAGTTGTAATTCAGTATGTCTGTTCTAGTGCAAAATAATTTTCTTCTGGGTTTTCACATTAAAAGAAATTGAGTTAGTTTTTTTTTTTAAAGTTGATGAAGTTCCTGCAAATTTGAGTATCTAGATATTTGCCAGTCTTAATTTAGTCTTAAGCTGAATTTCTTATTTTTAAAGAATCATGTGTAAGCTACTAGTTTTCCTGCTAGTAGCTTTATGTCTAATACATCTTTCAACTGGAACTAGGTGAATGTATCTGGTTTTGACCAACTGTGTCAATTTCTCATTTGTCTTGTTCCCAACCTTCCCCTTTAGTATTCTCTTGCCTTTCCTTAATATCTAGTGCTGGGCATGATGAGTGAATCACATGAGAGGTAGCATACAACTGCATTCAAGACACGTAACTTCTGCCATTCATGTGTATTTAGCTCAATGAGGCAACTGAGTGCTAAAAGGGTCTGCTTTTTCTATAGGTCCAGAAGACAGAGAACCATAATACCTCAGTCATTGAGTGAGAGGCAGGAAGTGTGGGAACATCTTTATTAAAACCTTATTAACAGACTCCATTATAAAAGAAGGCTGAGACAGCTCTCCCTATTTTACCTCAAGTAAATATGCAGATCACTGTTTCTTTAGAGCTCCGTTGAATATCAATGCAAATCTAAGACCCCTCAACAGTGCATAAAAAAAGTTATCTAGAGAAAATATGTCTATGTTCCCATTAACAATTAATGCAGGTAAACAACATGAATCTGTAGAATAAAATACATTGTGACACAGACCTTATCCACACTGCACTTCAGGTGGGAATACTTCACAGGATCATGCTAGAACTAGTCTGAACTGAGCATTGATGAAGGGAGTGCAGTACATCAGAATAAATACAGACAGGGTCACTAGTGTGGTGTGCATCAATGCCACGTGGATATGTTGAAAAATCAGTTGCCTTAGCAATTGTTAAAATCTGTGTTTCCCTACATATGAATTTATGAAACTTAGGTGACACTTAGACTTTAGATTGGCATTCAGTAGTACACTTGCATCTTTTTCTCCAGGAGTATTCCTTGTATCGTGCAAGTTAGCAATTTATATCTTTGCATAATGAAGAGAAGAAATGGTGTTTTCAGAAAAAAAGTGAACCAAGATGGTATATCTACTCATCAAATTCTATAGTAGGTGTTTTTGGGATAGACTACTATTCAGGAGTAGGTGTTCTTGGGAGAGACTTATCTGACTTTTACCTATTAACTAATATGAGCATGTCACACACTAGGTAATCATACTTCGAGTAAGAAGTTTGGCTTTTTAGATACCTACATGTTTTCTTGCTTGCATAGACCCTCAAATTTATTACTTCTATCTGTATTTGCACATATAAGCTGATGTATTGGATATTAAAGGACTGGAGATTTATAATGTCAGTTATTTAAAGTTAATAAACTACAGTGCTAGCTAAAAAGAAATGCTAGCAAGTATTTAAGAGGGGATGCTAATAGATGATGTATAGAAATGACCAAACAAAATTACTTCATCTGATAGTTCTTCATATTTACTGGATTTTAGTTGTTTGAGTACCCAGCTATCAGAAACAGTGTTTCTATTAGATACTTTACAAATATAAACTCTTTAGGTATTATGTGCCTATTACTAGTTAGAAGAAGGGATAATGTCAGGAGGAGAAGGTTAATCTTTAGGCAGCAGTGAAGGATCAATTGACATAATCACCAATGCCTTGAGCCCGTCACATAAATACGTTGCCTTGGTTAAGATGAGGCCATTTTAAAAATAAAATTTTCAGTTTCATTTCTTGTGCTTGTTAGACTTAAAACCAGACAGTAGGTTTTTCTAGACATCTATACATTTTGTGTATGCTTATTTGAATATTGAACACATGTTCTCTTTCTGTAGAAATGTGATTTCTTGCAAGTCTGACTGGTATGGACATACAAAATGTGCCAGGCTGGTTTTGTATGGAGGTAGTGCTTACAACTGTGCTATAAAACCTGAAAACTGGGCCCTGTGTTTCATGGCAACAGGCATGGTTTGTAGCAGAGACATGTTGCTTTTGCCAGAAAGTCTGTGAAACATCCACATACTTTAGTGAAGTATTTGGTCTAATATTTATGTAGGCCTAATGTAGTGTTTCAGGGAGTCCTTTCATAAAATCATGTTTGCATTTGGCACTACAGACTCTCTAGTGCTCTAAGTGAAAACTGCATTTACTTATCAAGGAAATAGTCTTTAAGATTGGTTTATGGAATAAGTATTAAGAATAATGTAGCGATATTAGTATCACTATCCACTGTACTTAAAATAAAGACTTAGACATAATAACATGTAATCTAGAAGAATAAGTCTGCTTTAGTGTTGGTGCAAGTGATGTGTTGGGCTTGCAGTGAAATCATGAGGAGGCTTTCTGGTATGGTCCATAAAATGATCTGTCTAGGGATCTTCAAAATATTTCTCAGTTGTTGGATGACTTTCATTTATTGGATTGGTTAGGTAAAAGTGTATTTGGAAGAAGCAGTGAATGGTGTTCCTCATGAATAGTGTAGCAGTTCTTGCAGCTTTTCCATGTGAAAGTTGGTAAGTTTATCCTGAGCCATAAGTGATGCAGAGAGAGATTCAAATGTGACATAATGTGTTGCCATAGCTTGGTGAAAAAGAAAAGCTGCTGGTTATAGTAGATTTCAAGGATCTGGGAGGAGATGGGGTATATTCTTTCAATATACACCTCATTTTTCTGCAGTAAGAAAACTCTAACCAATCTCCACAAAAGCAAGGTCTCATTTGAGTTAGATTACTTTGTGAACTCAGATGCTGAAAACACTGAAAAGTGTTTTCCTGAAGTTGCTGTAATACTTGGAGTATTACTGAGGAAAGCTAAAATAAACCAAACCTGTACAGTATAATTATGTTTTATAGTTCACTGCTATACCCTGAATATAATCACATATTGTCAAATTAATGGTAAATGCTTTTCTGCAGTATCTTGATAATCAGGTTGTTTAGTGTTAATTTTGCGTTTCCCCAGAAGATATTTTTGCCTTATGCTGTGTTCAAAAATAATAAATCCTGCTCTGGCAGGGGCCTATTACCAGTTGCAGTGAAGCACAGGCAGATTAAGCAGTAATGACTTTGTCTTCTCAGCCACGTTGTTAGATACAGCAACACCAAAGTGATTCAGAATGGTGTTCATACATATGCTGAGCTCTGTTATATATGTATATACATTTTATGCAGTGTGCATTGGCCATGTGCAGGCTCTACACAGGCACTGAAGTTTTTGCTCTTTCCTACCATTACTGTGCCTTTTAGTTTAGGCATTTTTTGCACTATGTGTTATTTTACATATTTCAGAATAATATCTTCAGCAAAGAACTTGTCCCAGATGCTAAAATAGAATATGATATGCAAATGTAAGCTGATTTGGCTACGATTTGGTAGTTTGTTTAGAAAAACCTTATAGATAATTATAAACAAATGAATATGAAAGAAATGCTCAGTTTTTCTGATGGAGGAAAGAATGCATGTTAACTACCCTGAATTTGCTTAATCCTGAGATTAAGTCATATGACAGTTTTGGTTAGAATAATGCTATAGAAGAACGTAGAGCTCAGCTCCACTGCCACCACAGAATTTTGGACCATTTCGGATTAAAATTAAGCCATATAGGGTTAAAATTCCACAAAGGATCTAATTACTTAAAACTAAACACCCTAGTATTTATTCTTATGCCATTACATTTAGTGCTTACCCTGCAGTGTATAAGAGACTTTGGGGGTCTCCAGAAGTAAATCTAAAGTAGACTATTGAGCTGCTGCCTGGGACTAAGCATTAAGCATTTCCTAGGATGTTAGGAGGGTATCCTGACCCCATGAACTAAAGCAGCTGGTTTACAGTTGAGAACTAAGGTGAGGGGGATGACACAGACTTTCTGAAGTCCTAGAAGAAAGTTTTCTCTAAATTCAGTAATATTGTCATCCTGACAGTCTGTCAGTGATGTAAACACATCCTAAACCTCATGTAAAACTGGTGTGGATTTTTGACTAGAAATACCCTTAAGCTTCAGTGATACATTTGCAGTGATTAGGAACACCAATAATGTCCACTAATGTGTATGTCCTGGGTTGCAATGCTTAGTATCTTAAACACTTCTCAGTAGCTCAGTTTTGCTTAAAAATTAGTATTTTTAGAATTCAATCTTTAAGATAGCTGTTGCTCTCAGATTTTTGATCTCCCTTAAAATCTCACACTCGTTTTAAATTAGGCCAATTGCAAGTCTGATTCTATGATTCTGTGATTCTAACTGCTGTCATTTCCTATTATTATCTCACTTTAAGAAACAGGACAGAAATAGTATTTTGTGGGCTCCAGTTAAATGAGAGAGAAGAGTGTATTGTAAAGTTGAGGCTGACAAGAATTTGCTGCTTTCATGTATTGTGAACTGTTGGATTCAGGTTACCCTAAGTAGCCATGTAACATGTTGCAAAGGTGGAGTGCTAATGAATACAGATTCCATGACAGAAGATACTGTGTGCTGAAGTAAACTGATATTCTCCAGCTTCTATTAAGCGACTCCCCTGAAAAGACCTAGGCTAACATCAGAAATGGTGGGAACTGGCTTGCGTTCAGGGTTTTGTTCAGGTCTATTCATATTTGGTGAAAAGGGATGGATTGAGAGGAGCTCTTTTATATGCAGTGGAATGGTTTACCCAGAAAGTATGAAAACATGAATAAAGAATTATTGAACTGAGATGACTGAATGAAAATAAGCAACTTTTAGCCTTATGTTAGTACTCAGATGCTCAGAGAACTGACCTAGCATCGTACAAGCTAGCACAAGACTAGAAGCACTTAAATGTAACTTATGCTGTGCTTTTGCTAAACCAATTACTTTTATTGACACCATCAGGCTGATCACACCTGAAAGTGTGGTGTCTGAGAATCAGTTTATTTCAGGTATTTCTAATGCTATTTTTCTGCACAGCACTTTTCAATGCAGCATTCCTCAGGCAAGCCATGAAATTATTGTAGTAGTGAGAAGAATTCACAGTAATAGAACTACAGGTATCATTCTTTCAAACAGAATTAACAGGTGAGATTGTACAGTCAAAACCTGGATGTGCAGCCAGTCATGCAAGTTTCCATTTGGTGCTGATCAGCTAGTTTGGGTGCTACTGAAGCCTGTAGCGAATTAGACTCCTGTTCCTTAACCATGCTGTCTCTCTGAATTCATATAAAATAAGTGCTTAGTTTTTACCCAAAAGACAAGCTAAAGCCATTTAAATGCTATTACTCCAGGTCCTTATGTTAGTTGGCAGTTTTCTTTGATATGTGAACTCTATTACTGACATATTAAAGCCAAAACTTTGTTGGATGGAATGGTTTGAGTTCCCCCACTATGGGGGTGAAGAAAAAAATTAAGCATTAGAAATTCAATGCTTTCTAGAGAGAAAACTCTAAATGTATACTAAGTTTATCTGATTTCCAAAACTAACAGTACTGAGTAATCATGTTGAATACGAAATTAAAAGCTGCCTGAAACATTTGGGATTGCATAAAGCAATTTTTTCCAAGTTACTTTACAAATGCTGCTTGTCACCCTATGACATTAAATATGTACCTGAAGGGGGAAAATGTGTTCCCCAACCTAACTGAAATAAGCTTGAAAGGCATTATTTCAATTGGAACAGCTTTCTTTAGAATGATGTTAAGAAGTCTGCTAGAGTTTTTAATATATTTTCAGTAGAAAATAGTTGCGCCCACATTCTGTGTGTGTTTTGGGTTTGCATGGCAAGGTTTTGGTAGAAGGGGGGACTATAAGGGGGGCTTCTGTGAGAAACTGCTAGAAGCTTCCCCTATTTCCAATAGAGACAATGCCAGCAGGCCTCAAGATGGACCTGCTGCTGACCAAGACCAAGCCGATCACTATGATGAACTAACTTCAGCCCCCATTCACTGTGCCTCTGTGTTGCTGGCAGTGAGGAGGGAGAGAAATTGAGAATGAAGTTTAGCCCAGGAAGAAGGGAGAGGTAGGGGAAGGTGTTTTCAAGGTGGAGTTTAATTACTCATTATCCTATTCTGATTTGATTGGAAATTAATAACAGTTTTTCCCCATGTCAAGTCTGTTCCGCCTGTGATGGTAATTGAGTGATCTCTCCTTGCCCATATCTTGACCCATGAGCCTGTTGTATTTTGTGTCCCCTGTCCAGCTGAGGAGGGCAGTGATAAAGCAGCTTAGGTGGGCACCTGGCCTCCAGCCAGAGTCAACTCACCACAGCGCACAAGCATAATCAAACTGCCCTTCTGTAGAGTTGACATCCATGCAGGTGTGCATCCCTTTGTGGTCATCCTGCCGCATTAACAGATATGTCCCTACTACAATAGGAGCAGGAAGATCTCAGTTCTACTGTCAGATCTTTTAGATTGCTTTTTAAAGGGCTAATTTTATCCTTTGTGGTAGTGGGTTAACCTTGTCCAGCTGCCAGATGCCCTCCCACCTGCTCACTCACTCAGTTTTACAAAGAAAGTTTAGTTATATACAGTAATGTAAGTATTTAATAAAGGCATCCAGATGGTAAGCCAGGAGTTCTGTATGTTACTCCATGATTTATTCAAGCCAGAAGCACTGCAGAAATATTCATATCAATATCACTTCAGTTTGAGTATCATATTCCTAAGATGTACGAAATAGATGTGTGTGCATATTTTTAATCAGCCTATTGAGTGTGAAATTCTGCATCTGGTATTGGGAACCCAAATGAGGAGTTGCTTTAGATAGAGGTCTGCCTGAAAAGCAGGAAGGATTTAAAGATTTGGTTCAGACTGAACAGTATGCTGAACTGTAGCTTCTGCAGAGCACAGCACATGCCAATCTGAGCAACTAAACTCACCCTCATGCATGGACTGACAGTAACTGGTGATGCCACCATCATTATACAAGCGTGGATGAGAAGGTATTCAACATGTGACTGTGAGCCTATGAAGGAATCTCTGCACTTGCTGCTTTTGACACTATTCAAGCCTGCTGAACTTTGCTGCCTTCCTAGAACTTAAGTCTGCACTCTTGACAAAGTTCTGTCTGCATGATGCGCTGCTTAAAAGGCAAGAACTTCCAGACACCTGTAGATAGCCTGCCCAACTATGGTACTTGTCTTTGCTATTGACTTTGCTGTTGTTTGAAATAACTTGGTAGTCTTGAAAGTGAACCAGCCTGTTATATTTTATTTGAGAAATAAACAAACGTAAGGGAAACTGTGAAAGATGTAGATATGCCCACCCCTTCAAGGTTCGTGGCAGGCTTCAAGATCATCTTAACAGGCTGCTTAGGATGTGTATTTGGGGTTAAGGCTATCAAGTATCCCTTTCTCAAATAGGAGTATCTGTTAGGAGTTAGGTGAGCATTTGAAAGAAGTAACGTGGAGATACTAATTTTCAAGTATTTGTTCCTTCTCTTTAAATTTAATTTGATCAAACCTGATTGTTTCCTCCTACTTAAAGTGGGACATCATTTTTTACTTGTTGAAAAATAGTCTTTAAGTTTGGGGCCTGAGCTTCCAAATATTTTAGGAAGTGAGCCATTTTGCTATGCAAAGAAAGCACTATAAACGATGTTTTGCAATATACTTGAATGAATTAAAATTATTTAAAACAACAGGTAACTTAACACATATGCAAAACCATGAGTGGGTATAATGCCAACCTAAGCCAACCTGAAGCAAACTTCTGTGTTTACCTATGATTGATTTGGTTTGAGCCTGATTCCTCGGCAAGGAAGAAACTTTCAGAACTGTTTTTAGCTGGAGACATTAAAGCGTTGTGTTTGCTCTCATGGTGTCAACATGACCATTTATGGTTGGACTTGATGATCTTGAAGGTCTTTTCCAACCTAGTGATTCTGTGATTTAGAATTTTGACTGTAGCTGTAATAGTGCTTATGCTAGGAAAGTTTTTTAGAATTAGGATGGTGGAGGAGTTGTGTATTACCACGAGATTTATTGATGTGAGCCATGAAGAGTGTTGATTATTTTGTAATCTGATCTACAGTATGCCTGGTGCAGCTGCTCTGTGGCTCATCTTGATTTAATTCCAGCAATTAACTGCACATTGTAGCAGCCATGTGCTTCCTAGTTTCCAAATAACATCCATGTACGAAATGCAGTACCACACCTCAGTGTCAAGATACATACACCTCAATTTCTTCCATAATAGTCTTGCACAGGCTTTAATGTTCAAAATGTGGTATCGCTAAAGTTGGTTAACCTTGGAGCACATGTTGATATAAGTTACAATATTGTAAATATTTAAAGAATTTCAACATCAGGGGTGTGACCAAGAAAGCTGTGATTATGTTAGATCTGTTTTTCAAAATAGCTTGTGTTGAAATCTAGCATATGATTTGAATTTTCTTCATAAATCCTAACACTCTTAAAGGAGTTTATTTTTTAAAACCCCTGAAAGTATGCATTGTTCACACTGAGGGGTTTTTCTGCACGAAGGGCATAAAATCTGCATACACTTTCTATTCTTCTGTTTCTCATTTCTACTTCAGGGGCCCATGTACCTTTGCAATTACACACAAAAGATAAATAGCAAACTAAAGCAAAATAACTTGTGAGGAACTGACTGAAACCCCCATTCCTCCAGTCCCTGCCCCTCCCTGTGCCACAATGGGGGGAAGAAGGGAGTGAAATCATTAATAAGTTGTCTTCTAAGAAGGAAGGGGTGGGGGGAAGGTGCTTTAAGATCTGGTCACACTTCTCACTACTCGACTCTGGTGTCACTGGGTGTGCAGTGCAGCGTAATAAAATAGGGAGTTTTCTTTCCTTTATTCTGTGTTGAGTCTTTTGCCCATGACGCTGATTGCAGAATGATCTCTCCCTGTCTTTATCTCGACTCCTAAGCCTCTCCATATATATTTTTCCCCCTGTCCAACTGAAAAGGGGAGTGATAGAGCAGCTTTGGTGGGTGTCTGGACTTCAGCCAGGGTCAAACCACCACAACTTGTCACTTGAACACAAGTTGGCAGGCAGATGGTTGAAAGCCAGTTCCCCAATTCCACAATTAGCTGGAACCTACCCCCTTTTCCTAGTGTGAACAAGTCCCACAAGATAAAAGGCTGGGAGATTTGTAAATGTAGGCTAACATAGAAACTTTGGGAAAGGGAGGGAAGGGGTTTTATTTTTCTGGTATAACATGCACTTTTTCAACAAATTCATGATTTTCAATCTATCTTACATTGCAGTGATCTAACTGGGGTCCATAAGTCTTAAAAGAATGTATCATCAATGCTCCATTGCTTCAGGTATCACCTAGCTGATAGGTAGTGCTAAACAGGTATCCTTCTCTTGAATCTGTGATTTTTTTTTTCAATCTCAATCAGTGTTTTCTATTGGTTTTAATGCTTTCATCACTCTGTTTCATCTTTGCCATCTGTCCTTTGTAACCATGGGTATCCTTGGATAAGCTTAATGTTTATGGTCTGTCTTACATAATAGTGGGCATGTCCTTTACGTATTTCAGTTTTCTTTGACCTCACCTTAGTGTTGTCTGAAAGATTTTTCTGCTTTTTTTTTTTTTTGCACGACTCTTATAAAAATAACATCGATTGATTTTGTTATTGTGAACTCATATGTAGCTTTTCCTGAAAGCAACAGTGTATGTCTAAAAGAAAAGTCTGTCCTGTGGCTTAACTTCCCTGAAACGTAGCCTCTTTGCCTGTCCTAAGCTTAATTGAGACTCAGGTTCCATTTGAATAGAGTATTTTAAGTATTTCCAGTTCAAAACAAAGGGCTACATTCATGCTACCCTCCAAAAACAGTGTTCTGTTAAAGTTTTATGTTAAGGTAAACCCAGGAGAACAAGAGGATTAAAAACTCTTCTTTCCCCTTCCCATGGATAGAGCAGTGAACTAACTGCTTGTAAAACAGGGTGATAACAAGAAGCCCTAAAAAGGCAGCTCCCAGGTTACCAGGTTCTCTGTTATGTATGGTTAGGAGTCTAAATGTTCATCTGGAGCTTCTTAACCAGCAGATGGGAGGAATCCAAGCTTTCATACTGACTGGAGAGGCTGGAAACCTGTGCTGCATAGCTGCTGGCAGGCTACTGGGCAGATTTCTACTGAAATCTTCCTCTGATTTCAGGAAGCTCATCAAAATATTTTAGTCAAGTATTGAGCTATCTGCCTCCTTAGAGTAAGAAATTTCTTATGCTGTAAAACTTTCAGCTGCTTTAGCTTCACGGAACCTGTTTATAAATGGGTATTTTGGGAGATTCTTAGATGCTGGTATATTTACTCACTGATATTTGCAATTCTGAGTTTGCACGTAGCTTTATTTATGTAGTGCTGCTCATTCTGAAAAGCTATCCCACTTAATTTTGAGCTGGATAACTGGTGATTGATCATCTTCAGGAATTAGTTCGTCTCTAGTATAACAGTGGATTAAAAACAAGTGTATTTCTCATGTTCTGTTTCTTGTACAGGTCATGCAGTGTCTTAACGTTTTAGACATTGTCTAGAATTTAGTTTCATGTTGATAGTCATGCCAGCTTCTTACTGTAACTCAGTTCGCTTCATTGTGAAAGATCAGGTTATGACTTGCTGCTGTAGTTTTGACTACTTACTCAAATGACAATTTCATCACAGTCAGGTGCATCTAAAATTAAAACTTAGTTGCATTTTGACCAAAGCCTTTTTATTTTCCTTGTGTTGCTGTAAGAAATTACGTATGTTGTTTGTAAAGGCTTGATGGCTTTGTATGTGAAATGTAGCCTCACAATAAGAAGGTATTAATGCCAGCATTCCTATCCGTTCATATAATCAAATATCACTGAATAGAAAATGTAATACATGTTTTTATCCTAAATCATGAAAGCTACCTTGACAGTTCAGCGTTCACAGCATATCAAAGGTAGGTTTGTCACACAAAACAATCTAAAACGTAGTTTGCTAGAGCAGATAGTGCACTTGATGAGGTTTTACTTGCATTTATTTAGTCTTCAACCCCCTATACCATCCTGCAAGAGTGGTACACCCTTTTATAATACACTATATTTCCATGTGTAGGCAAACTTCTGTGACACTTAAATAAGACTCTTTCTTTGTTGGAAAAATTCAGGGCCTTTTTTAGAACCTTTGAAAATACTTTTATTAAACTATGGACTTTTTTTTTTGCATTTTTGAGAACTTAATATTTGCTGTCAGAAAAGTTTTGACACAGATCTGTAGATTTGTAACTGCAGAACTCTAACCCAGCATAGAAATAGTAGGAGCTTTCAGTAGTTGGGGGTTTTAGGGCACAATTGCTTTAGCCTAAAGTATGAAACTAAAAAAACATTGCCTGCTTCAGTTAAATTGTTGTATACATAGGCACTGAACTTGGAAGTTGTTCCTATAATCAGTGGGTCAAAGTATGTTCTTGGTTATGTTGACCCAGCTGCTCCAGCTTGCGTGCAAACTTGGAGGAAGAAAATTCTGTAACACACAGCTTATAGAAACAGTTCACTGAAAGCAAGATGACTAAATGACCAACACATGTGTCTTTACAGGGTAGATCGCAGCTATTAGTGTGGGTAGAAAGAACAGGACTTACCAAAGAACAACTGCTGTTGAGGGGTCTAGATGTTTGCTATGACTAGCATTTCACTACCACTGCTAATTGCCTGGATTTCTCTTCTGAGTGGTTAGCTGGTCATGAAGCATATGGTAAGTGTTTTTATTTACAGTAGAATTGAGGAATTGTTTTGCTTAATAAAAAAACAAAACCTCAAAACAAAACAGTTTTGCTCATCTACAAGCAGTGATTTTGTTAATGAAAGTCACTCGTAAATAAGAACCTGTCAAGGAAACAGTTGCTCCAGTCTAGGCCTGTTCACAAAGTTGCTGCAGGGATTTGGTACAAAGAGCCTTATGGAGCAGTGGAGGAAGAAAGGATCATTAAGGCTAATAAAAAACTTGCAGGGTAGGCAAGGATTTTAATGTGGAATAGCAGCCAGTTAACCAGATAGACAGCTGGATGCATTTGCCCTTCCTGCATTTGAATACTGAACAAAGTGAGGACAGATACTTAGATAAAACATCTGTGGAATGTTGGTAGGGTTAATTCATAGTCTAATTCAATAGTGGTAAAACCTTTCTGTAGTATTTCTAATTGACTCTACAGTGTTTTCATCTGTTAATTTTTATTAAGCTCTTTACAGAGAGAGTGGTGAGGTACTGGAATGGGCCGCCCAGGGAGGTACTGGAATGGGCCGCCCAGGGAGGTGGTGGATGCTCCATCCCTAGGGGTGTCCAAATGCCAGGTTGGATGGGGCCCTGGGCAACTTTGTGTAGATTCAGGCCTGGAGGTTGGTGGCCCTGCCTGTGGCAGGGGCATTGGAACTCTGCGATCCTTGCGGTCCCTTCCAACCCAGATCAGTCTGTGATTCTATGATACTTGGAATAAAGTTTGAATATAGAAACCCTTCAAGGAATCTGATCCATATGACAACCTTACTGGTGTCTGAACTATACTCATCTAGGATGTGTGCATAGTATGAAATGATCCTGTGTGAATAGTTTGCAGAAAATCCAGAGAGAAATAAAAATATTATTCTATTCATATTGGATTGATCTTTGCTGGATTTTTACAGGTATATAAGGGGAGGAGTCTACCTTTTCTGTAGAATGATTCCTGTCGAGGATAGCTGGAGTTGTTTCTGGTAGATATTTGTAACTGAAGCAATATTAATTGCAAAGGAAATGTATGCTGATGCCTAGCAGTAAAAATTGAAGCCTCCTATGTCCTCCCTTTTTGTAAACTGCAGATTTCTTTACATTGGCTTTAATCCAGCAATGAAACCAGCCAGTTACTTGCACTGCATGCTTGGAAATAAAACTTGCCTCTAACTGACTCAGGTTTGTCACAGACATACCAATCCTGTGAAGGGATTATTTGCTTTAGAGGCTCTTTACTTTTGCTCTAGAAAATGAAGGCAGAAGCTACTTATCACACTGAAAGGAAAATGATATCTTTGTGTGATTTATAATGACACTGTACTGTTGGCTGTGTTATTCTTCAAGAGATGTTAGGAAGTAATGTTAAGTAAGCTTTTATTTAAACAGATAAATTTATGCTTACCAGTATGGATAGGGGAGAACGTTAGAAATGGCTAGCAAATGACATGAGATAGGCAATATAACAAGGCAGTAATTTACTTTCTGTCCATGTTGAGTTTTGGTTAGTTGCTTAGGTATTGGAGTCTGGTACTTGAAAGCTGGAAGGCATGTAAAATTTGAATCAAAAATACACCTTTTGCAGACTGGGAAAGTCTAACTATGTTTAATCAACTAAAACTTTGGAAAAACTCCCAAGAGTAATTTAATTTAAGATCTTAAAATGTAAGTGCTCTTAATTTTAGTAATTTCCATATTTCTGTTGTGCATTGACTTTTTTGATGCTAACAAATTAATCTTGTTATTGCTGCATATAAGGAAGTCTAATGATATATATCTAAAAAATGCTCGTATTTGTCCATCAGCCTTTGTTTATTAACAAGAAAATATAGAAAACTACTGAACATTCTACTTTACAGGACAATATTAAGGCTAATTGACTATTCATGCAAATGAAACAATTGAAATAAAAATTGTTCTTTTGTCAAAATAAAGCTCATGTATGGAGTTTTTATTCAAGCAGGTACTCAAATTCTTTTAGATGTGTGATTGTACAGCTGTGGGCTGAACAGTTTTCCATAGTTACTATTGTACTGCATGCCCACTGTGTGGTTCTGGTTTTCTGTAAGGTTGCTGTTCTGGTTTTTTAATTGGAAAAGGCTGTTTTGGTGAGTGAGAGTACTTGAGAGAAATGGACACAGAGAGTGCAGTGAGATGTGTTTTGTCCACTGAATGGTTAGATATCAGGAAGAATTTCTTTACTGAAAGGGTAGTCAAGTACTGGAACAGGCTGCTCAAGTAAGTGGTGGAGTCCCCATCCTTGGAGGTATTGGAAAGGTGTGTAGATGTTGTGCTTGAGGACATGGTCTAGAGGTAGACTAGGCAGGGTTAGGCTGTGGTTGGACTCGTCCAACCTAAGTGATTCTATGAATGTTTTCTTTGATAGAGTAAGATGAGTTATCCGAGAAGCTGCCACTGTTGTGTGTGTAGAACAGTGTCATAGAAGCTTGTTGTTTAAGTGTTGGTCCATTCTTTCATCCCCAGATGGGGATACAAAGGTGTAGTCTCTTTTAGAACAGTGTCACAATGATAAAGGGTGTGTGGAGAGTATTCCAAAAGTAACTCTGTAAAAACAGCACTTGAGTTTGGAATTTCATGAGATGCAATGAGAAGGAAATGAAAACAACTCCTATAAAACTTGTAGCAGCTGAATTTTCCTGAAATGTGCTCTCAATGCTTTTTATTCAGAAAAATGGGTGGCCTTAGGTAATTAACTTTGTACTTTATGCAAGGTACACTCATATTTCTAAACAGACTGTCTTGATGATGTACTAAAAACCTAGTAATATTAGCAAATTCTGGCAAGGGATTTTTAACAGTGTCAATGTGTTTTTCTTTTGCGCCATAAAGCTGTGTTCCCATAGCCATATAAAATTCTAGGAGTCCAAGGCATGCCAGTTCAGCTCTCTGAACAAGCAGGAAGTACCTTAAAGCACAGTATGAGCAGCATTATAAATAAATGTACTTTTACAAATAGAATGGCTTCATAAAATTGTCTGAAATTGCTATTCCACAGCTATAAAATCTGCTGTAGGACTTTGCTGTTCTCCTGCAATATTACCTGCTGTATGAAAATACTTTAGCTACTCTGGACTCAGAACACTTTGGTTAACTTTGTGCTGTAATGTCGTAATTATCCAGGTCAGACTAACGTGTTCCCTTTGCCCGACTAGGAATTAGAACAGAAGACTTAAGTATCCTTTTTTGGCTGAGGGAAAGTATAAATGGAGAATCTAAGAAGCTGTAGATGCTGTCTTGGAAAGGATGCTGCCTTTATGGAGCTGGAAACAGTTCAGGAGGTTCTCTGTGTAGCATGCACAACCATTGTACCTGCTTTGACAACTGGTAGAAAGGGATTTGGAAGAATGGCAAAATTTTCTAAACTGAGTACAAAAAAAAAAACCCAAACAGTGCAACACATCTCCTGTTTTCTTACCATCCTTCACACAGGCTTTTCAGCTATTTGTGCTTACCTAAAGTAAGGATGTTAAGGGTAGAGTTGCTTTAGGCAAATGTTCTTTGTCCTGGAAGGTACATCTGTAAGCAGTTGGTTATGTATGTGTGAATTTTTATTATGTGCTTCTGCTGTGTGTTATGTAGTTTTATATTCCTGGGCTTTAATGTATGGACAAGTTCAAGGATTTGATGTGCTATACTTGATCAGACAAAAAAAATGTACCAAGTCTGCTATCCAATGTCTTAGTGTGGCAGACTGAGGCTGTACTTTCTCACTGCCTTTCCATCTGACGTCTGTCCACAGTCACAAGATGTCCCCAACAACCTGCATTCATGATATCAACAGGAACAAGCCTGGGGTAGGCTACAGGGCCTATTTTCACCCCCCACTGTCATGTCTCTGGGCACAGTAGCTTTAGATAACTTGAGTGCTTTATAGAGGTATTGAGGTCTGCTTCTGTATTCAAGCCCCTGACCTGCAATACCTTCCTGCATTGTGCATCCTCTTTTCCTTTAATTTACATGTCCCCTTTTATCTTCCTCCGTCATTTCTCTTGAAATAATCAAGTTTGAGCAGAGGGCTTATAGAAAACAGACTTGGTGTGCAGTTTTAAATGCTTTAAAAAAATAAGTGGAGGGAGTACAAGTGCTCTTTCCTCTGTGTGCTCAACCTCTCCTGTATTGCAGTATTGCATTGTTTGCTTAATGAGTAATTATTTAAGTTTTGTATTTGTTTTGCTGACTATATAGAAGGGTTTACTGGCTGAAGATTTAACTAAAAGTGAAATGGATTGGGGAAAGTGGCTGTAAGCTTGAAACAGTGAAAGCCATAATGTGCTGGGGGGGCAATTGCCTGAAGGGTTGGGCCAAGAGGGTGACAGTGAATGGAGAAATATTGCACTGGTGCCCAGTTACTAGTGGGGTTCCCCAGGATTCGTTTTAGGTCAAGTTCTTTTTAACATTTNTTCCGTTTTAGGTCAAGTTCTTTTTAACATTTTCATAAACAACCTGGACACAGGACTAGAGGGTGTCTTAAGTAAATTTGCTTATGACACCAAATTGGGAGGAGCTGTTGATTCTCTTGAGGGTGGAGAAGCCTTACAGAGAGATCTGGACAGATTAGAGAGCTGGGAAATCACTAACAGCATGAAGTTTAACAAGGACAAGTGCTAGATTCTGCACCTGGGAAGTGACAACACTGGCTGCACATACAGACTTGAGGGATTGGACATTGGAGGCCAGCCATGCTGAGAGGGATTTGGGGGTCCTGGTCAACAGCAAGTTAAACATGAGCCAGCAGCATGCCCAGGCAGCCAGGAGGGCCACCCATAATCTGGGGTGCATCAAGCATGGCATGGCCTGCTGGTCCAGGGAGGGGATTGTTCCGCTCTATGCTGCGCTGGTGCAGCCTCACCTTGAGTACTGGGTACAGTTTTGGGCACCACAGTACAAGAGGGACATAAAAATAACCGGAGAGGAGGGCAACAAGGATGGTGAAGGGTCTGGAGGGGAAGTCTTATGAGGAGAGGCTGAAGTCCTTTGGTTTGTTCAGCCTGGAGAAGAGGAGACTGAGGGGAGACCTCATCACGGTCTGGGGCTTCCTGATGGGGGGGAGTGATGGGGTAGGCACTAATCTCTCTTTGGTGACCAGTGATAGAACCTGAGGGAACAGCATGAAGCTGCAACAGAGGAGGTTTAGGTTGGATATTAGGAAGAGGTTCTGTACTGAGAGGGGGGTCGGGCACTGGCACAGGCTCCCCAGGGAAGTGGTCACAGCCCCGAGCTGGGCTGAGCTCAAGAAGCGTCTGGACAATGCACTCAGTCCCATGCTCTGACTGGTCTGGGCCTGTGTGGAGCCAGGAGTTGGACTTGATGATCTTTATGTGATAGGATAGTCTATGATTCTATGAACTTTGTATTTCATTTATTTCTTCAAGCTGTGGATCCCTGTGGCTGATTAATAAACATTGAGCTGTAGCCTGGTAAAAATTCTTTTGGAAGGATATTTCAGAAAAAGTTATTCTGGATGTTTTCTTGATCCAAAATGGCTCACACATCTTGACACGTGGAGCACACTACAAAAAACCTTCATTTAGTTTTGTGATTAATGGGCAATGATGCTTCAAGGCACGGGACAGTACTTGTTGGGTTATTCTCCTGTACTTGTTATATTAACCAATTGCACTTCATAAATATTAAGTACAACACTAACTGGAAAATATACTGGAATGTAGAACAATTAAAATATTCATATATGAATTATTCAGAAATAATTACATTAGGCATGACACTTGTTCTTTTTATCAGGCCTTATGCTTGACTACCCTGAATTTCAATTAATTGCTTTCAAGCTAGTTGCATTGAAAACTCTGACTTAATAGCTTGTCCCAATTTTCTTTCTGAAGAATGAATTTTTTGTATTTACTAAACTTTGCAAAGTTGGACTTTGTTCTTTATCATAAGTCAAACATCTCTGCCTTTGGCACTGTGTAGTTCCTTTATTTGAGTTTGAACGGTGTCTATTCCACTATATGCCCTTCTCCCCATTCATTTAAATTGCTTTTCATCTGTGGTTTCTCCCCTACTATAATATTCCCTTTGGCTTTTTTAATTAACTCTAGAAGGCTAAATAATTTCTCACCAGTTCTTGGGCTATCACTTCAAATTGTTCTTTTTTGTCCTGAAATCTCTGGGAAAGTAGTGTGAAAGCTTTACTATTTGTATTTGAGTAAAACTTTTGCTCACCATTCTTCTCCCTGGTGCTGATTTGAGTTCCACGAATGGTTCAATTCAAATCAACAGCTCTTTAGAGACCATATCAGTGGTCAGCATGGAAACTTGAGCTGCTGCTGACTTCTATGCTGGTAAAGGCTTTCTAAACTTTGTTTAATGTAAAATTTTATCTGTATCTTCTGAAAAACATATTTGAAAAGCCAGTTACACTTCTGGTGTGCAAACAGCTGGAATAGTTATCAAAGATAACACAGCTATGCTCTGTATTATATATGAGACTACAGAATGATGAGAGTTCAAAGAGCAGAAATGTAGAATGATTCATAACATCAAAAAATACACACTAGTTTCTGGAAAACGAAGGAGGTGAACTTTGATCTGTAACTATTTTAAGTGTGTGAACACATGGGCTGATATACTCTTATCTAATCATACTTCAGGTGATTTTTCCAAGGGCCGACACAGACTATGTCATACAACTCTTAAACTAGAATGGTCTGATAGTAGAAAAGATACAGTAGAAAGTGTAGTGGAAGAAGTCTTTTGCCTCGGATGTCTGGCACAGCTTTGTGTGGGTCTGTTAATACCCAAGACTGGAGATCATGCACTGAACTGAGAATCACTGTTTCTTGACAGGGGCTGATACTGCTTAGTGTTTCAGCTGTTAAAGAACCTTGGAAAACAATGGGGACCAGAATATGGTTGCAAAATCGGTAATGATGTATTGTGAAAGTATAGCAAAGGTAACCAAAAGTCACAGCAGAAGTTCTAGGTTTTATTGCTAAGAATTTTATTGCTGAGAATTTGAGCTTGGTGCCCTTCATCAGGAAGGACAAGGTGAGCAGGCTTTAACTCTGAGACAATTCAGAACTAAAGCAAACAATCTTAATTTTATGATTCTTGCCACCCTTCTGAAAAGGAGGTTCCCACCTCCTTCAATACTGTTTGTTTTGTTTCTGGTTTTCAGTCATCTTAACTATTTGGCAGGATGCCCTTCTTCTCTACAGTCTTGTGTTTATGTTCTCTATCTTGTGATTTTTACTCTAATGCCTCCAAAATGCAACTTATGTAATTTTCTTTACTCTTTTGTTGGTCTTGTTGCTCAGCAACATAAAATGGTTTTGTTTGTCTACACCATCAGACTTACAAGTTACTTGCGTGCAGTTTGCTGCATTTTCTGTACACTTATATTTGATATTTGGGTTTCAGTGCTATCTGATTAGTACACACACGTTTTGCAGGCATCACAGCCCTCTGCTTTTAGCTATACAATGAAGAACAGAGGACCTTCTGTATATTGAATCTAAAAATTCAGTGAGTTTGAATCTCATCTTCGTAGTACTCAAGATGAGAGTGTCAAGGTCAAGGTTGATGGAGCTCTGAGTAACCTGATCTAGTGAAGATGTCCCTGCTCACTGCAGGGGGTTGGACTAGATGACCTTTAAAGGTACTTTTCAACCAAGCATATTCTATGAGATGGCTTCAAGATAATCCACATACCTTTGCCCCCATCCTGGAGGTGTTCAAGGCTCTGTTGGATGGGGCCTTCAGCAGCCTGGTCTAATGAGAGGTGTCCCTGCCCATGGCAGGGGGGTTGGAACTTGGTGATCTTTAAGGCCCGTTCCAACTCTAACCATTCTATGATTCTATAAAATGAAGGTGAAATCAATGTTTTCATATAGTTGAATCAGAAGCAAAGATCAAGAGGAAATATTATACAAACCATAGAAAAAGCAAAAAATGTTCACTTGGCAGGTTGACTAGAACATGGACCTGGGCTTTTGATGAATGATGACCTGATCTTGAACTCCCTGGGTAATTGTTGTAGTTAAGTTTCATCTCCTTTTAGGTTCTGATAACAGTAGATGGGATTATTTCTGTTCATTGCAGAGACTATGGAATGCTGTGCCCAGTTGTGCCTATATTTTACAGAGGAATTGAATTGTGAAGATGAAACTAAATATGGTTTAAAAGCAAAGAAGCAACACTTTCCCTCCAAGAAGATTAAGTACACTGGAGTGCTGGAAATAAGATAAAGCTGTGTCTTGTTCAGAGCCTGTATATATAGGCTCTGAGTGTGCATCTCTATATATGGGCCCTGAACCATACCAAAGTAATCAGAAAATATCTTATGGTCTCAAAAACACAAATAGCAAATTTTCTATCTTGAGGAAAGTGCTAAGTCGTGTTTAAATCTTTATTAGCAGTTGTAGACCAATTGCTTATGCAGAAGCTGCTGGTATGTGGAAACTTACAGTAAACTGAAGAATAGACCAGATGATGGTGGTTTTATTTAAATGCACACAAATTATTTTTATAGCAACATTTCTTGGTTTATATCACATGTGCAAGGGGATAATACACAAATTCAGTGAAGGTTAAATTACCATTTTTAAATATTTCAGCAGCAAGCACCTCTGCTTCCTTTCTTCTGACATGGAATTGTAAGTGAAACAGCCAGCAAAGCTGTGGGGTGTCCTAATATTAATCTTTTGCAGTAAGTTAGAATGTAACCTCATGTGTCAAACATAATGAAGCTTTAAAGCTATAATTTGCAAAAGTATGCTTCCATTTACTTCTGTGTAAAACCTGTAACTGGACGAGAGAATACTCGTATGATTAGCTCTGAGTAGTTATCTAATCAATATTATCAGCTAAATACTTAACAGGCATAAACAAGCATCTATTTCACTACTTTTCTGTCCTGTTCTGCACATACAATCTATTGGATATAGTGTACATGGGAGAGTTACATAAAGGTGCAACAATCTCTAAGATATCTTTTATGTGGTCAGATCTGATGATAAATCTATTTCATTATTGTGCTTTAGATTTTAAATATTAAATTAAAAACTGCATGTAGTGCTAATTGTTCAATGATATTGTCAAAAATACCCTGGTATCCTCATGTTGCTTCTCTTAGTATGTAGCAGTTCCGAATTTGGCTCCTACAATACTAAATACCTGGCCTTAGAACTATCTTGACTGCTTGTAACTGAAAAGGTCAGGTGACTTTTGTTTGACATAATTTTTTTAGGATATTTGGGAATGAGCCCTTCGTTTCTTGATTCAAATTTTCTGCTACATTTTTTTAATATCAAACTTGATCTTGAGGGTTTGATTTGTTTTCATGCTCTTGCAGTGTACTAACTGATGTGCACTCAATGATTTCAACTTGTACTGTCACTTCAGAAGTGCCACCACTGTTATAGCCATTTTAAAAATTTTATTACAACTTTTATAGTTTAGTGTCTGTTAGTCCAAGATAACTGAATATATGACTATATACTGAAGAAGAATGCAAAGTAGGTGTCTTCTTGTAGTCATGATTTGTCTGTTCAAGCAGTGATTTTTGTAGACTGCTACAACGAATCACTTGCCAAACCTCTTGGTCATAGACTTGCCAGTATTTAAGCACAGCAATTCTTAATCTCTTGGATAAACTGGAGTTTTATTACTCCTTTATACAGATCAATATGATTACCTGTGTGAGGAGACATAGCCTTTCTAGTTCAGTTATGTACTCAACAGAGCCAATGATAGAAGAGTTTGCTGTGTCCTTGTTGTACCCAGGCCTTTTGAAAGGTAGCCTTTCCTTAGGGGAATCAGTGGGGTGAGTAAAACAAGACAGATCTTTAAGGCTGAACATTAAGACTTGAAACATTTATATTTCTAAGCGTGTGCAGTAGTCAATCGTACAGTATGTAGCAGAACAGATACTTACCAGCCTAAGAATTTGGTATAGCTTTCTTCAGCAAGGGAGAGCTGCCCAATGGACAATGCAGAGGGCAGGGCTATGCTTCCCTGAAGTTCTGGGCAGGGACATGGTCAAGGCTTGTAACTGAGGTTTTTTTCTGGTAGCTTACATTTAATTAAACGCAGATAAATAGCAGTACTTTTCCGTCTTGTGTAGCAGCATGAAAAAATAACAGGAAATAAGAGCTAGATTCAGCCTCCCCTTATGTGGGTTTTAATCCAGCATTTTTTTGTTTTAAAGAATACTCTAATGATTGAGTTTTGACTGCTCCAAGATAAGCATATCTTTCTGTATTTCTTAAGATGGCTTTGCATGTTTCCACAGGCCAGAGAAGGAGTGAGACCAACTGTACTTATATGGGTGGGGCAGTCCCAGGATTCAATCTGCTTGGAGGGCTATGTAAACAATGCAGCCTATACTATTTCCATGAGTGAACATCCTAAGCAGGAGCCTCCTCCAGCCTGTCTGACCACGGAGCAGTTCAATAAACAGCTGACACCTCAGGAGGGAGTGTTGTGCTGCACTTGGGGCCTAGCTGTGATTCGGATTATGTGATGTCTAACCCTACGTGTGATACACAGAAATACCTGCTTACTGAATTCTGACTGAACTCTGCTGTGAAACAAATGCTATGTTGTTCAGCTGCCATGATTTCTGATCAGTTCCAGAGGTGTATTACGTGCCTGGGAGCTTTGAATAGGCAAAACCTACGACTATTAGATAATCTAGGTTCTTTTTGGCTTAAGTGACAGGGAAGATGACAGCTCTGGTCACAATTCAATTTTGCCCACACTTTGTTTTGATTCAAGCCATTTAACTTGTCATAGGCATAGTGTAGCCCCAGCAGTGGTATAGCAAACAACAAGAAAAGTTTGCTGCAGTATTATGTGCTATGTCAGGCCTACACTAACTATTGCAACGGTTTCAGAAACTCAGTCTAGGACAAGAGCTGGGTATAGGAAAAGCTATAAAGGACCTGTACAGGCTGTAGAAGTGGACAAAGGAGGAATCTCATGAGGTTCAACAAAGGGGAATGCAAAGGGCTGCAACTGTGGAGGAATAGCCACATGCATGAGTACGCACACAAGGGACCAAACAGCTGGAGAGCAACTCTGCAGAGAAGGGTCTTGGTGGCCTGCAAGGTGGCTGTGAACCAGCAAGCAGTGTGCACTCACTGCAAAGAAAACCAAGAGCATCCTTGGCTGCATTAGTAGTTTTGTCAGCAGATTGAGGGAGAGGTGATGTTTCTGCTCAGCTCTGGTGGGGTCACATCTGGAGAACTGGATCTAGTTCTGGACTTCTCAGTTACAAGAAAGGTATGCACTTGCTAGGGTTAGTCCATGAAGATTAGGAAACTTCAGCATTTTTCACATAAGGAGAAGTTGAGAGAGAACTGGGACTGTTTAGCAGGAGAGAATAATGCTTGTGCCATGTGTTTGGGTTCTTTTTTATTTAAAAAAAAAAAAGAAAAAGTAATGGAGTACATAAAGATTGTTCCTGGTAATGCTCACTAACAGGACAAGAAGCAGTAGGCCCAAGTTGATATGTGTGAAAATCTGTTTGAACACAAGAGAATGTAATGAATGATTGAATGCTGGAAGAGGCTTCCCAGAGAGACTCTGAAATCTCCATCCTTGTAGCCATTAGGCCCAACTAGACATAGTCCTGTGTAACCTGCTGTAGCTAACCCCGCTTGAGCAGGGAGGGTGTTCTAGATGAGCTCCAGAAGTTCTTTCAGATTTCACTGCTGCTGTGATTCCATAAATACATTATAGTGATCTTCAGGGTTGAAAAATGAGCTGAAGAGAACTTTAAAAACAATATAGTGCATCAAATAAATTGATCTCTTTACTTGCTCCTGTAATTGCTTTTGCTCAAAACTTTAGTAGTGCTAGAAACAAAATGAGTACAGCTGATGTGGGAATACAGCAAATACTGCAGTATGGTCATCTAGGGATGAATTACACAGTAATATTTGACACAAATACAGCATGTGGTCTTCCAGATACTGATTTATTTTTTCTGAGCAGAAAATATTATTAAACAATAGGAATAACAGTTTTAAAACTTGTCACAGAAAACATGAGTGAGTGAATGCTGGAAGAGGCTATAACAGAGTGTACCTACAACACTCTTAAGCACTGCAGGAAAATTTCTACACTAGAGTTGCATATTATGTTGGAATTTTACAATTTAAAGATATCAAAGATAATCCTTAAAACCTTAGGGGATGCAATATGCTTTTTGAATAATAATAGGAAACGGGGCTCCAGGATAAATTTTTCCAGCTCAAACAAACTGTGGGCTTTCTGGAGGCAATATTCACTAGCAAAACTGTTGCACAGGAAATGATGCTAAACCATTTTTTTTCAGTTTTCTACTCCTTCTGAGCTTTTATTTTTCAAATCATGTGGTTTTTGCTTTTTCTAGCTATTCTTTCGTATGATATTTCAAGCCTATGTTGCCTCCAGTTTATAAAGGCAATTATGGAATACATTTCTTTATGCACCAAGCTTTAAAATGTGATAGTACTATAATTCTTTGACAATGTGTTTCCAGTATTATGTTAGCACTTCACCTAAATTACATTACATGGCTCTTGGCAGGCACCGATCATTTGTTTTGTACAACAGCAAGCATGTTCTCAGTACTTGGTAATCTGAACAAAATCAAAGTTAAATAATCTTTAAGAACTTGTAGTATAGACAGGCTGGTAAGAGTATGTTCAAACTTAATTTTTTTAGAGCACTTGAGAGACACTTAGTTGAAGCATTTGTATGTGGTGAGGGTCAGACATTTTTAAACTATTAATTTAGTGTATATGGAGACAAATTTCAGAGCCAGTTATGTTGGTCCCTACTGAGTTCTCACTCATTTTCAAGGAAAGAGTCTAGATTTCTCCATTTTTGCTGTTGAGTAATCAAGCAAAATTATTTTAATTCCTGCCTGTTAACTGCATTAAGTTTTGGGCTCCTCTACTGCAAGAAGGCCAATGAGGTGCTGGAGCATGTTCAAAGGAGGGCAACAAAGCTGGTGAAGGGTTTAGAGCACAGGTCTTATGAGGAGCAGCTGAGGGAACTGGGGTTCTTTAGTCTGGGGAAAAGGAGTCAGAGGTAAGAATTTATTGCTGTCTACAGCTGCATGAAAGGAGGCTATAGTGAGCTTAGTGTTGGTCTCTTCTCCCAAGTAACAAGTGATAGGATGAGAGAACATGGCCTCAAGTTGTGCCAGAGGAGGTTTAAATTGGGTATTAAGAAAAAAATCTTCACCAAAAGGTTTGTCAGTCATTGGAGCAGGCTGCCCACAGAGATTGAGTCACCATCCCTGGAGGTATTTAACACATGTGTAATTGTGGCACTAAGGGATGTAGTTTAGTATTTGGTCTTGGCAGTGTTGGGTTAATGGTGGACATGATGGTCTTAAAGGTCTTCTTCAACTAACATGATTGTATGTTGTTTTAGTCTAGGTTGTGCTTAAAAGAATAAGCATTTCTCAGTTCCCAAATGAGCAACAGCCTACGCATAAGCAGTAAATCCTATGGGGATTCTGAGGCTCCTGTAATTGCTAGGAAGGAAATCCTGCTGCATGAAATTGGGAGGGACATAAGGACCCTCATGCCTTGCAGGTATTTTGTCACTACTTTCTTCTCCTCAGTTGCCATCTCCTATTGTATAATTGTCTGATTATATTGCTTAGTTGTGACAACTTTAAAAATATAAAAACTAAATCTGTTTAAGCTGTGGTAATTCTTACAATTATAGAAAGTAGAAGCATACTACATGACAATTACATTCATCCTCCTAATTAAATAAAATCAGTTTTTCAGGAATTACTAGAAATTTCTGCACTGGTCATCTGAAAGAACATAGTATGAAGAATTCACTAGAACAATATGTCCTTCTTCAAGGAAGGCTCTGCCTCTTGTTCATAAAGGTTACTACTTTAGTGAGCATCTACCATGCTTTAAAAATGTAGTTTTCCAATGTTGTTTTTGTTTGTGTAGGTTCCAAAGAAAGGCAGCCAATGCCATTGTGTATCCCATATTCCAGTAGAAATGTATATAAGTTATTGCATAAACTTGCACAGGGATACAGGAGAATATTGACTGTCCATATCCTACTCTTGATAGCCTGTGAGTAATCAGGTGCTTGTTCAGACTTGATGGTACCCTTGAGGTACATTGTCACAGTTACTTGTCTGAAGTAGTAGCTTTTATTTCCATGGTTCAGAGAATCTTTCATTTCTATTGTTCATGCTGATTAGGGTAGTTAATTGGAATTCCTGTTAGTGACTTGAGCTTATTTTTTCCCCAAAAAAATTGATTTTTCCTTTCCTCAGTTCATTAATCATTTATGTCAATTTAGTGTTTTCATTTATGAACCCAAAAGCCCTGAAGCTTCTGTAAGAAAGCAGTACTTTTTGAAAGTGCATCTACTCCATCAATATGCTGAATAACAAAATTTCTTAACAAAAATAAGAAGTTAGAATTAATGAGCATCAGGGGAAGTTTTCTTTACTGCAAGTCTTGTCAGATACTGGAACGGGCTGCCCAGGGAGATGGTTGAGTCACCGCCCCTGGAGATCTTTAACAGAAAGAGTAGGTATTGTACTGGTGACATGGTCTAGTGTTGGACCTAGTTGGGCTGGATAGATGGTTGGACTCAGGGATCTTGAAGGTCTTTTCCAACCAAAACCATTCTGTGATTCTGCATCCTGTCATAACAGCTAAGGAGCAACAGCAGAAAGTAGGAAGAATCTTTTCAACCATTATAATGAAGTCTTCCTTGTAATACAGCAACTATTTGCTATTTAACAGTAAAGATAAGTTTATTACAGACTCAGTTAATTTGGAACTCCAATATAGACTGATTCATTAAAAAAAAAACCCCTACCCATATCTTTGAGAAGGGTAACATTCAGCAAGTTGCTTGTTTATCACAAACTGTTAGCAAATGTTGCTGCTTTTGTGGAGGCAGTTTGAAGTATTGGAGGCTTAGAGCTGTTTTGGTAACCACAATTGAGCTGTGATTTATGTACTATGTAAATAACTATAGAGGCTTCTGAAGCTTTGATATTTAAGTGTAATGTGCCTGAATTCTACAAGTGATCAACATCTGGAAGCAATTCTGTCATATGTGTTATTTTACTCATTTTCTTCATTATGTTCTATGAGGAGTCCTTTGATTTTAAGACCTCTCCTTTCTGAGTTTCCTAGCTTAGTGCTAACTGATTTTCATCTGAAACTCAAGCATTTAGGCTTTTCTTTTTTTTAAGTTTGTGGTAATCATAAGAATACCAGGGTTTGTTTGGACAAAAATCTTTTTTTTCCCATTGTCATTTGTGGTGAAACTCAAAATGAAACTTTAAAAGTAACTTTGTTTCTGAGGCTTCTACATTTTTTAAAACTGAGTTTTGAGCACTGCAGCTTGAACTATTGGTGGTATAGTTAGTTCCATGGTTATATTTCCTCTCTGTTGTATTTAATTTTAATTAATAGGAACTGGATAGCAGAAGGCACCAGATAGGCACTGAAGAGCTTAAACTGCTTTAAGCCTTGCTAATTCTATGTGGAAAACTGACATCAGTTCTTTGGTTTTAAGTGAATCCATTGGATTGCCTCTGATTACATAGATCAGAGTGATCTTTGGGCTACTTCTGTTAGGGATTCCTTTCAGGACACTTATTTCCAGGTTGATTGTCACTCTGCAGTGTACTTACCTAAAGAACTGAGTTTATGTGTAATTTTACATCATTAAGCTGTTGAGCAAAAGCATCTAGTTATCCAGTAATCATGTCAACTCAATATAGCATTTGTCATGAACTTGAGACAAATCTCAATGTGTGCTCTTAAGGAGTGAAAGACATAGTATATACTATAGTCTCAGAGATAAGCAAGGTAGTTAATCGCTAGCCTAAGCCTAAAACTCACTGAGACTGAATCTGATTAGCTTAGGTTCAGGCTATGCTAGTACAATCACAGAGCTCTTTTTCATGGCTTGACTCAGGAGATAAGTAAATCTGTGCTGGTCTGCAGTACGTAGATGTAGACATGGTTGTTCTTTCTTCCCTAAACTGGGCTGAGATAACTAGACCAAAAATTGCTGCTGCTGAGTAGTTTATCTCTCTTGTGGTGATACAGAAAAAGGTGAAAGTGGTGAAGGTGCTGAGTGCTGTATTCCCACACTGAGGAATCACTTATCATGAGGACTTTAATATTGATGTTGGATTCCAATGGAGTGGTAATGGATGTTTTACCATTTTCCAGTACTATATGAACATACCACATGAGCATAAAGGAAAGAATACTTTCAGGCAGGGCTAAAGTTTTTAAAGGTTGTAGTTTTTATTTTTGAGGAACAGGAGTTATAAGATGTAATGAACTCTTTATCTCTGAGTTGGAATTATGTTCCCACGATGAAGAATCCCTCTATTATGCTTTCTGTAATTAGCAATACCTGTGTTTTCTGTAATTATACTGGGTATCCATTAGCCTGAAAGATGATTTTGACTGCAGTTGCTGAAATGCATTGAACATCTCCTGAGCCTGCACCAAACACTTGGTCAGTGCAACTTCATCTGTCTTCCTTGGTGACATTTAGCAACAGCTTCCTGGTGCAGTTGTCTGATTTGTCATGCCTATTATCACAATTTAGAAACTACTCTTTATTAATGTGATTGAAGATTCCAGTAACAGTTGAGCTAGAAATTGCTCTCTGAACATGTGGCATAAATCCCACTCACTTATTCTGAAGTACTTGAAATGCCATCCTCCTGAGGAGTAAAGTGGGGCGCAGCCCTATTGCTTGCATTGTGTCTTGAAATATCCTACTACCTCACTGTGAAATGAGTTAATTTATCTTTTTAAAGCTATGAAGGGCAACAATGCCTGTTTGAATATCAAGCTTCGCCCCATATATGTGATCACAAATTAACTTTTTTATTACTTCAGGTTCAGAATTATTAAAGAAGTAAAGGCAGTGCTTTGGCATCAGATGATCCCTAAAGGGTGTCTTCTTTGGGCACATCCTATTTGCTATGCTAGGAACTGCATTTTTTTTCTTTTAAAAAGATATTTTACATACTTACACAGATTAATCAAAATCTTTTAAAACTGCAATACAATTAGCAGCCCAACTGGTTAATACTGCGGTCTCTATTTAGTAGAAGGAATTGCTGTCTGAAGCTTCCTTTGAATTTGACCTATAGGCAATCTTGTCAAACATTTCAGTCTCTGAAAGAGGCCTATCTTTGGTTCCTTTTAAAATTGAAAAAATTGCATTTAGTAAACTGATCTCAAACTGTGTTAGCAAGAACAGTAGATGTATTTGATGACAGTATAGCTGATGGGAGGTTACAATGTGTTCTTTCCTAGAGACTTTCAAGATAAGACTCTAAGTTTTCTATTGTAATTGTATAAAATCAGACAAAACCTAAAAGCAAATGAAATCTTGTACCACCTTACAGATGGACCTGGTAGACAGTAAAATGGGTGTGCTGGTGTACCGATGTTTTTTTTGTCCCTGAAATCTGACCTGCTGTTTTGATGCAAGTGAATGTTGTATATCACAGCCAGTAAGTAAAAAGAATTAAGATGTACTGTGCATGGAAGCTGAAACATCAATGTAATTTGGCCTTCTGAGAAATGCAGTCTGCTTCATTTTCTGTTACTCAAACTTTGTTGGATTTCTCACGTTTCCACTGAGACGAGCGCACAGGGAAACACAGCCAGGTTTTCAGATGTGGGTGGTGTTTTCAGGATCAGGAGCAGAGTTGCCACTGTGGCAGTGACTACCTGCTGTGAAACCTGGCATGCATTTGCCTCCATTCTTGGAACAGCTTCTGTGAAAGCTGTGCTTCTGAGAATGGCAGGAATGAGCTGCTCGGCCAGGAATGCTGATTTGCCCAGCACAGTGATACACTCCCTAGAAAAGCTGCCTTTGTGTTTAAGGGATGCAGATTAACGCAGATAAGAATTGGGCACTGTGTTCATGAGTCATGGCTTGAGCATAAACAAATGCAGACTTTAGAGTTTTAGTGCACTTAATATTTCCGTGTCAGTGTTCTGAGATGTGTATACTTAAAAATTATGGTTTGGATGGTGTAATGTGGCTGGATTGCTTAACTTCCATGTGTATCTCAGCACTAACTCTTAAAATACTAGTGTGATAGGAGGGGAGCCATGGTGATCCATATTGACCAAGGAAACTGCTAGGCTTATGATGATAAGCCATAGTCAAATGAGTCTTGGCTGTGATCTCTGATTGCTGGTGAGAACTACCTGTCATAAACTGTGACTGTAATAATCCAATTACCTGAGCAGAGATAAGAATCCAGACTCCGCCCGAGGAAAGGCTCTTCCAATTTGTATGGCTTTTTCTAACAAAAATCATCAATGAAAAATAAGTAGGCATCTTTGTGTCAGTATTCACAGTACCAGGCATCCTGCTGCCTCAAGTCTGTAGAAGATGGAGCTTTCTTCTTGTGGGAGGGGATGTGTGGTTGCTTTATCCTTTGCACTGGCAATACAGAACTCTTGAGGGGAGTTCTGTTAAGCAGGACTAAGTTTAGCTACTCACTTGGGATTTTTCTAGTGATGTTTTACATGTATTTTTTTAAAACTTTCAGATTAAGATATTTTAACTCAAATTCAAGACTGGCTGGATTGCAATAATCAACAAGGGGGTGACTTATCTTTATGCTGGAAGTTGTTCAAAGATCAAGGATTTTTTTTGATAGTCTTTCCCAAACATATTCTGTTCCCTGAAGCACAGAAAGGTACAGTGCATATAAGAGATGCTATATATTATGGTCAGCAAAACCTTTTGGTGCATTAGAAATTGTAACAGTAAAAGCTTTGTGGCATCTTAGTTTTCTGAATCTTATCAGCTGCAGGGGGAAAAAAAAGGCAATTAAAGTTCAGATTTTCTGTAATTTCATACAGCTAAGTGTATTTGTCTTCTGATAAGGCTTGGGTCCTACCTCTTGAACAGGGGAGCAAGAAAGTGAGTTAATGGCTCTAAAGAAAAGAATTATATTCAGATCTGAAGTCTTATGTTCATCTCATTCTGCTGATACAAGCTTTCCTAAAAATGGTGATTACATTCATACAACAGGTAACTGATGAAAAATACAAATTCACTCACTGATTTAAAGTGATTAAATTATTCTGGCTTTGTGATGTTTCATTGCTTTAATAATACATTGAGTTTTTTCAGATACTATAATTTATTTATACAGTAGAGTGCAATGGCTTTTTTTTTTTTTTTACAGTATTTAAGAGAATTAAATTATCTGTCTGGGAAAAGGCAAACTTATTTCTAAGTATGCTTTCTTGCATCAGCTTTCAGTTATGCTGCAGCTTTTTATAGCTTGGCTAGTGCTAATGATCTCATTCTCTTAACCTGATGATAGTAATAATGGAATTCCTTGATTAACTTGAATGGCAGCTCATTGTTGATATGGTGGTTAATTTTAACAGCAGTGCATGAAGTTACCACCCTGTGCTTTGCTGTTACATTATACAAATAAATGACTAGAATAGTCTGATTGTAAAAGACATCATCAAGGTGTCACAATAAGGCTGTGTACAACTTATAAAATTAGGCTCTTTATTTTTCATAGCATGTAAAAATGAGAGTGATCTGATACAGACTGTGAGACCAAAAATACCACCAGGATTTTGACTTCCCTCCACAGACCATATATAGTGCAGTCAAGAGAAGCACTACGGCTTTCAAGGATAAGCAGCGCTCCCCTGAGAGGGTAAAGACCAGACACATTTATGCGTAAAGGGAGGTTTTAAAACTGGTACACTGAGATCTGGATAACACCTTTACAGCAGGTAAATGGCTTTAGAGATCTTAGGAGTACTGTCTCTTAGGCTGACTGTTAGTTTAAGCTGACATAGATGGGGAAAGGTTAATGTGGTGTTAGCAGTTTTCAGATTGACTGCTACCCTGAAGTCTGTCCTGTCCTTTTTCATGCCCCACCCTAACCAAAAGAAACCAACGGGCAAGACTTGTCAAACTGGTAAGAGATCTGGTTATATTTCTGTATTTGCTGCCAGCTTTGAGATGCTAAAAATGTAAGTGTGAGAATGTAACTTTGTAGACAGTTTATTAGGATGGAACCAAATTCTTGTTAAAACAGGCAAGACACTAAGATTTTTGTTACAGCTAAACTTTTTAAAAGTGCTTTTCTGCACTTGAATTTACTTTTAACCATCAATTCACTATAAGAAGATACCATTTAGGAGAGCAGAGACTCTTCGATAGATTCTAATAACTGGCAGAAGTGATGTTAACTGCATCATCAGCTATTCACCTATAGTTTGAGTAGCCTTATAGTGATATGTAATTCAGCATGGAATTATTAAAGTAGGTGTGTTACCCTTTTGCAGTAACTGGAAGACTTACAGGTAAGATGCTGATTTCTCTGGCTGAAATGGTGCTGGGAGGAATTTTGTGAGAGGTTAATGATAAATGTCAATTAACATGATTTTGAAGTGTGTGAAACTTGAAGGTGCTAAAACTAGTTCAAGGCTTTTGCAGAAATTCAGAATAGGTCCTTTGGAGCTTAGCATATCAAACACTGACTTCTCATCATGGTTTTCTATACACTGATCTAGCTACTTACCCAGTTAGGGCTCCTACCTACCACTTAACCAAATGTTACTGCTAATTCTGGCATCTCCTGTAGGTGGGAGCCCTAGCAGTAGAAGAGGCTGAGTTGTTTTTCTGTTCTCTTCCAAAGTATGCTCTTAGCAAGCCAGTCTTTCAACAGACTATATATAAATTAAGCTGATGACTCTCAGAATGTACATATCACTTTGTCTATAGAACTTCAATGAATGCTAAAGTGTGAAATCGTAACTTTGTCTAAAAAAAAATTGGAAGTCTGCTCATTCGTTTGGAATGTATGGTATGTGATTATGTAACTGCCTGAACAGGTGACATCACTGGCAACTAGAAAACACAGTCACAAGTGGGTTGGGTTTTTTTTTATTAGTAGTATTCCAGATATTAAAGATGAGATCGAATATTTGGCTTAGTGGTTTTATGGTAGCATTATCAACATAAACTGCCTTAGTGCTTTAGAATACTTCTGAGACTGGCAGCAAAAGTGCTACAAAGTTTTGACACACTAAATCTTGAAAATCTTTCAATAAGCAGCTGTTCCCTGGAGCCTGAGTGCTTGAGAGCAGTGGCTCCTTTAGCTCAGCTGATGTAACAGAGACATGTTCCTCAACATGCGGCTGGGAACACTTTTCCTAAACAGTGTTCTAAAAGGGCAGATAATGGCAGAACAAGGGGGGATGGATTAAAGCTAAAGGAAGGAAGGTTTAGATTAGATATTAGGGGGAAGCTCTTTACAGAAAGAGTGGTGAGGTGCTAGAACGGGCTGCCCAGAGAGGTAGTGGATGCCCCATCTCTGGAGGTGTTCAAGGCCAGGTTGGATGGGGTCCTGGGCAACCTTGTGTAGCTCCAGGCCTGGAGGTTGGTGGCCCTGCCTGTGGCAGGGGGCTGGAGCTCTGTGATCCTTGGTGTCCGTTCCAACTCAGACCATTCTATGATTCTATGATCAGTGTGGGGCAAGGTACAGTAAATGATAAGAAGATACATTATTTGGTAAAGGAAGCTCTTCAAAGCTTGGAATTTTGACAGGCAGGTTTCCTTGAAAATTCCTTATGTTTACCACTAAATTTTATGCTGCTGTCATTTGACTTCTTAAACACTGGGGCTTTCCATTTGTTCAAAGAACCACGATAATATATTCAGAGCTCTTTACAAGGAGGGCATGTGTTATCAAACTGCTTTCCCTCATTTTAGAATGCCTATTGGTGTTCTTAAGCCAAGAAACTCACTATAAATGTTTTGCAGCTCCCACTGGAAGTGTTAAAAGGGCAGCTAGGTGCTGTGCTTCTGCAAGTTTCTGACTCTAAGGGATACACTTTGCAAACGTATACATTACTGCTGTGTAAATGTTCAAGTTATCAAAGCAGATGCTTATGGGCAGGCCTGGTCACTGGGGTCCTGCTGTCAAAACCTAGGGCACAATTCTATTATTGGCAGAATATGAAGAAGTAGAGATGAAATGGCTATATTGACACTCAGTGCTTTTTGTGCAGTGTGCTAGATGTCCCTAGTCAGGAAATAAGGAGCAAAGAGCTCATGTTAGGAAATAAAAGTGATTTCCTTGGCTTTCCTATGACTGCATCTGAGACAAAAACCTTTATTTCCAGTAGAATTTATCTTCAACCTAATCTGGTTGGTTGGTGCCAGATCCTCCTTCTGTTGTTCACCTTTCCTATGTGATAGGATATGGCTAACTGATAGACAACAGACCATTTTGATGTGGCTTTATCCTTAGCAGTTTGTGTGCTTTGGGGTAGTAAAGAGTCCTGATAATTCTAGGACAATTGTTCAGAGGATCCTCTGGCAAAATGCTTGCAACTGCCTCAGGTAGTCAACTTTCTCACAAACTTTGGTTTACAATGACTGCACAGGAGCTAAGTACAAGCTCTCAGTACTTGGAAAATTATCTTGCATAAGTACAGAATGCTAGACCAAGTTTTATTTGGAACCTGGGATCACATGTGTACCTGCCTGGTATTCCCTTGAAAGGTCTTCTCCAGAATAAGAGCTCTGTTCAGAGTTGTTATCAGTAATGCAATTGTAGCTCCTAATTACAATTGAAGGTTTTTATCATGAGTTATGAAAGTTCATTTGCACAGCTACTCTCATTGAACAGAAGTTGGACTTACAGTCCTCTTGGAACACAAATCCTGATTACTTATGAAAACATCTGTAATACATAAGGCCTTGACCTTTCTCAATACATCCATCAGGTATGACTATGAGTGTAACTTCTATCTCTGTCATTTCACCTATTTCAGATGTCAGTTCTCATTAATAAAGTTACATAAAACCTAAGGCAAAATATAAAAAAAAACCCCAAACAACCAAAAACCAACAAAGCCACAACAACCTGGAGAAGAATCCTGAAAATAATGCTATCTTCTAAATACCTTTTTTTTGCAAGTATTGCTTCATAGTGAGACATGTGTGTTCACCTGTTGGCTTACTAAATGTAGCCACTTACTTGGAACATGTCTATGAAGTAGGAAAAGGGTTTGCTGTTTAAAATTTAGCTGATTACTTAACATTGTCCTTGTTTCTTAGCTCTTTGAAAATTAATTGTATTATTCCAGAGATCAAATCACTAGAACTCAAGGGATTTAATGGAAAGCTTTGGAGAACAAACCAAAAAAACCCCAAACCAAGTCTGTGATTATTTAAGAAGGTACCCTTTAAAACTTTGCAGCTTCAGATTTTTGTTTCATTAGGAGTCCTTATTTGGACCTGATAGCAATGAACAGCTTTGGGATGACTTTTTTTGAAGTTTCTACCTTCTGCCTAAATTCTAAATCTGAAAGAGAGGAACTTGCAGCTTTACACAGTGAATGTCTACCTCCCACAGCCTCTTGGAAAATGCTTTTCTCACATTGGGGGGAGAAAAAAAAATCACCACACTATCACTTTAAGATGCTTCTCTGTGCTGTGAATCATGCTTTTCATATTCTTTTCCTTATAATAAAAAAGAAATTATTTTCCTTCAAAAAGCCCAAATGTGATTCACCTACATTTACACTGGGGACTCCAAGATTACTGCCAGAGCAAAAAGCTCAAGTGTACCTCAAGGTATACCTGAAATCCTTGTTAAAAATAAACTCTATTAGAAATGAGCTGTAAGTGAACTTCTAGTGCAGAAGCACTGGAAATGAGCATGGTGGAATGTGTTTTTCATTGCAGTCTACAAAAAGGTACTGAAGAATGGATGAAACTGAAATTATTTTTTGTTTCCTGAAGACTGACTCACTGCCAATTACCATCTTGATAGCACAGTTCTTCAAAGTAAATTGTCTGACAAGAAACAATGTGTAAACAGGCGACTGAGACTTGTCTTTGCCCAAGGGCTGTGAGTCATTCCATAGGCAATGAAATTTTCATTCTCCTTGTATGTTATTTTCATATCTGTTTGCATTTCTCTTTCTCCATAGCACTAATTATGAAGTCCCACTTTTCCAATCATGTATCAGATTATTCTAGTGTGGAATACTGGGTATTGGGGGAAAGTTCAGCTTCTGTCTTGTTATTCTGACCAAGCCATGGCCACACTGCACCAACAAGGGTATGTAATTTTTTTTAAAAAGCAGATGTGTGTGAGCTTTTCTGAACTTCTACAGCTTGTTTCACATGGCTGTAACTAGATCTAAGTTGCAAATAAGTTCTTGATGAACTCGGAAATAAGATAAGCTTACAGGTCCAAGGTGTCAGCATTACTTTTATGTAAATGCACACAAATCAGATGATCAATCCTGGCTTGGACCAATTTAATAGAGTGGCGTTTAATATGTGGGGAGAGATCGATAAATCTGAGAAGAACGTTTGCAGCCTTTTTCATGTGGCTCTGGTGGTGGTCCCCATTTTAGGACTTTCCTGGTGTACCAGTAAATGATCTGGAACCACACAGCTGTGGTTCAAGTCCTAAAGCTGTAGCATGTCTGCCTGCCACTTTTTTCACTTGGTAATTACTTGTGCCTTTGCAGTGAAAAGGTGGGAGTGTGATGGAGTACTGTCATGTGCCTTGTCGCTGCCATTAACAGACGAGTCAGGATTTGGGTTTGCAGTCTGCTGCCAAAGTCAAGGTTAGCAGTGGCTGTGCAATGTCTTTCTCCTTCTGCAGTGCTGAGAAGGGGTGGAGAAAATAAGTGGTTCCTGTTTTCTGTGCCTGGGAAAAGGACTTTGTACAGTTCAGAGGTGGAGAGAGATAATATGCCCTATGTTTTCCTTCTGTATCCATGAATTTTAGAGTCAGACTCCAGTAACTTGAGGATTTCCACGTTGGAATGGGAACTGAGAGTGCAGCCTACAACTAACTGTAAATACAAATGGCCTGTGTGCTTCTAACTGGGAAGCTGAATTCTGTTTCACTTCAGACATACTGAAAGTACTATAGTTCTGGCTCCTCACACCTCTTCAAAACTCCAAGCTCTTCTTTTATTTAGAAATTTGAATTTTCTTCAGTTTTGACTCTGGCCAATGAAAAGAAATCTTGATACTTGTAAAAGCAGTAGTGTTTTCAGATTTTCTCTACTTTTAAAAAAAGTGCACAACCAGTCGGAGGGAGGAGGAGATAAATCATTAACCTTTCTGATAACTCGGTAATTAAAAGGGTGGAAAATGTTTGGAATTATTCTCCAGACTAAAATATAATCAGATTTCTCCTGTCTGCATACTCACATTGAGTATAAAATTGGGATTATTTATGTACATCAGAGTTTTTAGGTTAGAAGTTAAAATGTAAAGAGCTTCCACTGGAAGCGATGATGATTTTAAAGGCAAGGAACTGAGACTATTGATAAAGGTCCACTGGTGGAGGGACCTGAAGTTGACACTGGTATAATATCAGATCTCAGGCCTATCCAGAGGTGGACAGAAAAATGGTGCAAGTTGCAGGAAGCTGAGATTTGTGTTCACGTGGCAGTCATGAACCCATAACATGATTTTGGGTGCACTGCTTGTCTACACTTGCTTACCTGTCTCCAGCATCAGTATTTGTTGTCTTTTGAAGTGCTCCTCCATAGTGCTAAAGATACAAAGCACCTAAGAGTAAAACATTGCTCAATTTTTTTTCAGCTTCGGGGATTTTTGAGATTACTGAAAATCTCTCTAGCATTAACACAGCTCAAGATCTCTAGCTAGCTTCAAAAACAGGCTGAATGCATGTTGACATGAAATTCTAGACACTGATAGCTAGTCTGAAAATGGTATCTTAAGGTATATGAATGTTCTAAATATATTCATACAGCATGTATTTTCACATCTAGTGAAACCCTTACACAGGATTGGTAAATTGAATAGGACTGCTTAGCCTGGCTTTGGTGAGTTGCATGCTTGACAGCTGGCTTTGCAATTTGTGAGCTGTTATAGAAACCTTACACCTTCATCCTGATTGTCATCTCTTGCCATAAAACCTAAAGTCAAGCTTTTCTGTTAATTTTTGGCACTGAGACATCTTTCTCTGTTCCTGAAGGAAAGCTAAGCTAGTCAGAAAGGATACCAAGATTTTCTTTTTTTGCTTCTCTTCCTCTTTTGTGACCCCCTGTGAAAGGCTGTAAATAACTTCTCGTTCAGATCCTTACGGGGGCCCTTCCAACACAGTAGATTCTATGATTCAGATTAATTTGATAGAAACCAGATAACACAGTGCTGATTTCATATTTTTATGGGTGAAGTTACTGGCCTGTGACAAAGCACAGTGTATCCGGTGCCGCTGTCCTGTAAGTCAGGGCCGAAAAGCATTATTAACCTTTATGCCTTTTCTCCTTTAACTCTGCTGCACTGGAATTAAAAGCAGTTCCTCTAATGGAGCATGAGAGTGCTGTAGCTTCCAGTAAGCAATGAAAATGCTCTAGCCAAAGGTGGTCAGTTATAAATTAAAAGGAGCATATTTGTTGGGTTTTTTTTAGCTTGTTTGTTGCAGTTATTGAGAATTATACTTAAAAATGCTTGTGGATGGAGTCACTAATATTTTTTGAGCCTCTCCTGAAGGGAACTAAGAGAAGGTGTAGCATTTCCTTTCAAGAGTGTCGTTTGGCAGGCTGCTGCTTACTAACTTCTGCAGAAAGGGGAGCTGGAGTTCAGTGTGCTTTGTGAAGCTTGAACAGTGCAATTACGCCGCGTACTTAGGTAAGAAAGGAAGGGAAGCTGACAACTCTTACGCACTAAGACTCCTAATCGGCGTAGTTATTTTTCTCCCTGCTTTGCTAGCCTGAACTCTTACTAATCAAAACTATCTTAATTATCTGGTGGCCCAGAGTCCTTGATTTTTCCCTAGCAAAATGAATTTTTTTAAAAATATGGCACTAAAACATTTGAAGAAACCAGGTGTTTCCTCCAGAGCTGATGCTCGGGCATGAAGCTTTTGTAGTTTTACTTAAAGAATTTCAAAGAATGGAAATTCCCAGATGGCGGTTGCTGTTCCCTGCACCTGCCACTTCTCAGCATCAAGAAGAGTGGTCGTGTCAGGATTCTCCACTGTAGTCTCTCAGTATTGAGTACTGAATGCAAGTGTAGGTAAAAACTGGAGCTGACAGCACTTAAACTGCTGTAGAACTGCTTAGTGTAACTGCAAATTAATTGTTTATGCTCCAAACCAAAATTCAGTCTATACATAATTTTTCTGCATTACCTTAACTAACTAAAAACTGAAAAACACCCCACCTTTGTTGGATAAGCCCAAAATTACATAAAGGGGAAATCCCACTTAGAATCACAGAATGGTTTGGGTTGGAAGGGACCTCAAAGATCATCTAGTTCCAACCCCCCCTACCATGGGCAGGGACACCCTCTCTAGACCAGTTTTCCCAAATCCCCAACCAACCTGGCCTTGAATGCCTCCAGGGATGGGGCCTAATTTCTTATGCTGTTTAATTTTGTTAGAAAAAGAAACTGGTTAAATAGGGGGATATGGGTATGGACATTTGTTTCCATTCTCACAGTGTTGAGATTAAAATTGAAGCCAATGCTATTTGAAATTGAGTTGCCTCATTCTTGTAAATTCCACATTCTGGAAAGCCAGTAAGTGGATCTCAGGGATCAGAATTTTCATTTCACTTAACACACAGCAAAATTGTCAAGGAGCTTACTAAATAACAAACACTTGTTTTCCTTGGAATGCTGAATATCCTGGAAACAAATCAAACAAGATGCATCAGATCTCATTTTGGATTTTTTTCAGCAACAATTATAACATGACAGTTTTAATCTTTTAAAGGGGTTTTTCCTGAGACTCTGGAAAATTCTCACATTTTTGGGTTACTTTAGTTTTAAAAGCTACACAATCTGTTCTCTGTTTTCTAGATATCGATACAGCTGTCTATCTTATACTTTCTATATGCATTGTTTTCTTCAAACTGAGGTTTATTGAATCAAAAAAAAAAAATGTCTTCCAGAAACTGATGAGCTTTTGAAGGACTTCAAAACCTGAGTTGGAATCTTGTGATGTACATGCTCTTTTTTAGCTCATCAAATGCAGAGATCATCATACCATCAGGACACCTGTTAGGTACTTAAGCAGTTACCTTTATTGTTCTTTTTCAGGCTTGCAAATATCTAGTGTTGTGCTATCTAATGTCTTGAAATTTACCTATTTTAAAAAGACATCTGCTGTGCTGTGCTGAACATTGCCAAGTCTGACTGCTAGCCAAGGCCTGTTTGTCCTTTAGTCACTGACGGTTTCGTGACTGAGCTCCAGAGATTTGACAGATAATCAGCTGCCTTATGCAGTTGGTAAAAGGTAACCCTGACCTTTCCTACAAATAATTAGTGTCAATTATACTCCCCACCTACATCCTTTTCTCCCCTCTAGGGAAAAAAAAAGAACATCATGCTTTTCCTTATTTTGTTCTGGTGACATAATTAAAATCACCAGCCCAGTGCCAGAATTTTCTGTGTAATTCCAGGGTACCAAATAATATCAGCTGGGAAACTACTGTAGATTTGGGGGTTTAGGTATTCTGTTTCTTGTGTGCATGTTGGGGTGCCGACTTCTAAAAGGAAAAGGTAGCTGAAAGAAATGCCAGACAAGGAACAGATTAGCTGAAGTGGTCTTGGGTAGACACTGATTTATTTTTCCCTCTCTGTTGATTATTGGTACAACACTCGGAAATTACTATTGCACCAAAACAAGTATTTCAAAATATTCTATTGAACTTGCTTCACTTCACAGACACAAACTGGGTACTTCTGAGCTCAGAGGCTTGTGGTGAGTGGTGCAGAATGTAGTTGGAGGCCTGTAGTGAAGTGTGTCCCAGCTGTCCATCCGGTGTCCAGTCTTAGTCAAGATATTCATCAATGATCTGGATGAGAGGACAAAGTGTCCCCTTAGCAAGTCTGATGACAATCTAAAACTGACACACCAGAAGGCTGAACTGCCATTCAGCGAAATCTCGACAAGCTGGAGAGTTGGGCACAGAGGAACCAAATTCAGCAAGGGCAAGCCTAAGGTCCTGCAGGTTGGGAGGAATAACCCCAAGTGCCAGTACAGGTCAGGGGCTGATCTGCTGTGAAGCAGCTCTGCAGAGGACTGCAGAGCATGTCCAGTGGAGAGCTGTGAGGGTGAGTAATGGAGCATCTCTCTTCTGACAAAAGGCTGAGAGCTGTCTCTGTTAAGCCTGGAGAAGACAGAGGGGATCATATCAGTGCTTATAAATATCTGGAGGGTGGATGACAAGAGGATGTGTCCAGACTCCTTAGCAACAGGACAAGAGGCAACAAACATGGTGCAGAACACAGGAACTTTCATCTAAATATGAGGGTAAACTTCATTACTCTGAGGGAGACAATGCACTGGAACAGGCTGCCCAGGGGTCTGTGGAATCTCCTTCTCTGGAGATGGTCAAAATCCTCCTGGACACAATCCTGTGCAACCTGCTGTAGATAATCCTGCTTTAGTGGGGGGGTTGGACTAGATCGGCATAGGTCCTTTCCAACCCCTGCTATTCTGTTTTCTGTGTCTGCTGATCTGAGTCTGATTCTGTTTGGAGAAATCAAAAATCTAAGCTTTTGTGGCAGAGACAGATAAATACCAATACTAATTGAAAAGCAAAAGCTTGGGAAGTTATCTTTTGTTGTACCACAGAATGGTTGGCATTGGAAGTGACCTCTGGAGATTGCCTGGTCTAACTTCCCTGCTCAAGGAGGGCTGCCTAGAACCACCTGTCCAGGATGATGTCCAGACGGCTTTTGAATATACCCTATGACAGCCTCCACAGTGTCTCAAGGAAACCTGTGGCAGTGCTCAGTCACTCTCAATTTAAAAAAGTATTTTCTGACGTTGAGACAAACTCCCATGTTTCAGTTGTGGTCCTTGTCTCTGGTCCTGCCACCGGGCACCACTGGAAGTAACCTGGCTCAGCCTTCTTTTAGAGATATGGTTTAGTTAAAGATATGGTTTAGCATAGTACAGGAACGGTTGGACTTGATGATCTTAAAGGTCTTTTCCAACCTTGTGATTCTGTGATTCTTTGTCCTCATTGTTGAGATTTCCTGTCCTTGAGCTTTCTCTGGGCTAAACAGTTACAGCTCTCAAGTGTTGCTTGTAGGAGAGATGCCCTGGTCATAGTCATCATTGTGCTCCTTTGCTGGAGTCTAGTATGTCAATCCATCTCTTGTGCAGGGAAGCCCAGTACTGGACAGTACTGCAGCACTGCACATGTGGCCTCACCAGCACTGTGTAGAGGGGAGGGATCACATTCTTATTTTAATGTTTCAGCTTTCCCCTTATTAATGTGAAACCTAGTTAAGTTTCTATGATAAATAATCACCTTACATGGAAGTGGGGTACTTGATGGAAAACTGGCAGCAGAATTTTAAAAATCATCCCATTTCATAATTCTATACTTACTACTTTAACACTGAGCAAGACCAAAACTAAGACAGGGTTGAAAATAGCTTAAGGGAAAAGAAAGTTAACTAACTATAATAAGCCAAATCATGGCTAAAGCTAGGAAGCAAGTAGAATCTAGATGTCTTGTTACAGAGCTAATTTTCTTTCAAGGGTAAAGGATGTATTTGGCAGGTGATCTGCTGAAGTTCCTAATGTGTTATGTTACACTCTAAAGAAAATAAGCTACCAAAAAAGTACAAACTGTTAACCTCTAAGTGGAGGTAGATGCTGCTGTAATTTAAGTGGTTCTGGAATGCTTTGGCATTGTTTCACTTACTAACACAAAAGAAGAAATGACCTCTTCATGAAAAGAATGCTGTGGATAAGCTGGTTGGTACCTTATCAACTTGGCTATTGTAGTTATGCCAGCCAGACATGTTAATGTGACTTAGATATATTCTGCTATGGTATTTATACTTTGTCAGAGGTGTTCTGAGATTGGTTTGTGACCTCATCTGGCACAGAGAGGTGATGCCATGTTCTCAGAATTGATAAAATGTAAGCATGCTTCACAAGGAGCTTATTTAAAACTTCCTGACTTCAAAGAACTTTGGAAAATATGTTGGTTTACTAACTTTATCATATCTGTTTGCTCCTGATGCTCTCACTCATCTACTCTTCCCAAAATCTTGCTGCCCTCAACAAATAGTAGTCTGCAGTACCATAGCTGACAGCACTTCTTTCAGATGCTATTGAGCTTAGGTTTTTGAATCATTATTTTTTCAGGAGGACTGTGCAGGAGAGCAAAATCCTGCAAACAAGGTGTGTGAATTCTGGTGTGTAAGGAAAGGCAAGCTTTTAAAAGTACTCTGGTGAGCTCTGAGGGGCGTGAGAGGCAGATAGAAAGCTTGTTGGGCTAGTCCTATCACTTAATAAGCCAATCTAATCAGGCAAGAACAGTGTTTTTTGAGTTGAGAGCCACAAGTGTGGTTGTGTGTCTAGGGAAGTGTTCTCTATTTTTAGTCATCTGGTTATTATCGGGCTCTCAGCGTCACGCAATGTTGAAAATGGGGGGTGAGGGGAGCTGCAAAGAGCTCACTTGCTGATCTTGTTAATTAATTTCTTTGGGTTTTCCCATGACAGTTTGAACAAAAGTAAATTGATCAAAAGGGATATTAAGAAACAGATTTACATTTTCTTGGGTGGTACTGCATGGGGTAGAAAAATAGGAAAACATGCAGGTGGCTGAAAGGCTACAGGGAAAAAGTAATATAGATATGGCCAAATGGATCTTAAAAAAAAACATCCCACAGCACCCTAATTATTAGTGATGACTCAGCTATCCCTAGATATTTCATGTTCACAGATTCACAGGACTGTAGGGGTTGGAAGGGGCCTCAAGAGATCATCGAGCAGGTTCCCTACAATAGGTTGCACAGGTCGGTATCCTGATGGGGCTGGAATCTCTCCAGAGAAGGAGACCCCACACCCCTCTGGGCAGCCTGTCCCAGGGCTCCCTCACCCTCCCTGTGAAGAAGTTCTTCTGCATACCGGTGCAGAACTTCCTGTGCTCCAACTTGAGGCCATTGCCCCTTGTCCTGTCTCCAAAGACCACTGAAAAGGGGCTGGCCATTTCCCCCAAAGATGGTTAGTACCAGATTTTCTGCCAGTCACCTTTCGCAAAGCTGCATTGAATTTCACTGCTGCAGATTTAGCTTGATATCTAAGGACTCAAAACCCAACATCTGTCAGCCATTTAAATGGTTAAATGGAGGGAGGAGAATGCTTGGAGACTGAGTGACAGCTCATCTTACTAAATATTTAAGTGATGGCTGAGAAATAGCTACTTTCAGCCTAAATGAACTCACTGTTGGTGTCTGAGTAGGGGGAAGAAACTTTAATCTTGGGCATTTCTCTATTTGTTTTCTCTATAAATTGCAGTATGTGAGGAACCTATTACTGAGAAGTTCATAAAAGGTTCATTTTCACTCTAAAATTTGATTTTTGGGGGGTGCAACGTGGTGGCCCGGGATGTTCTTCAAATCTTCATCAGAACTCCTGCTTAGGTCTATGAATTAATGTGTCTATGAATTAATGTAGCTATTTAATGGAGCTGTCAGTACACAACACAATCAGGACTGGAAAACTTTCAAATACAAATTGACCAGATAAACTATTAATTGTCTTGGCAATATTCTTGGTTTACTCTGCATAGAGCATTTCAGTAGCACCTTCTCATTTTTGTTTCACTTTAGGTTGCAGTTGATGTCTTGGTGATGCTTCAAGACTTGGGAGGATAACCTTTACAATCCTCATCTGTGTGTTAGTTTTGTTTGGGAGGTTTGCTATTTCCTGTTAAAATTAGACATGTAAGCACTTGTTTTGGGGACAGACGAAATATATCCTCATGAGCCCAAGTTCACCTTTTTCTCTGAATTACTGCCTCAAAGACCTGAAAACAGAACACTCATCCATATGATAGTTTACATGAATTAATGTCTGCTCAATGTGTCATAACATTGGAGTAGTTTTCTTGGGATAAGTGGGAACATGATAAAACACGATACGTTAAATATGTTCATGAATCCAACTGGTAATCAAGGAAGTAGAAAAGGAGAATGAGTCTATTTCAGAGTCTTCTTCTTACAGTGCAGCTAAAATTAATCTAAAACTGTATGTACAAGCAGCAAAAAAAGTATATTAATGTAGTTTGAGTAAGATTTTGTGTTTGAGGTTAGGGAGTGATACCTTCACTATTACTCTTTTAACTAAATTGTATCAGGAAGTAAAATACTAAATATGGCGTGGGAAATAGTGTGGAGATTGCTCCAGGAATTCTGTAGCATCTTTAATACTGCTGCAAAACATGAGGGATCTAGTCTTATTAGGTTAAGACACTTTCATCTCTAATTACAAAAAGGCTTCAGGGTTTCCTTTTAAATTTTTTAAATATTTGCGTTTTAAGAAAAATCACAGTTACTTTTCTCATCTTTTCAGCGTTTTATGGCTGAACTACTTGTGGTGAGCAAGGTGTCTGTGAGAAAAGGATATATACTTCCTGTGATAACTTTCCCCAAAACACATTTTAAAATGTTTCTAAAATGCTTTTGTGACTGTTTTATTTAAATGCATGCCACATCTTAAATCAGCTTATTAAATTATAGAATTTACTTTGAGTTCTCTGCCTCTGTATCTGCCAAGTATCAGATTGAATCCACAGTACAAAAAATTGACCAGAGCTGTTATTGGTGAGAACCTGAAAATACAAAGACAATTCCTGGAGTTGTTCCCAGTGTTCAGTAGCTGGAGGAGCTACAAACAGCCTTTGACCCTGGATAAAATTAACTCTCTATTTGAATTCCAGCTCATTGTTCTGCAGGTTGTGTCTTGGGTAGCTAATGATAATGATGGCTTTCTCCAGGCTTGTGATCACCTGGAACTTTGGAAAAATGTGAATTAGTCTATACTTCATTATACTCACCTCCCAATATTTATTCTCTTTACCTAATTCTTTGTGTTTAAGCAGGCTGACCAACATATATATATATATGTGTGTGTGTGTATATATATATATAAAAAAATATTTTTAAACTGGAGACTTTGTAGTGCTTTTATTGTTAGATAATGCTTTCTTTATGATTATCATTTACCTTGATAATAGAGGAGGTTTTACTAAAATATACCATCAAGTAGGTACAGCAATTGAATCATGATCAGAAGGATCTGTAATTATTAATGATATTCAGGATGGCTGAGCAGTAGGCGGTTTCATATTTGGATAGTCAAATATATCTAGGAACAAATACAATGCAATGCAGGAACCAAAATTAGAATTTTAATATCATAATTGCTTCTTAACTTGGATCTGGTCTTTTTGACATTTCCTGTGCATGGACATGAATATCTTTTCATGTCTGTTAGAGTTCATGCTTTTAAACAATTTTAGAATGCTGCCTTCCTCCCCCCCTCCCCCCATAAAACAATGCATTTCAATGAAATTCTGTAAATAACAGTTCTCAAGTTGATTGAAGAAGTCATAATGAAATGTTGCCTTAATGGAGGTATATGTTTTATACTCTGTGGAGCTGGTTTGAGACAGCTGGAAATTACTTTGTGAAAGAAAACAGCAGGGATGGCGAAATTACAGTGGTGAATATGTTGATACAATACCTACAGATAAAGCTGAAAATAATGTTTATTGCTTCTCTCTCCACACTGAAGATTGGTAGCAATGTTCTGGTGAAGAATGGTGAGTAGTAGCTTTCTTTCACCTCTGGTTTTTGATGTGAGCAACTGTCCTCCAGTTACTACAGCGAGATCAGGAAGCTCATTTCAAGACCTATCTGGATGCATCCCTGTGCAACCTGTCCTAAGGAACCTGCTTTGGCAGGGAGGTTGGACTCAATCTCTTGAGGTCCCTTCCAACCCCTACGATTCTGTGATCTGAATTAATGTGGGAGTGGGATTTGAGCAAAGATACCAAATGATGTGTTCTATTTTCCGCTCTAACATAGCAGGCAAGTGCTTATGTTAAAGCACTTCAGTACTCATTGTAGGGTCAGTATGACTCTATGCTTTGCACTTAAATTTTTATATAAGGATAGCAGCCATCATTTCAGCTGCCTGATTCTGGACTTTTCCTAGACATGCAGGCATAGGAGTATAACTGAGCCTTTGGGGCCAATCAGAAGCTATTCAGTCTCTGGCAGCTGCAGTGTGGGTCCAGTTCCCATCCTTGATGTCACAGTTTCAGTCAGGTTTGCCAGGAGTAATTTTATGGCTGCACAGAGCATGTGGCAGAAACTGGTTTTAGGGCTTCTGTGAAGTTTTTAGGTAATCTCAGGCAGGTTGGTTTCTCACACTTTGTGCTTGAATTATCTGCTGATTTGGAATCATAATATGCACTTAGTTAAGCCTCTCCTACCTTCTACCTAATTCTTACTGAAGAGAAGGAAAGGTAGTGTGTGTATCCATATGGTTAACTCCTATGTGCATACTGCAGGTAAAAGCCCCACCACTCTTAACTGGATGAAGTGTGCCTGCATTGTATAAATAGGTCTACATACTTTAAAATTTCATTATGAAATCACAGTCTTAAAACAGGTTATTTAAAAAAAAAACCCAAAAGCCAACCAAGCAAACAAAACTTCAGGGACATTTTTATGAAGATGTGATACCTGTGGATGTATAGATACATAGATATGGACAAATGCCCTGAAACCTTTCCAAGCTTTAACCTATGGAATAAAAAGATACTATCTACTTTTTTAAAAGCTAAAGTTTTAGCCTGCCTGGAGAGAGTACTGCAGCAGTAACGGCAGTAGGTTAGTGTGATAAAGTGATAGAAAACTTGCTTGTGTCTTCACTTAATCTCTTGGTAGAGTCAGTGACTGTATGAATGCATTAGGAAGCAAGGGTGTGCAGCCTGTTTCGCGTTGCTTATTAACAAAAAAGTTAGTGAACTAATCATGGTGAACTGGTATTCTTGTAATGCAGACTGGTTTTGGTTTAATACTTTGTGTGTAAATTATTACTTCAGTAGTTTAATGTTTTCCAGCCAAAAGCTACAGAATCAGGTTGCTAAATCAGCAGACATCCTTTTTTTTGATCAAAAAGTAGTGTTGGACAGTAATCATGGCACAGAAAGTATGTGTGAGTCATGGACACTGCCGGTACCTGTGCTTGGTGCAAGCACAGGCTCCTAGCCATGGGTGCAGTTGAAGGCATATGGACATCTATCCATCTTTTAAAGAAGGTTAAGACAGAGAGGAACAAGACAAAATTAGTGTTACTGTTGAAACACCTATTTAAGTGTACCAAAATACTTCAGCTTTGGTGTGTCAGAAGTCTAAACATGATTCATCTACTCGTTTCCTGGCGAACCGTCCCTCTTCCACTTCCCTTTTGTGCTGCTACTCACTTTCAGAGAAACTAGTGCTTACACAAGGGAGGGAGGGTAAAATCCACCACAGTGGACCTTAGATCTCTGCCTGGCACTCCAGTGAGACACCTCTGCCCTTGGATGCAGTGAGCAGAAATTTCACTCAGGGTGCTGGGGCAGCAGGGCTTTGTCCGCAGGCTGTATTTGGAGGTGCAAAACCTGCTGTAGCCCTAGAGAAGCATGACACTGATCGAGGAAATACCATGCCTTGTTATATGTACTAAGCTAATCCCTGTTGATGACTAGGAGCGGGTGGGAAAATCTTTGTCAAACCAATACTCCACGCAATTTTTGTGGAGGAAAGGCAGGATGCTCAGTCTCAAAATCATTTAGAAACATTAAATGCATCTAAGGGCTTCGGGTTGGCCTTCTAGCTTTTATTCCTGACTGCTTAGGTGGATGAGATATGAGATAATGACAGCTCTTGAAGAGTGGGATATTTTTTTTTTATGAGCAGGTTTAAATTGTTCACAACGAGAAATTGTGTTATTTTAAGTCGTGTGAAAGCAGTTTACAGGGCCATCACAATATACAGTCTTTGAAACTTGCCTGATAAACATCAGCCTTTAACCCATGCAGATCAAGGGATGTGTTTACAAATGCCAGGATAATGGGGATATTGTCAGGGTTTAGCTCTTTGGAAATGAGCAGGGGTTGAGGCTCTATTGTTGGGAAACCAGCTGACGACCGTAGAATGGTTACGCCGCTTCCTCTCCATAAAGATACTACCTACGCGCAGGGCCATTTGCCACCTCCCGGCCTGGGACGCTTGCAGCGGGCGCTGCTCACTCCCGCAGCCCTTCAGCTAGGCTCGGAACCCGGGCATGCCCCACGGGGAGCGGGGCTGGAGCCGGGTCCCGGCCCCTCGGCCGCGGGCGGCGCGCAGGGAAGGGCGGCCGGTGCGCGGGGCGCGGAGCCGCCCCTGCCGGCGCGCTGGCGGGGCAGCGCGGCTGTTGGCTGTTGCCATGGCTCCGGAAAGCCGGGGGAGCCCAATGAGCTGTCTGCGGCAGTGCTGAAAGGACCAGCCATTTTGCTTATGGAAAACAATGTGACACACTCTGCTGTGCTTTACCGGGGGATAAACAAAAATCTCGTCGGAGGCAGCGGGAGAAACGGGAGTGTTTTAGTGAGTAATTCCGGCGGCTCAGCCTGCTTCCAAAGCTGCCATTTTGACACACCGGGTGACCGCTTTAGCTGGTCGGAGGAGGTGGAATGCAGCGTGATAACGCTGCGTATCTGCTGTCAGGCAGCGGAGCGGGGTTTTGTCTTGTTAAAGGCAAGGCTTCCCTGCGACGTTATCTCAGCGGCACGCTAGCCGCTCCGAGCGAGAGCCTGTGATCAGGAGAAGGGTGTTGCCCTTCCTCCCGCTGCTCTCGGGCGCTGCTGCCTCCGGCAGACGGGCGCTGCCGAACAGGCAGGTGTGCGGCTTCGTTCCCCGGGGCTCGGTGCTGCGGGCTGGGCAGAAGCCGAAGCCCCTTCCCGGGCTTAGGAGCCGCTTATCAGCAGATTGGCTTAGGAGCTTTGGCCTCGGGACGCTGCCACAAAAGGAAGCTGCTGTGCATCTCGGCTCGGGGTGTGTGTGTGTGTGTGTGTGTGCGCGCGCGAGACAGGTACGCCTTCGCACGCGCTATTTCGATTTTGGGAAATGAAACTGAGCGGAACTTCGCGCGGGGAATAGGCTGCTTGTAGGTACCTTTTGCATTTAAAGGTGGGCTTGTGGGCAGTAGCTTGTGTAGAGCAGTCGCTGGATTCACTGATCCGATGGCGTTTGTGTTAAGACATTTCGGTGTGACGTTCCATATGGTTGCTGATTCAGAAGGGTGTTTCTAGGAGCTGATAAAATGTTATGCTTGCGTTTTCTACTAAAAGGGGAAAAAAACCCCCTTATTTTGGGTTTTTCTTGGTTTTTTTATTGTGCTTTTTACTGTCCAGGTAGCATGGGTGAAATAAAAACATGGGACTGGCGAGCGTGTTTGAAAAGCCTTACACCAGTGAGTAGAACTCAGGCATTGTGCTCAGCCCCAGCGTAAACTAGATTTAAATTGTCCGACTGCTGCTGTGCAGTATGTAGGTCATAATAAAAAGCAGCTTTCGATGTACTGCACACCCCGGCGCGGTGGCTGATTAGTTTGCGGTACTTGTGCTGTTAAGAGTAGTGGTGTTGCAGCCAGCTCACACCTCCCCTTTAAAGATATCGCACATACCGTGCTAGGCAGAGCACAACACACCCATTGTGTCCCTCCGTTTGGCGTTCAATAAAAGGAAGGAAACCAGCGCTCCGCATAGAGCACGAGCACGTTAATAGCACAAGGCGGTTAAAGTTTTATTGAAGGATCTCGGTGGTTCTGCAATGGGTTAGAGAAGGTGGGGGGGGTGGGGGAAAAGCCTGAAGATAAATCCAAGGGAACAATTGAAATGGGAGAAGTCTTTTCGGTTGGGACTATATGGTAATGCTTTAGGTTTTCATTGCAAAATGTATTGGGTTAGGTGGTTATTAATCACAACACATCTGTAGTTAGACCTAGGTCAATAAAATCGCAGTCCCTCGGTACTGATAATATTTGTATTAAATGTAGCGTTTCATGTACCACCCAACTATATTCCCACCGAGTAATACGATTCCTGAATTAGCTGATACTGAAATGCATCAAATTTATTCCAACAACTGAACCAAGTGTTCTGATTCACTCTATGTCTGTAGAAAATGAATTGATATTTTGGTCTTAACTTTGAATAATTATGTGGATTTATGAATTGATATTTTGGTCTTAACTTTGAATAATTATGTGGATTTAAGTCACACTGAGAATGAGCCATTTGTTTGGACAGTTGAGTGGGCATGAAATCAAGAATTTGCGGTCTGGTATCTTTATAGTTAAACTAGTAACCAGCAGTCTGTAATTAGGAGCCAAATTCCAATGTGTTATGTGTATATATATCCTGCAAAGGTATTTGGATAAGCATGTTCAGCTACTGTCCCCCAAATAAGACATTGCATTTGGGAACAGCAATATATAAATGGATTGCCACTATGTATTTTCTCCAAGAGAAAAGCTCCATCTTAATTGAATCATTCCAGGATTTTGTTATTCAGTGAATGTACATCCCAATTTCTCTTTCTATACCTCTGTGTCAGGGTCGCAGAGTAAGTTGTTTAGAGAACTGCATTTACAGCGTAGTAGTACATGAATATTTATGACTGGATCTGTAATTATGATGAAAATTCTAAATAAGCAGAGCTGGTATTTAAGGTGTTTGCAAGCCTTTAGGAAAGAGTAAGAGAGCATTTGTCACAACAATAAGAAATATGGCTATAGCAGTGTACAGAAAGTGAGGCATCTTGTTGCCCAAGATGGACATAATCGCACTATGAAGAATTTATGGTGTAAGAAAACAAGTGAAGAGCAGCTATGACTAATCACTAGCAGCGTGTACCCATTAGACGCTGATAGAGGCAGCTTATGAGTCCCTGTTACCAAAGCAATATTCTTTCTGTACCCTTTCCATCGTGCTTTTCTCCCTTTGTCTTTTTTTCTCATATCAATTCCCAGCTTCCCTCTGTACCCTTACTGTCTCTTTGGCAACATCTGATCCCCTCTGAGCTATTTGTAAATCAAATCGGTGACTGTCAGTAATGGACGTGGAGGTGCTGCAATAGAATCTGATGTGGAGGAAGAATTTAAATGAGTTAGAGGTAAGAAGCAGTAGCTAAGTAACGAGTGTATCCAGTATGAATGTAAGGCATCATGGTATAGAACTGGGTCACTGATGTAGAAATCATATGGGCATGGAGGGAGAGGAGCATTTTGCAGCTCATGAACTGATACGTACTTCTAGACAGAAGGTTTACAGGAAGACCTTGACAATTGAATGTAAAACCATCTGGGTATATCTATATCAAGTTCCAATTGAAGTCTAGAAGTTTTTTGTGTTTTGGTGGAACCACAGTTTCTATCCAAAAGATGATTATACATGACTTGAAGGTCTGTAGGTTATGCAAAATCAAACTCTCGTGGTCAGCAGTGATGTAAATAACATCAGCTGTCATCCTTTAGCATTATAGCCACTTCAAATATTTTTTTGCAGCTGACCTTTGAAGGTGACTAGGCCCATGTGTTGTCCTCATAAACAGGGTACTAACAAAGCAAAAGCAGGCAGATCAATCCCAAAACACAGTATTAGGGTAGCAGGTGCAAATAGTAATGGAAATGAGAGAACAGAATGACCAAAGAAGGTAGATGAGGTGGTGTAACAGTGTTTTGGTAGGTTGGCTGTTTAAAATAATCACCTTTAAGTAAACAGTGATAAGCATCAAACAACCATGTGGTCTGTGGAGCACAATAACCTTATGAGAGTTAGTATGGGAATTCCTGCCTTCGTCCTATGGACTATTCTCTGTATATTTACATATATGACCAGCATGTGAGTAACAATACAGATGGCATCTGCCAAGGGAGCATACTGAGATATCTAATTAGAGTGCATTGTATAATGTTACACTGTGGATGGCCGAATGTCACTCCTGTATTGGAAGGATCAGGTATTGAATATAATGCACCAATGATGAGGCTGCGTCTGGAGAGGACAAACTGCATCAGATGTGACCTTGGAACAATATTTCTGCTCCACTGATGCCATCTGCACTAACATGGAAATAAAAAATTGACAATTCCTACTTATTTGTAAACTAGATTTTTCGAAACACGTACTTTGGTGTTGTGTCCCTCTACTCTGATGGCAATCCTTTCCCATGTAACTATTTTAATATGTATTAAGCACGTTACTCCTTGTCAGTTTGTATTTTCTTCCTTTACTGTTGGGTGTAGTCTGTAGGTCTCTACTTAAGAGATGGCTGTACTGTGTATATTCTGCCTGTGCTCATTTTTTCTTCAAATAATGTGGCACCTTTTCACAAAAGTGTTTTAATAAAAGTTGACTTTGATGAAATAATGACGCTTCTTAGCATTCTAGGGCTAAAACCAAAGCTAAAAAGTCTCACAGAGGCACTGATGTAATAGAAAACTCATGAATGGGGGAGGGAAAAGGGAGAATTAAATACTTGGAAGGGCAGCATGTATCTCTTGAGTAAAGCCATGCTGGATGACTGCATTCTAGATCTACTCCTGCTTTCAGTCTTCTTGAAGCATGAAATGTATTTTTTCTGTTCAGATATATTGTTCCATAACAGCAACATATCATAGCCAATGCTGCTGTAAAGCAGGAAATTCCGAAGACAGGGCCTTTACTTCTGTTATTTCTAACTTCTTTCCCTAAATAGATTCTTCTTTTTTTCCATATTTCTGTACTGAATAAAGATAGTGTTCTGATTCATCCACCCTTAAAAACCTCACCAACGACCAACGGGGGCTGAATAGCACAGATGTGGTTCAGTGTTCTTAAGTAACCTGAGTTACATAGTACATCAACTTTTTTTAAGAGTTGATGCTGAGGTTTCCGAGCTTCAAAGGATGGGGGAAAATGTGATGGCAGGAGAAGCAACCCTTCCTTCTCTCACTCTTTATTCTGATCGACCTGTACAGTAAACTTCTTCATTAGGCTTTTCAGAAAATAACTTAAAGAATGCTGACACACAGAACAATGAAAGCTTTACTTTAGGACACCTGTCTTGCACTTTATGAAGAAGTATTAAAGCAGTGTAAAACCAAACTGTTTGATGGCTGAAGGAGTTGGGGGTTGTTCAGCCTGCAGAAGAGGAGTCTGAGGGGAGACTTTATGGCGCTCTACAGTGACCTGAAAGGAGGTTGTAGAGTGGTGGGGGTTGGTCTTTCCTCCCAAGTAACTAGCAGTAGGACAAGAGGAAATGATCTCAAGTTGCACAAGGGTGGTTTAGATTGGATATTAGGAAAAAAATTCTTCAGTGAAAGAGTGGTCAGACATTGGAACGGGCTGCCCAGGGGGGTGGTGGAGTCACCACCCCTGAGGTATTTAAAAGACATGTAAATGTGGCACGCAGGGACATGGTGGTAATGGACAGATGGTTGGGCTTCATGGTCTTAGACATCTTTTCCGACCTTAACGATTCTGATTCTATGGGTAACAAAAGCTATCCCTAGTTTAGTAGTAGTTGCTGATTAACTAATTTTGTCCACAAGCATAGTGCTTTTACTCTTTTGCTTCTTCAGCACACAAAAGAAAAGGCCGGGATGCATGAGGGAAACCCAAGGGAAATGGAACCAGTAGCTGCAGTTCTCATAGCTGGAAACCACATTTGTTGAAGTTTATAGAAACAGTAAGATGCATTGATTTCTAAATGCTGGTTTTGTGTATAGGATCACCAGTTACGCTAATAAGAAATCAGTAGTTGTGACTGAAGGTCAAAATCGGAGGAAGAGTTGTTGTGGTTATTCAAACAGTTAAAAATAGTTCAGTTCCTTATGGATTATTTGGTTTTGAGCAGTGTAAACAGGTGAGATCCCAGTTTAACTGAGTAAGACTGAATGGTGGTTGTAATGTTTGCTGGGCAGCTTGGAGTTGGATGGTGTAGCCCGTGATGAGAAGGGGTGTGGACTGCATCAAGTGCAAGACAGCTGTAGTGTTCTTTCCAGTGTATTGCCGTGTTGTCTGAGGACTTAGAAACTGTAGCCTGAATGTAAAGCTTCATTGCCGTAGTGTAGCTTGAGTATCATGTTTAATACAGCCACATGTTCCTCAGTGGGGTAAACACAACTATGTGAAGCCACAGAAAGCTCTGCATGCCACCTTGCAGAAGGGCAGAGATGTTACTTAAATATCACGTGTGATGAAGGTGCAGAAGATGCAACAAGTTTTCCTGTGTCAACAGATGATAAATATTTGTACCTGAGGTAAGAATTTGAAAGACTAAATAGCTAATTAGAGATCTGTCAGATGTTCTTGGTGAAACATGGTGAGCCATCTCTGGATTTAGCAATAAGGAATACTAAGAAAAGAATCCAGGTGGGGATTTCTGAAATTTAAATTGTAGAAGGCCTGTTAGTACTTCTGTTTATCGTGTATTGAAAAGTCAGTATGGGTTATGTAAGCAGAATGGTGAGATTCATATTTTTTACTATGATTAAATGCAAAACAGCAGGCAATACCACAAAACCCTTAAAAGTACAAATTCAGTTCACATCGATTAGAACTAAGACTAGTTTCAGTCTTTTGATTGGAATAAAATGCAAATATAAACAAAACATTTCAGGGCTGTTCACAGCTAATCTCATAGACTGCCTGGAATCTGACTAGAACAAGGGTATCCAGTAGGCCTGACTTCCCAAAAGTCAGTGCTTTGCAGAAGTTTAGTTTTAGAACAGTGAGATGGGGGAGGCTGACCTTGATTCAGTTATATGGATCAATTCTCATGTCTGAAAAATTGGTGAACCAGAAATTACACACGCTACTACGGAGGTCTCAGTGCATATGATCACTATTTTCACTATCTGAAGTGACCACAAGGGAAAAGTAGTGATTCAGGAGAAGAGAACAGGCAGTGGGGTAGAAAGTTAAATTGGATGCTTGAATGCTGTCTTTGTTCATTGTCTCTTAATATTAAAAATGGGCGTGATTATAAAACATATCCATCCTCTTTTGTAAGCATAAACATAACCTGAAACCAAGATTCTGGGCCCAGCTTTGACTTGGTGTTTCAGTTGTTGTTTTTAAACATCATGAGGCATCTATGGAAGTTTTGAATTTCAGGAAGACTGTAGCCTTTCTGGCAATCCTAAGGAGTAGCAATTGGCCTGGATAAAGTATATGATAATTCCTCTCTGAACAAAAGGTTCACATGACTCTCTTCCCCCTCTACTCTGCCCTGCTTAGCCCCCACCTGGAGTATTGTGTCCAGTTCTGAAGGTCCCTGGAATAAAAAAGACAGGGATCTCCTAGAGAGAGTCCAGCAGAGGGCTATGAGGGTGATTAAAAAGACTGGAACATCTCCCCTGTGAGGAAAGGCTGAGTGAGCTGGGGCTGTTCAGCCTTGAGGAAAGAAGCCTGAGAGAGGATCTGATCAATGTTTATAAATATCTGAAGTGTGAGGCATAGAAGGAAATAGCCAGCCTCTTCTCAGTGGACAAGGGGCAATAGCCTCAAGTTGGAGCACAGGAAGTTCCACACCAATATGCAGAACTTCACAGTGAGGGTGACAGAGCCCTGGGACAGGCTGCCCAGGGGCGGTGTGGGGTCTGGATACCTCCCTGTGTGACCTGTCCTGGGGAACCTGCTTTGGCAGGGGGGTTGGACTCAATGATCTCTGGAGGTCCGTTCCAACCCCTACAATTCTGTGATTCTGTATTTTGTGCTTTACTGCTTTATGCTTACAAGATCTTGAGCACCTGTTGTCCGATTTAGGCATCAACCCTGTGTTATTTTTCCTACTAATCATAAGGATTTTGAAGACGAGCAAGCAGTAGCAACCCAAAGGGATGCAAATGGAAAACAGCGTGTATAATTTAAGCCACATATTGATTACGTACATCACGCTGCCCCTGCTAGCCAGTTATGCATTTTATAGATTTTAATAAGTGAATTCTGACAGAAGCCAGCAGATGCCAGCACAATTTTTTTTATTTATTTTAATTTCTAGTGAATTTTTAATGAACAGAGAACTTAAGTAGTGACATTCTCCCAGATAATCAAATTCACTGTTTTTCTTTTCAAGAAATCTGTATTTGTTAGGGATCTCAAGGAAATAATAATTTCAGTGTGACTGCAATCAAATGGCTGGCTTTGAATAAATAAAATATAAAAGAGGCTAATCAAATGAAGTGCTACTGTGTGAGAGCAAAGTGAGATGCTGACAGGTTTGACAGTAGAATAAAGACCAAACCAAAGACTTTGTTTTGACGTACATGCAAATTACCAGGCAAATTCAAATCTTTTAACAGACCTCTTCTATAAGGGTCATTTACTGATATTGATCATGTAATCTGAGCCTTGCAGATTATCATTCTACTTTTAAACAAGAGAGATGCTTTTAATTCCTCATTTGCATAGCTGTAGATTTACAAGTTCACATCCTTTTGATGGTGGGATCTGAGTCACAGATGACTGATTTATGGTCTACAGAGCACACTTGATTGTGAGGACTGCAAACCCTTTTAGAAAAAGAGTTCACAAGTCTGCATCTGTTCTAGGTAACACATGCTACACCCAAGCACTAGGAAGATGCCTTCCAGTTTGAGGCAATAGTTAGGAGCAAGACAAAAATAATTGTAAAGCTGTTATGCTAAATTAATCCAGGTGTGAATTTGTTTATTTTTTGTAATATTTAGTGGTGTAATTACCTTAAATGTAATTTTCTAAAGTGTAAATAAGTCGTTATTTAGCTAAAATCCGCAAATGCAAATAAACATGTCAGTATGACTAAGAAAGGACTACAAAAGGAACAACAGCAAATAGGTGTTATACATGAAGATGCATTCTACTTTCAGCTCTGGCATTCATTCTCTACGTTGTTACCCAGCAAAAGAGAAAGAGCAGGTGATTTTTGTTTTCCCTAATGAAACGGTAAAAGGACTGAGTTGCTATTTGAAAAAAAACTCTTGAAGTAAGTAATTTTCTATCAACATTCGATCTATCAATATGCAAAGAAGTGAGACTGAGTTCCCTTGGCCACAGGTGCTGAACATAAAATGGTTGCAAAGGTAAACTGAGGAGCAGGTTTGTTAACGGGTGGCTTTGACCACCATCTGCCTATGATACCAGTGGTTTCCAGATTTCCTATAGCAGAACCGAAAATTTAAAGGGGTTTGAGGAACAAGCAAATAGTAGCATTGTAGTACAAATTGGGAAGTGTTCTTATGATAAAAGCATGAAAGCTGTGGGAGAATCTGAGCAGACAGTGATGAGATGAGAGTTGTGGGAGCTGCAAGGGGAGACAAGAAGAGAATTATAAAGTACTTGAAAGGGAAGAGTAGAAAAGATATAATTGCAGCAGTGAGGAGCCAGCTGTATGTGTCCACTGTTCTGGGGCAGGACAGGTATGACAGCTTCAAAGCAAAAATCTAAACCAGTCTCATGGGCTGGTGCATTTTGCATAGATCAGAAAGCATTACCTAAAACTACAGGCCCAGACACTGTGGTTAAATTGCGTGATGACAGGGGTCTAAACAATAGCATTCCTGACGGGGACAAAAGGAAAGAACCCATCAGACTTCAAAAAATACTCTGGAGAAATCAGTCCTGTCAGGAAAAGGTACAACACACTGCTTAGGGGAGAGCAAAGGGGAAGCAGGTGTGAAGAAAAATGAGCCAGGCCCTTGAGGAATTCACATGCTTGAGTATTCAACGTCTTTTGTTGTTGGGGTTTTAGTGTTGGTTTTTTTTTTATAAGTAAGTTGTATTCACATTCTAGTCAAACTTCTAACCTATACACAATGTGTCAGGGCACCCCCCAAGATATTTTTTAATTGGGCTTTTTTTATATTTCATATGTACACTTAAGAATTCCAATCCCAATTTGCAGATTTTAAAACAAATTGATCTGCTGTGGTTTTATTCCTTATGTTACATCATATTCTTTGGAGATCTAAACAGTTGAGTCTTGGCTGTTCATAAGGACTTTAGATGAAGCTTTAGATGCCTGACCCACATTTTCCAATAGTTATGTGAATATCCACTGTGGAGATGGGATTCTCCCTAGCTGTCCTCCCCCAGCGATAGAATGGTAGGATTCTGAAGACAGGGGTCGGGCACAATGTAGTTTATGGGTAAGTGTAATCCTTGACAAAAGAAGTTGTTGTTGGTGACAGTTTAGGCTTTGATCTTGACACGTTTCTAGTTCATGGCACCAGTCTATCATAAGCTGATTTTGTTATAAATAACTGAAAGCTGCACAGATATTATGTAAAACTATTAGTGATTTCCTTCACTCTGTTGTAGCACCCTGGTTTCAAACTATAGTCTTCAGATAACTGTCGATCGTTTTCATCATTTTCATCCTGCTGGTCAGAATGCAGAGGCACAAAAAAAAGAATATTAAATGCTTTTCTAATGTTTTTCCTTATGAGCAATTTCTTTAGTTGTTCTAGGATTCAAATGTGCATGAACTTAAATTGCAAGTTGGGATTCATAGCAGAAGGCAAGGAAATGCAAAGAGCTTAATGTGGTTTTGACATGAAACTTGTAATAATTAAGCTTCTGCTCATGTCTTAACATGTTTACTTCGTTTACTTCTAATGTTTTTATGTACAACATTGTAATTTGACTTTTTTATCTTTGCATTCTCTTTCAGGAGGTGAGATAGAAAACTAGGGTGATTAACCATCCTGTAAGGACTTGGTGACAACTTACCATTCAAATTCTCAATTTTGCTTTTCCATATATTTAAAGCTTTCAAGCCCTCTTAGAAGTAGAGAATAGCCAAAGTCACTGACTTCATTCTACAGTTCTCTCAAGTGCCAAACATTGATTAGTTCATTGTTGCTTGGAGTGATCTTTGTCTAAGGGACAGAATCAAGAATTTCTCTTCTGAACAGGACCCAGCTGATGAAAAATTGAAAAGCCTTGAGGCAAAGAAAGGGTCTTTTGAGCTTTTATTGTTAATAGATGGATGACTTTGAAAAACAGAGGCTGCTGAAATTCTGAGGAAGTAAACATTTTCTAGGAAGGGAAATCCGCCTTTCCATATTTATTTTTCAAAGACAGGAAATTACCCAATAAGTATAAAATTTCAGGGTTACAAAATAGAATATCCACTTCAAATTATATTCCCCTTGAATTCCGGTTCTCACGTAGCTCAAGATCTCCCTGAATGTGCTTGTGATGTTTTCGTTTCTGCTTTTTGAGCTTTCTGCTATCTTCAGCTGCCATGGATTCAGTTTTATGGTATGGACACAGGTACTGCTTCCTTTACCCAATGTGCAAAAAAAAAAGTACATAAAGTCTTATCATTCCAAGTGTCAGTTTGTTGCTGTTGAGAATATTTTTGAGAGCTTTTCTTTCTACCTTCCTGGTTGGCAGTGGCCTCCGTTACATGGATTGGGGTATTTTAAAAGGCCTGATTTTCATAAGGATATGCTGCATCTCTTGAAAAGTGTGCATAACCCTTCAAGGTGTGTCATACTGGCTGCCAAAAATAGAGACAATAGGGAAATATTATTTTAGATTTGTGCATGTAGAATGTCTTACCTGTGGAAGAATTTTCCATGTAGGGATAAAACCGTTGGTGGAAAACGTGGCAGCAGGTTTTTGATTCTTTATTAATGATGTTCACTGCTCAGCAATAGAAGCATACTGAGGGAGGAGAATTAGGAAATGGCTAAAAATCAACGTCACCCACAACATCTTCTGTCTTGTTGCCACTGTATTTGACAGTTGAAATGAGGGTCTTCTTCTGTTAGCTGAAAAATTAGTTCTGGCCAGCAAGTAAGTGAACATAGAGCAATTAACTGGCAATCCAGCTGTAACATCCTGTGTTGCCTTAAACACAGCAAACATGAGCTTGTCTTTCCCCTACTGGGAAAAGCATGACCACAGCTCACAAGTGTTTCAGATGAATAGCCTGTCCTACAATTAATAATACTATAGATAATACAGCAAACAAACACTGTAAAAGAGCTTTCATTTTCACTTAGCTGAAGCAATACATGATAAATGACTACATACTGATTTGCTTCTGTTAACAAGAAAGCAAAACAAATGAGAGCTCAGCACTGATTTCCTGAGCCTTTCTGCTGATGGGCTACAGCTACTTTGGGTATGGAGGATTCTCTGGGGGATGTTGGCGTTGTGCTAAATTTCACCTTTGGAACCTGAAGCTGAAGAACTTCCTAGAAGCCAAGTCCTCCTTCCTTTCCGAGCTAGCTTTGTGAGGAACTGTCAAATATCTGGGGAAATGGTGATCTTTAGGAATAGAGAGATTTGAAAGGGAAGGGATCCGTTTTATGCTTTAGGGACTTCCTGTTAATCATGATACATGATTAGAAGAGGAGATTGCTGGGTCACCAAAGAAGGGAAAAAACCCCAAACACTTTTTAACAGCTTCCTGCTGCTGTATCATTCCCCTTCTCTAAATTACTTACATAAATTACCTGTCCTCAAAATTACAAGTCTCTATTTGGCTTCTCTGGAAAGCATCAATGGTATTGTAAGTGGGGTGTCAAGATTTTCAAGTCCAAAAAATCAGTTTGAAGTTCCTCAGGGTATAAAACTTTCTTATACAATTCTGCCCCAAATTTATCTGGTTAACAAGATACTGTAGATTTGGCCTTTCAAGACGGTATGAGCATGCTGCTGTGTAATAAAAATCCAGCTGGATACATCCAGTGATGATACTGCTCTGATCAATTGCAGGTCATCTTATGTGTTGAGTTCTTAGATTTGTCAACTGATGTGTGAATGGGAAAGAAAACATGAGGCAGCTGTTGTCTGCATCTCTCTGGGTATCACCAACAATTTGGTATGTTTTAAAGTGTGTTTGTGGGGATCATGCTCAGTCTCATGAAACCTTGAGAGCCTTGATGTTTCTAGCAAAGATGGATGTTGATACTAATGCCATGGTTTTTCTGTTCTAGCTCTTGCAGTCCTAGAGTTTTTGAACTTCCCTACAGGACTCATAGCTCATGATATGTATAATTTATATATTGTCTTTACTGCATAGACCCAACTTGATAAGTTAAGTCTGTGCCTGCCAATAATGCGAAGCCACAAGTGTGACAGGCCAGTTCTGGGTTATTAGAAGTGGAAGGGTGAGAAAAGAGCTTCTTTGTGCTCATTGGGCTGAATGTAGAGGGGTGTCTGTGACACCTTTAAAGGAAAATATACTTTACTGTTGAATAAGGAGACTTACATATCTGCAAGAGATTTTGAGCTGAGTCCCAATCTAACACAGTATTTTCTTTAAGACGTGTTATTTCCTTTACTGTTATCTGTTGGCTAAGCCTCACTGGTATCTATGGCAGCCTGTCAAAGTTTCAGTGCTGTCTGTGCACAATGCAATATAAAGAAGGTGTAGGATGGCAGTTGGGCAGCCCTGGTCCTGCTTTGATGTCTTGTGCGTGTTTGGAATTTGAGCTTGATTCTGTGTATCTAAATCACCTTAATTGCTACATTTCAGGCTTATATTACAGGAAAGGACAGTCTGGTTAGAGCAAGGAAAAAATGCTAAGAGTAACTAATTACTGGAGTCTCTAATGAAGTTGGGATATCTTTCTTGCTGGATGCCTTCTGAAATAGGCTGATCAAATATCCGTCGGGAGTGATATACTTACTGTGAATTTTGCTGTTAGGAAGCAGATGGACAAGATGACCTGGAGAACCCTTCTCTTTGGTATGAGGGATCGTAGGAGAAATGACTCAAATTCAGTCTGCTGCTTCTTATATTGCCCAAAGTCAGAATTGTTAGTGACTTCCTACGAGCTGACATGGCTTGGTTTGTAGCCAGATCTGTTTTCACACTCTTCATGAATAATCAGCCTGTCACTGCTATTCTATCAAAAATATCTTCAGAATCAGTCTATAGAAACAACTCTGGTGAAGGCAAAAGAATGTGTGGTTTGGGGTAAAAGTGTGTGGTTATGAGAGTTCAAGTTCACTTCAAGTTCTGCCAGAATATGGTGCTAATAGAATCACAGAATGGTGTGGGTTGAAAAGGACCTCTTAAACTTTATCTAGTCCAACTCCCTTCCAATGAGCAGGGACATCTTTAACTAGATCATGTTGTTCAAAGCCCAGTCCAACTTGACCTTGAATGTTCCAGGGAGGCGGCATCTACAACCATCTATAACTTCTCTAGGCAACCTTTTCCAGTGTTTTACCACTCTCATTGTAAAAAAAAGTCTTCCTTATATTTAGCCTGAATCTAGCCTCTTCTAGTTTAAAACCATTACCCCCCATCCTGTTGCAGCAGGCCCTACTAAAAGTCTGTCCAGAGCTTTCCTTCAGGCCCCCTTTATTGAAAAGCTGCAAACAAGGTCACCCCAGAGCCTTCTTTTCTCCAGGTTCAACAACACCAGCTCTTTCTGCCTGTCTCCAGAGGAGAGGTGTTCCATCCCTCTGATAATTTTTGCGTCCCTCCTCTGGACTCGCTCCAACAGGTCTGTGTCTTTCCTGTGCAAAGCATCCAGAGCTGGAGGCAGTACACCAGGTATGGTCTCACATAGAGAGGTGGATCACCTACCCCAATCTGCTAGCCACAGTTCTTTTTATGCAGCCTAGAATAAAGTTGGCATTCTGGGCTGCAAGCACATGTTGCCAGCTTATTTCTAGTTACTCATTGACCAGTATCGCCAAGTGCTGGGACAAAAGCACACTTTAGATCTTGAAGCTGCAGTATTTGCCTGGCAGCGTTGGTCCCTTTGGTCTTTGTACTCTTGGCTAGTTCTCTGGGCAGCTCCTAGTGTGACAGACTCCACCCCTGAGGAAGTGACAGTCAAGCATTCCTTATGTTATGCCAGATGACATGCATTTCCAGTGCCGTTCAGTAATGTCATTAACAAAGAAGTTCATGCCCATGGACTTGGTTAGGTTACAGGTGTCAGGATGGATCTGCTTCAGCACATTATGCTGCTTGTTTATGGACGCAGTATCTCTTTTCTCTGCTGCTCTTACACTGCTTGTAGCCCTTATGTCAGGGTTTGGTGACAACATTCTAGGAGTCTTTGTTGGGAGCTGGAGCTGGCTTGGTAGGGTCAGGTATTTTGTCAGCACCTTTTCTCACCTATAAGCACCCTGAAAGTGAGCAAAGGTGGAGGTGATGTAGCTGCTAATGCCTTGAGTCCAGTGGTGGCATGTACCTGAGCTCTTTAAATAGCTACCTTCTCTGAAGCCTAAAGGATTGATAGCTGTCGTGGTTATGTGAACCTGAGTTTGCTGAGGCAAGTGTATCTCAATGACCTTTGGCTGATGTTAGATGGTTTTTTGATGTTAATATCCTATGTTACAGGTAGAGGTAGGAAACCCAAATACACGTTGGGTCTTGCTGAAAATCAGATATTGCCTTTGAGCTCAGTCTCTTGGAAAAAAAAAATGGACTCTGCCAGTATTGGCACATATTCTAAAATGCTGAAGTGTTTTCTGCCCAGAGCTGGAAGCCTTCAAAGCTTTGCACAGTTGCTTATGGCTTTAGGTTGTGTTTTCAGTTAAGTGGATTATAGTAGCAAAGCAAAGGACCCGGGAAAATTTAAAGTAAGACAGTTCTCTGATTTCTAGTGAGAGGTTCTGTACTCAGTTGAGGTGATAAAGATTGTTCCCTTCACCCCATGTTTATTGACTGAAAGCTTCAGTTGCTGTAGGTTTGCTGTCCCTTGCCCTCTCTGCAATGAGGAGCAGGAAATGTTAAAGTTACTTGATTGATAAAGCTAAGGGCTGTTTTTCATGTAAGTCCCTTATTTTTTCTTTACTGAATTGGCACCTTAGCAAATTGGCTGAACACTGTTGTGTTAATTATTGAGAAGCCAAAATTCCTTTGTGGATTTAGTCATGGTAATTGGAATAGAAACTCAATACGGACTGTGGAGGTGTAAAGCTGGTCTGGCCATAATCTGGTGGTTTAAGAAAGAACAGCATGGTATTAGGCCTTGTGTGCTCTCAAACATTAATCTTTGTGAAGTGAAAGGAGGAAACTGGGAGTTGTGTTTCTTCTGTGAACTTCTGCTCTGCCTCAACCAACTAGCTTGAGACTGAGAGGTAGCTGTGTATGGAGGCCTGCATGGTCTCAGAGCCCAGTGATGGCGATTCTCCCTTAAGGAGAGGGCACAGTCCTGTCCATGGCCAACTGTCTGAAGGTATTAATATTTCACACTATTTCATTACCACAGTTCAAGTGGTAATACTTAAAAATAACTGCAGAAGTAACTCAAATTTTCCTTTCTCCTAGGCAAATTCTCTTTAAGCTAAAGAGAGAGAATAAGGCTCTTTGATCAGTAAGCCACATGAAGTCTGTAATTAGTCTATGAAAGATGGACCGGTGTCCTCAAAAGACCAGACAGTTGCTTGCTGCTTAGTATTCTGTATCAGCAAAGTGGGAGATGTGGCTGTAAATCCTTCCGGAAATTTAATCCAACTTTTCAGTATCTGTGGCAGATGTTTTCAAGACCATCACTGTAATATTAAAAAAAAACCCAACCAACCCAAACAAACATGGTGGGGTAACACCATCTTCCACAGCTTTTCTGAAGGGTGAAAACAACTTGAGAACATCTTACTACTGCTTGTGCCTCAGATGCAAGGTTGATAAAACATAAGTTTATACATGACGGTTACTACAGAAGTATTTTCATCATGATGATACATCACTTCCTTGATCCAGCAGGAGTAACTGGGAACTTTACTGTTAAAAGATATATAGATGCTTAGGAATTTGGATATATGTAAAAGGGAGTTGGACTCAAAAATCCTTGTGAGCAGCTAGTTCAACAAATCCAGTCGTTTGACTTGGTAAGTCTCAGTGAGCATTCGAAGTTAAGAGTCCTAGCTTGTTTATGTGTCTGAGGATTAGGCCTTTAGGGAAACCCCTCTCCCTAATGCCCCCCCAACACCCTCCCAAAAAAAACTCCATTGTCCTACACAGTAGTCTAACACATTCTAGCAGAAAATTAGTCTGAAAGACAAATAACCTTGTACAAGAGTTCTGGAAACAATGGACTTAGAGGTGTGTGTCAACAGCGAGATAATAAGCTTCTGTTCTCTATTCTCTGAAAAGGCCTTTTCATATTTATTTCCTCCTGCATTTTTAACTGTTTACACTTGGAACAGAGGAAGTTGGTTTTACTAGCAAATTAGTGCTCCTAGGAGGTGTAATGTTTCTTTGTTCAGTTTCATAGTGATAGCAGCAGTGCCTTTTCGTTAGAACAGTGGGTTGCTTCTGGCTATTATATGAATGGTATTGGCCTAAGTATTGGAAATGGTGGCAGCGGATGCCAAAGAGGCTCTGAGTCTTTATGTAACATGCATTTAATAATGATTTCTATTTTTTTAAAGGCATTTGATTCCACTTGAGGCTTGAGAGTCTCCTTATGTTTTAATGCATTTATTTGGTGCTCAGTTAAAGGGGTTGTATTTTTTTAAAGGATTCTGTATTATATAATGCTGTTATATTAAACACATTTAAAATTATAACCATTTAAATGACTGACAGATACTGGGTTTTGAGTTCTTAGATATCAAACTAAATTTGCAGCTGGGAAATCCAATGTGACTTTGCCAAAGGTGACTGGCAGAAAATCTGGTACTAACCATCTTTGGGGGATTTGGCCAGCCCCTTCTCAGTGGTCTGTGGAGACAGGACAAGGGACAATGGCCTCAAGTTGGAGCACAGGAAGTTCCACACCAACATGCAGAAGAACTTCCCAGTGAGGGTGAGGGAGCCCTGGGACAGGCTGCCCAGGGGAGTGTGGAGTCTCCTTCTCTGGAGATCTTCAAGACCCATCTGGACACCTCCCTGTGCAATATGAGCTAGGGAGTTTGCTTTGGCAGGGGGGTTGGACTCAATGATCTCTTGAGGTCCCTCCCAACCCCTACAGTTCTGTGATTCTGTGATCTTTCTAGCTTCTATCTAGACAGCATGTTAATTTTCCAGAGATGCATTGTCTGGAGAAGCCTCTTACGCTGTTCTAGTTTCAGTGTATTAGATCTCAAGGAAGTCTAAAGCAGGTCACAAATTTGTAGATGCTGACTGTATCAAACTATTTTACATCTTCAGAATGTCTTGCCAGAAAGACACTTTGTAGCTTTTTTAAAGTTCTCAAATACGTCAAGATTCCTGAAAATTAAATTTTAGGTTGTATATTAAGCTCAACTAACTGTGATAGCAGAGCTGCCTGTTTACAAATATTCTTTCACAAAAAATCTGTCTGGTGGTTTTAGTATTACTGATTTTTTTTTTTTTTTTTAAATCACCAGACAAAATTTTATTATAAATGGAGGAGGCAGGGAGGAGCAGACTTAACAAATTCCAAAGTGAAGGATAAGAACTGGATATAGCTAAAGACAGATGGTGTCTTTTAAAGAGAACAGAGATCTGCTGTTCTAGAGAACAGCAGAGGCAACTCTTCTTCAAACATCTGCCATTCTGCACAAACATCAGTTGGTGCTAATGAAGTGAGAGCACGATTCTTAATACTTGATATCTTGATACCCGTCTTTCAGATGTGTGAGTTCTTGATAAAACACTTCTGTAACAAATTCTGTAGGCTTTTTGGATACTCTGCTGGATCAGTGATTGCCTGGTAACTTGTGTCTGGCTCTTGAGTGCTTTCTATGTAGCACATGCCAAAAAATCCCCCCACAATTCCAAGATTCTCTTACTTTGGTGTTCCTTCCCTGTTTCCAGGTTTTTCTAATGAGTTTCACAGGGATAAAACACAACTATACCAAACCTGGAGAAAGAAGTTTAATAACTTTATTATTATCTAATGATTTAGTCCAGTGTACCACCCACTGTTAAATGTTTTAAGGAAATGATAGAAAAAAACTCTTAAGGTAGAGAGGGGTGCTCTGCCTTTTTAAGATGGAGAGCTGTTTGGGGAACACCGAGATACTGGAGAAAAGGATGATTTGCAGGAAACTAATGTGTTAACAGAACAATAAAAAAACCCCAACAACACTGTATGGGCTTCAGCAAACTTAACTGTCCTCTGAAAGTTTTGTTAAAGATGACAGTTATCCAGACAGAGCTTCAGTATGGGGATTACAAAGCCACAAGGCAGTGATATATGCTAGATGTGTCGCTTCTGTATTATCAATGCGGGTTGTAATTTGTTGTCACAGTTCATTAAGGGTTGTAGAACATTTCCTGCCTCTTGAACTGACTTGACCAAAGACATGTGGATGTGGAATAATGACAAATTCATTTGATACCTCTGCAAGATGTACGTGTACTCCATGATCCTCACCGCAAGAATGTATGTGACATTCCTAGTTCCTTTTAAATATCATGAAGCTTGTGTGACTGTAGTCACAGCCAGTGGGATCCTGGGGTGCAACAGGAGGAATGTGGCCAGCAGGTTGAAGGAGGTTATCCTCCCCCTCTACTCTGCCCTGGTCAGGCCCCGCCTGGAGTATTGTGTCCAGTTCTGGGCTCCCTTGTATAAAAAAAGAGAGATCTCCTGGAAAGAGTTCACAGAAGAGCTACAAAGATGATTAAGGGCCTGGAGTATCTCCCTTACGAGGAAAGGCTGGGTGAGCTGGGACTATTCAGCCTGGAGAAGACTGAGGTGGGACCTTATTAATGTCTATAAATATCTTAGACATGGGATGCAGGGGGAATTGGCCAGCCCCTTTTCAGTGGTCTGTGGAGACAGGACAAGGGGCAATGGCCTCAAGTTGGAGCACAGGAAGTTCCGCACCAACATGCAGAACTTTTACACAGTGAGGGCGACAGAGCCCTGGGACAGGCTGCCCAGGGGAGTGTGGAGTCTCCTTCTCTGGAGATATTCAAGACCCGTCTGGACGCCTCCCTGTGCAATATGAGCTGGGGAGCTGCTTTGGCAGGGGGGTTGGACCCGATGATCTCTCGAGGTCCATTCCAACCCCTATGATTCTATGTGGAATAATTGCTGGAGGTGACTTAGAAATCAGACTTATATTCACTCTTTAAAAAGAGATACAACCTTGAAGGAACTTCCAGAGAGGAGTGCAACTGATACAAATGGAGTCCAGTCTCCAGAAGTTCCCTAGGCACCCTTGAAGGTTGGCAACATCAGGGGAGCTTCACATGCAAACCCTGAGGGAAATTATGTGGAGGATGGAGTGGAGTGGAGACACTGTGGCCAGGCTCTGTGATATATGGGAACCAGGTGACACTATGGTACTGCTAAGCTGCTAATTGCAATGCTGAGATGCCAATTCTTAATTTTCTGTCAAAGCTGTGTCATTTGGTTGAATTTTGCTCATTATAATCTCATTATAATCCAAAAACACACCTCCATCCCAAAAGTTACCTGCCTTCAAGGTGTGACAACCCCTCACTGAGCCTGTGCTCTGAAATTCTGCTAATCTGTACCTTTAAACGTGAAGCAAGGGAATATTATGCCAATCATAGCAAAAGTATGCATGACTAGAGTCACTCAAGCTCCACCTCACAGGTAAAAATAGTATAAAAATGGGATGTTAGGGAAGATACTGTTGCAAACAAGTAAGGAATAGACCATCACAAACCATTGCTGACTTCTGGGACCAGTGAATGAGCCACTCTTCCCCCCACCTCCCCTACAAGGACACCTTGGGTCACATTGGAACACTTAGTTATCCTAGGAAACTTAGAAATCTCTATATAGAGTTAGTTAAGGTGCTATATTACTCCAGTAACTCCCAAAGTCTGACTGTGCTAATTCATTGAACGTGACTAGCTTGAAGATGCCTTGCACTATTTGTGTGTCTGTAATTGTGACAGTTCAGTGTATTGAATGTGACCAGGCTTACAGTGCCAAATTGGGAATCACTTAAAATCAAAGTCCAGCTGCCCCCCAGCCCTCCTGATATCTAAGGACCGGCTGGAACGCGAGAGGGTTTATATTCTGCCAAATTCCTTTACTCATTTAACGTGACAGTTGACTCCTAAGTTCTGGAAGCTTGAGTTAATTTATTTTTCAATAGACAATCCACCTTTTTCAACATGTAGCTCAAATGAAGCTGTGGTAGAGACTGAAATTCAGGCTTTGTTATTTATGTGGGTTTTCTTAATTTTGAAGGTTTATCAGAAGTCCTTCTTAGGGAAGAGGAAGAGGGACTGTTCATCAGGGGGCGTACTGATAGGACAAGGGGCAATGGCTTCAAACTCAAAGAGGGCAGGCTTAGGTTAGATATTAAAAAGAAATTCTTTATTATGAGGGTGCTAAGGCACTGGCACAGGGTGCCCAGAGGGGTTGTGGAGGCCCCATCCCTGGAAGTGTTATTGGCCAGACTGGATGGGGCTTTGTACAACCTGGTCCAGTGAGGCTGTCCCTGCCCACGGCAGTGGGGTTGGAATTAGGTGATCTTTGAGATCCCTTCCAACCCAAAGCATTCTATTATTATTATTCATGTAATGGTCTAGAAAAAATTCCAAATACCTTTTTATGCATATCCAAGTAAAGAAAACCACATGCCTATTTGTAGTCATTGTTCTATGTGCTGTCAATCTAACATGACCATTCTTAAGCTACTGCCACTACATGAGGCTGCAGCATGCGTGATGACATAAAGCATCAAGATGAATTAAGTAGTATGCTTCCTAGAATGTCAAGTGCCTTTAGTGACAGGCAGGAGAGCAATAACTAATACAAAAGGAAGCTGTCTGCAGTGCTTTCCTACCTAAAACTTCTTACCTGTTAGTCCTTTGTCAAGTCTTGATTAATGCACTAGAAATTTTGGAGTAGGAAAAAGGAGCTGACTTTTTTGTGTGTGTGTGTGCTTTTTTCAAAGAAGTTTATGTATAAAAAATTAATACTCCAAATTACTCATTGGAGTAGGACATTTATACCATGTTTCCTGTGCTAATACATATGGATTTGTTCTAATACATTAAGTAGAAGTATAAACTGATAATGACTAAATAACTTTTTACTAGTTTGGTGATCATTTAAAATATTTTTGTCAGATATGAGTCAAATAGAGCAGAAATGTTCAAACTGAAGCGTTGACCATTTCTATCAAAGAAATGAACCACTAACCAAGTCTCAAGAAACTGACTTTTCAGGTATGTGTTCTGATCAACTTTTGACTACTGTCAGTTTCATTCCTGAGCACATCCATACTAAACATAGGTGAAGGCTGATTGCAACTCATCTGGTGATGCCAAAGCTGAAGTACTACCATCTAGCTGAACTTTAGAAATGAACCTGATGTCACTGAAGATGAATCTTTACCCATCTGGTTTCATCCTTTGGCTTTAATAGGCATATGATGCATTTGTCTCCAGACAAGCATCCCTGGAAGTAGGTTAGTTAATCTGTGTCCATATGATTTTAGTTTATTTTACATTATGTAGCAACAACCACAACTAATGGTTTATATGATCTTTGTGTAACTAGGTGTTCCATCTTGTCCCAAGAGCATGGCCACGCTTCTTCATAGCTCCATTGCTTTTCAGCTGTGGAAGCTACTGAGGTCACACCTGAGACATTGAGAAAAGGTTCGCTCTTATTTGTAAGATATAGCAGGATCATAGGTGTCTAAGACAATTGGAAGACTTCGCTGAAGGCTAGGAAAAAGCATGTTGACAGCTTCCCTCCTGTAGATTTTTTTTTCCTGTAATCTGGGAAATACTCATTTCAGAGACTGAAAAGGTCATTTCTATGAATTAATTCTCTTAAGAGAAAACTTCTGCAAATTCACAGTGCATGTATTGTGCTCAAATTCTCTAATGTTAAATGCATTCAATGTTATTTGTCACAGTTCAATTCAAATTCCAGAAAAAGTGATTATTCGTGTGGGGAAAAAAATATCCTTAGTGCTTGTTTCTCCCTGGGGCAGATAACGTGAAATTCATTTAGACACAGCATGTTCCTGGAAGGTATTCCACTCCTATTAAAAGAACTGAATAGAAACATGTATAAAATAATAGAAAGAAAAAAAGTCATTACACCTGGTTGTACAGTGTTCATCTGTATAGAACAGGGAGAGTTCTCAAAAGGGGGGGTTCTTCTTCAGCTGTTCCATGTGAGGCTTCAGTGACTCAACTGTGTTTGGAAGGTTAGGCCTACAAAGATAGGTATGTCCTGTATGTGAATCTGTGCAGAGGTAAGGAGCACTTCTGTCGAACTGTTGAACCACTTTCTGTATCTCTCAAGATTGTTTCTTCTGGTTTATCAGAACTCTGTCTGGTAGTGTCTGGTCATGGAGGTCTTGGAGACTTGCACCAAGGACCTACTGTAGCAATATGAACTGTACACTTTGTGGTCACGTTTAAGTTTCTTAATACCATCTACCAGTTAAATCACATTGCAGTGTGCCACTGAACAAATTATGTGCTTGATTGTAGCGTTACTCATAGCCACAAAATGGGAGACATGATTACCATCAGTCTCTGAAGAATGTAAGGTGATAATCTTGGTAGTAGTGATATATTTGTTTTACTAATAGCCATACAGCTAGATTTCTTTTTGAGACGTAGATGATTATGTGTAATATTTATGGTATATAATACTTCTTGTAGTCCAATTTATATCCAGTAATTAAACCGTATCTCAGTATATACCAATACAGCACTTTTGTCATGTTTAGTAAATGCTAATAGGTAGATCATTACTTGCCCAAAAACAGTTGCAGAGAGTGTATGAAGAAGCAAGGTACCAAAGTGGGTTAAGTGCTGATGGTAAATCAGCTAAAGGTAAATCTGCCTCCTGAGAAAATGTTTCAGGGAAGAAATGCCATGCTGCAAAGTTTTGTGTCTTGTATTACTTCAGTAGTAAATTCATACTGCTAATAATGGTCTTAAAACAGTCTTCTATTTTCATAGTTGCATAGTATTAGGCATACAGGTATTTGTTGATTTAGCTTGTAACCAGCAGGTGAATGGGTTTTGTATAGCGAGGTGGTGTAGCATCTGACATGAGCTGGTGGTCTGGTACATACAGATCTGGTACTTGTTTACAGACTATACTGCATGTTCTACCTGACCGTTGGTGCTCTCCCGCTGGCTGTAATTCACACATTCATACATTGTCTGAAATGTAAACTATTGGAGTCCTTGAATCTCTTTCTTCGTGTATCTCAAGTTAAATATAAACTGAGCTTTTCAACTCCTGTGAACAAGTTTTGGGGTAAAAATAATAGCCTCAACCTAGCCATTTGGAGTGGAGCAGCAGTAATGATTAATTTAACAGGTTGGGACTTGGAGGTTGTGGGGGGGTTTTGTAACTACAGCAACACTAAAAATAGTTGGGATCAAATGGAAGGGATGTTTTTGAGCTAATCCAGAAAGAATTTATGATATATTTTCACACTTGGCAGCTTCTTTATTACTGTTGTGTGTTGTAGCTAATTATTTTTATGAGTCTTCAGGAACAAATGCTTTTTTTGGCTTCCTGGCCTGCATTGGGAATAGTGTGGTCAGCAGGACAAGGGTGGGGAAGTGATGGCCCCCCTTTACTCAGCAGCGGTGAGGCCACACCTCAAGTACTGGGTTCAGTTTTGGGACCCTAAGTGCAAGGACATTGAGGTGCTGGAGCAGGTCCAAAGAAGGGCAACGAAGCTGGTGAAGGGTCTGGATCACAAGTCTTATGGGGAGTGTCTGATGGACCTGAGGTTATTTAGCCTGGAAAAGAGGAGGCTGAGGTGAGACCTTATCTCTCTCTAAAGCACCTGAAAGGAGGTTGTAGTGAGGTGGGTGTCAGTCTCTTCTCCCAGGTAACTAGCAATAGGACAAGGCCTCAAGTTATGCGAGAGGAGGTTTAAATTGGATATTTGGAAAAATTTCTTTATTGAAAGGGTTGTTTCTTTACTGAACAGGCTGTCCAGGGATGTGGTTGAGTCGCCATCACTGGAGGTGTTCAAAAATAAATGTGGCACTTTGAGATGAAGTTTGGTAGACGTGGTGGTGCTGGGTTGGCAGTTGGTCTTGCTGATCTTAGAGGTCTTTTCCAACCTTAAAGATTCTGTGATTTTTTTTTTTGGTGTGTTTGTTTTTTACAGCAAGCATTGCTTTACTGTTTTAATGGTTTACTAAGTAGCTAGTGTCTAGTGTCCTGCTTTACATGTCAGCGTAACCTTCAAGTAGGTACAGCTCACAAATAAATGAGAAAAATACTGTGATACGTGGTGTTCAAAACGTCTTCAAATTAGTGTGCTGAAGTAGACTTGATTGGAAATTCAGTAGAGTGCAAAACATTTTGCAATTTCATTACATCAGCCTGCTTTAGGTTTTGAGTAGAGAATAACTTAGTCTCATAACTTTTCTCTGAACAGAAGTAAGAGGCTTTTCAGTGGCAGTACCTGACAGTGTGGACATGTATGAAAAGTTGTTCTGGCAAAGCAAAGTAAGTTTTGTCCAGCAGAATGGCTGAGATGTATAGAGGAACATCTTGGAAACTTCTTCCTCTAACAGAGGAAGCTGTATAAAGTTAAATAGCAATGGTAGTTTTCCACTGACTTAACCTACCTCATTTGAAACTTCAAAGTAACTAGCTTTTTTATACCCGTTGAGATGGGTTTGGATCTTTTGCTATAGCCATTAATTTGTACTGATACTTCACATTTCACAGTATTTTTACATTATGGAAGTGTAAGCTGAATGGTTGGGGAGGTGACAGAAGAGGGCAAGGAGATCTTTATCATGCTACTGAATGGTGCCGGTAGAAAAATTGGAATGCTGGCAGCTTCAGGTCACTAAGCTTCCAAAATAGCACTGGTGCTGAAGCTGGAAACATTACGATGCAAACTAGAAGCAAACTGCTGGCTTCAGTTTTGGTCAGCTGATTTGTGCTGTCCTCAGATACGTATGCCAACCATATACGATGCACTTAAATGCAAAGAGAAGTACTTCCATCTCTGATGAGCCCTTCTGTAAAGAAGGCAAAGCATCTTCAGAGATGACTAAACTCAGAATGTTTTTCACATAAAAAAAAAAAAAGGTCAGTGATGGTGGTTCATTTCCTCAGATTAAGGTAATAGTTTTAAAGGTCCCAGATTTCTTTTTAACAGTGTTTTCATTCATCATCCGTGGTACATGTTCCCTGTTCTTTCTGTTTCTTTAAATAAAAATTGGCCAATGAACAAAGGTTTTTGCTATGGATTTCCTGATTTATTTTTTTCTTTTTAGCTTGCGTTGGGAGGCTGGTTATTCTGTATTGCATTTTCATTTTTGATTGTAGGCAAGCCCAATAGCTGCTGAAAATAGCTCAAATATGCTTAGAACAAAAACATCAGCCAGAGGCTCAGACTCTTTCTCTTTTTTTGCAGACTCCTGCATGTGAGTTAAATTAATTTCTTGAGGAAAAACCTTCATAAAGGGCTAAATAAAGAAGATCTACATATACAGAAAGTTTTTCTTCTGCACTTAAGACACAGCTAAACTCATCTGTCTGGTAAGTCGTATTTTTCTTAAGCACTGTTCTTTCTTCCTGTCCTTACGACTTGCATTCTTGAGTTCCTAATTAGTGTTCAGAGAAAACCAGCTTCTGTTAGCTAGTAGTTCTGCTGCATACTCTGTACCAAGTACAAAGATTAATCTGCAAAAGCACTATCGTATTGCTTTTGCAACTTCAAAATAGTACCTATGCTTTTGTATCCTACTTTGGTATAAGTGGGGTTTTAATTGTTTATCTAAGAGTTTGCTCTCAGTTTGCTTCAATGAAATTATTAAATGTTTTAAAGCAAAACTGGTGATTGTTCTGCTTAGAAACTGTTTACCTGTTTAGAATGTTCTGATTTTCAGTAATTAACTCCAGAATTTATATTACAAAGTATTTTCTGTGTCAAGTCAGAGTTTAAAAATAAACTTTGCCAGAAATTCATTCATGTTTCACTGCTTGCTGGTTTCATCTTGGGTAGATAAAATACGTTCATATTATTTGTGGAGTTTTTCTTGCTGATTTGCCTATTTCATAGGGCAGTAAGCATGTTTGTCAGTAGTCTTTGATAATATAACATTAGAGGTAATAATAATTTGCGAATATTCCCTTAGAGGTATTTGTGGCTTACAGAGTTTTGATTGTACTGCTTGAAACAAATCTTTGTTGATTATGAACCATTCACTGAGTACAACCCAACCAAAAGAAGGTTTTGTCCTCTACCTCCCGTTTTCATTCTTTGTGACTAAAATGAAGAAATTCTCTGAAGAGTGAAAGATTTTTGACTCCATCCATTGGCTTTTGTACGCTCTTGGCTAGCATTAAATGGCAGCCTACATATGCCTGGTCTATCTGATCACATCTGCTGTGGCGCTTTGGCTTACCACAATTACTATGTACTGACGTACTGCATGCCCTGGTCCTGCCTAGTTCATTGTGCAGGCTTTGCTATATCCCTAACATCGGTTTATTTTTAAAATACATGGAGAACCTACATCATCTTCAAAGGTAGTTGTATGTTTAATGTAAAGAAGTAGGTATGCATTCCATTTTCATAGGAAAAAAAATAAAAATCAGTGCTTTTACATAAAAGCTATTTGGGAACTTTCCAGTTCATTTAAATCATACTAAGAAGCTTTCCAACTTTCTTAGGATAAAAAGGGAAATTCTGAAGTCTGTGTATACATTTCATAGAGTGTGTCTTTTTGCTAAAAATACAGAATTTTGTGTAAAAAAAAATCAGGAATTTTCTTTAGCAGCTTTTCAGAAGAAGCAGAAGCGAGTCTGGTTCAGTTGTAATGCTTGCAGCAATATTGTATTCTGATATTTGAGAATCATGGATGTAATTCTGTTTGTTCTTCCTTACAATAGCAGATATTGATAGTGTAATGCAAGTATCCACTTGAATCCATGGGAATATTGGTACCAGGCATACTTCATTTCAAATGAAACAGTTTCTATTCTTTTTTTCCCTCCTTTTAATTGAATCCTGAGTGGGTTTTGTTGTTTAAGATCTTCCCTATTCCTGTCTTGTTTTCATACATAAAGCTGCTTCCCTTGTCCTGAAGATCAGTCACCCTGTCCTTTACTTCCTAAATTCTTTTGACCACACTCCAGTGATTGCATCTTACATTGATGGTTTTCATATAAAAAGAGTTTTTCGCCTGAGATTTACTTCAGAAAGAAGCTGAAGCTTCTGAAGGAACTTAAGACTCTTCAGACTCCATACTGTAGTTACTGTGTTTGAACAATGTAGAAATTTGTGTTCCCTTAACATATCCAAAAGCCATAGCTGGAGGAGAAATTCCACAAAATTAGGCTGCATAATGGACAAAATATTTACCAAGTATTTTCAGTTTAAAAGCAGTTCTGGAATTGTGCAAAGTAAGGGCCAAGGATGTCTATTAATGGTTATTTTTTAATTCATGTGACTCTGAAATTGTTACATAAGACCAAGTTTTTCCTTGGCACTTAATTTTTGAGTAACAGACCTGACTTACAGGAACTTGTACCTGGCATGCTAACACAACCCTAACTTTAGCTGAGTGAACTTGGCACTTAATTCACCTAAAGGGGAGGCAATCTCAGGAGAGCAGTGGAATTTCTGTCTTTGGGTAAGTATACCTCTGTAATCACCGGGAACAAACAGTAACATTTTGTGCAGGTTTCTGCTTTTGACAGTGAGTCTTTGTTCACTTCCCAAAGGTGGTGTCTAATACAGTGAAAAAACACCCCAACTTTCTTATTTGGAAATTTCATTTTACTTAATGATGTGGTCCCAAGGAACCTGGCAAGTCTGGAGAGGCCTAACACTGTTGTTTGTAATTCTTTGTGAAGAATTGGTTGGCCTTTCAGAAGGCTGACCACATCCCTGGGCTGCATCAAAAATAGTGTGACCAGCAGATTGAGGGAGGTGATTCTGCCCCTCTGCTCTCATGAGACTCCACCTGCAGTGCTGCGTCCAGCTCTGGGGTCCCCAGTACAGGATAGGTGTAGAGCTGTTGGAGTGAGTCCAGAGGAGGCCACAAAGATGATCAAGGGGCTGGAGCACCTCTCCTGTGAAGGCAGGCTGAGAGAGTTGGGCTTGTTCAGCCTGGAGAAGGCTCCAGTGAGACCTAATTATGGCCTACCAATACTTCAAGGAATCCTACAGGAAAGTGGGAGAGGGGCTGTTCACCAGGGAATGCAGTGATAGGTCAAGGGTTAGTGGCTTCAAGCTGAAAGAGGGTAGATTTAGATTAGACTTTAGGAAGAAATGCTTTACTATGAGGGTGGTGAGGCACTGGAACAGGGCGCCCAGAGAGGTTGTGGAAGCCCCATCCCTGTGGACATTCAAGGCCAGGTTGGATGGGGCTTTGGGTAGCCTGGTCTGGTGAGGCTGTCCCTACCCATGGCAGAGAGGTTGAAACTAGATGAACTTTGCGGTCCCTTCCAACCCAAAGCATTCTATTATTCTATGATTCTACGACTAAAGGCTCACTCAGAACAACTTAGGTTACACAAATATGCTTCCCTCCTACTGTCTATGATTCATATTGTCTTTGCAAACTCAAATGGAGGGATGCAAGTTTATTGATCAGAATGTGTAGAAAATGTTTCCTTCTTGCCAGAATAAGTGTTTTCCAGACAATGTACAATGCTACTGAACTGTTACTTTGAGAAACAATAGCTTGCAATAGCTTGAATTTCGTGTCAGGAGCTTTGTACTGATAAAGATCTTCAATTAATGCACTGTTTTGATGACAGTGCATCTGTGTTGCTTCCACTGCACAGTCTACATTCCGTTCAGTTATGGAACCAGATATTATGGTGTCTCTTCTTTATGGGGTTCTCATCCACAGGCAGAATTCCCAAGTGACAGGATTATATCAGTAGGTCATAGTAATATGTTGAAACTGCCTGGGTTTAATATTTAACAATGCCAGAGAGGAAAAGCGTTTGGAAAGCTGGAGAGTAAGAACTGGCGATAGAGGGAATTAATCTGAGTGAAAGGCCGTCACACAGGTGCGTCTTCCTTGCCTCAGCCCCACATGGGGGACGCACCAAATTGGAGGCACTGGGTGCATTTATATCATTGTGTGAAGCCTATGAGATGTGCCCATTACCTGCCCATGTGCTGTTCTCAAATGGCAGTAGATAACTCTGGAAAAAGTCTGTGAAGCAATTCTTTGTGTAACTAGCTGCTGGAGAGGGGTGCAGTTGTTACGGCGTCCTGGTTAGCTCCTGTCTGCAGTACTGAAAGATGGCAATGCCCCGTTACCAGCTCTGGGCTTTAGGCTGTACTCTGACCTTCTGATAGATCAAGATGAACTAGGAACTGGCAGGATTCCCAGATTCTCACAGTAGCCTTTGCTCATCATCATTGACCTGCCGTTTGGGGGAAGAGATTAATTGCTTCATTAATAATCAAGTATAGCAATGACCACCTTCTGTCAGGATTACAAATTTTAAGTGTAATGTCTAAGCTTTTAGTTGCTTTAATGTTTCCTTTTAAAACCCTGTCTCTCTTGAGATAAGTGTTTTTCAGATTCTGCAGCCTCAAAAATATTAATTTTCATCTTTAAAAAATCAATGTAAAGGTTGACAGTCAAAAGCAGGTATTTTTTGTGTATAAAACATACAGGAATGGTTTTATTTTCAGTTCCACCTCAAACACTGAGATTCATTTCACCCTAACATGTGTTTGAGTTTCAGTGATACTGTTTTGGTAAACAAGTTGCATGAAACATAGTAAAGAATTTTCCTGTTTATCCACCTGTATGCTTGTGCTGTAAAGACAAAGGCATGCTTATGCATCACCTCTTCCTAAGTAAGCACTTAAAGCATACTTATGAGATCTATAGTTAATTTGTTTTCAAGGAGGCTCATGTAAGGCATTACCTGCTTATGTTTGTAAGACTGAATTTGTCTCTGTATATTAGTGGCTTAAGAGTTAGTGTGTTTCATTAGTGGCTGCTACGTCTCTAAATGTTTAATACTGCTTAGATGGCTGTGTTGTCCTTACTGCTGGAAGCAGCTTGAGCACTGAGGTTGCTTCCACATTTGAGACTGTGAGCTACTTGTTACACAGAAAGGGTTTTTTTTTTCTTACCTGTAAAAAAAAATTAATCATTTAGTATAAATTAATTAAAAATGTACTAACCAGGTGCAAAGAAGACTCTTAACATGGATATCTTCCCTAGTCTGTGCAAAACCAACAGGTGACGAATATAGTAGCATCTGCATCCCGTGAAAGCTTAGAAGTGTGAGTGGTAAGTTCCTGCATGCAAGAAGCCTCTTGACTTGGGAAGTGCTCTGTGAGGCAGCTGATTAGGACTCACTTGCCTGTGTGAGTCATCTCAGTAGTTCTAAGTGAACTAAGAGGAGAGATGCAACTGGATGCAGCAGAAAGCCTGTGCAAACCTGAATCTCTCCCAGGTCTCTGGGTCTTCTGAAAAGCAGCTGATTGAAGTCAAAGGAAGTAGAAGTGACAACAGTGGAGATGACGGCATCTTAATTAGATATGTGTTATTTATCTTATTTACATCCTGGGAGGGAAGGAAGCAGAGAAGGTGAGGATGGGAAGATAAGCTGTGTGGCTATGTGAAGGGACAGTTGATTTGGAAAGCCAGCTCCTTGGTTTTGATAACACCTAGTCTTTCAGTACAGTTGAGTTCTGATCAGTAGAAGGAATTTTTCAATAGCTTTTGTAGCCTTCAATATATAGAATTAGCTAGTTGATTTTTCCACAGTAATGGTTAGCCAAATACCACTTCGTACTGATACCTGTCGGAGTAGCGAGCAGCAGTACATCCACACAGTGCTTTACAGTAATAGCTTTGTATGAAATGAAAGATGCTTTACTGAAATTGAGCAGATGTATGGTTTAATCTACTGTTTGAACTAGAATTCAATTTTGTCTTAAGGGTGATGCTTCTGAAAAGCACCGTCATCAGCTGCCCGTTAAAAAAAAAAAAAAAAGCTTGGAGTTCAAAGGCTCAAAAATGCAACTAGGCAAACATGTCTGAACTCCTACAGAGTGTACAGATGTACTGCAGATGGGCTGTACTGGCTTACTTTGAGCTCCAGAACCTGATGTCGGGTCACATTCGTATATGCTAACAGCAAAGGCTGCTCTACACCAACCTCCCCACCCCTCTCCCGATTTTCCTCCTTTATGTGACTAGGATAAACATAAATCCACTGAGGTGGAAGTATTTGTTGTCTCTTGGTTTGTAGCAGCTGACTGCATGGTGGTTTTCTAGCAAAACACTTAAGTGACAGGTGGCAGGTCAGCATGGTGTTGATCTGTCTTCCTGTGATCTTGGAAGTCTCATCCAAATGACTTGCAGTGCCTTGATATCTGTAGTGAGATGTGCCAAATGTTTGCTTCTAAAACCAAATGATTGGTCAAACATTTTTGTCTGTCTGTATGTGTATTAAAATACATATAGTAGTAATAAGGAATGGGTAGAACAGCTGAAATGACCCATGAGCTGGCTGCTTATCAGAATTTGAACAAAACCTGTCAACTTGTTTCAGATTGACGATGCTGTTATGTGACATTGGTAAGGAACATGCTTTTGTTAAATTTTCAGATCTTTGTATTAGTTGGGTCCAGGTAGAATGAGAAGCAGTGGTGTCTAAATAAAGCTCTAAATTTTGAAGTCTGATCCAGTGTTAGCAAAAGTATACAGAGCCATAGAATGGCCAACCCAATGGTTTGGGTTGGAAAGAACCTCAGAGATCACCTAGTCCTACACCCCTGCCATGGGCAGGGACACCCTCCACTAGACCAGATTGCCCAAAGCAGCATCCAACCTGGCCTTGAATGCTTCCAGGAAGGGTGCATCCACAGCTTCTCTGGGCAACCTGTTCCAGTGCCCTCAAAGTAAACAATTTCTTCTTAGTATCTCATCTAAATCTTAAACCTACTACCCTTTGTCCTATCACTACGCTACCTCATAAACCATCCCTCTCCATCTTTCTTACAGCCCCTTTTAGGTGCTGGAAGGCTGAGATCAGGTCTTCTGAAGCCTTCCCTTCTCCAGGTTAAACAAGGCCAACCCTTTCATCATCTTTATGGCCCTTCTCTGGACTCTACACCACAACTCAGTATCTTTCTTGTAGTGGGGACCCCAGAACTGGATGCAGTACTTGAGGTGCTGTCTCATCAGAGCACAGGGGCAGAATCCCCTCCACCCCCCGCCTTGACCTGCTGGTCAGGACATGTACCCTGTCCATCGAGTATGCCATCTCTCAAATCCATGTCTCTGCAATTGAGAGCTATTGTGTGGCACAGTGGCAAATGCTTTGCACAAGTCCAGGTAGATGATGTCCCTCACTTTTCCCTTATCCACCCTGCTGTAACCCCATTCTGGAATGCCACAAGATACATTAGGCCATCAGGTGGTCCATCCATCAAATCCATGTCTCTCCAATTTAGTTGCTAGACCAAAAGATTTATTTATAGTTAGAAAACTTTCCAGTGGAAATCTGGGCTGCTTTGAGTTAACTCCTTTACAGGCCAGCAAACAAAACAGAGCAAATTTGCAAGACCTTTGAGTCAGCTGGCTGAACTATTTATTAGAAAATGTTATTTCATAACTTGTCTGTCAATTAGCTGGCAAAGCAGAGTGACCCGGACAAAGGCTGTTCTTATTCTTAAGGCTTTAAAAGCTTCATGTAAGTGTCTGGGCATACTGAACCCTCACAAACAGCTGCTACTATGCACTTTCAGAATACTTGATTATTCAGGGTTATAAGCTCTGTCTACCTATCTGATCACGTGACCCAGTGTTTAGTTTGGTCTTTGAGGATGAATAAACATTGACAAAATCAATAGGACATGGACAAAATGTTTGTTGGTAGAGAATCACAGTAAGTGATAGGTAGTGAATCCTATTTTAATTGTTATTTTCTTGGGGTTTATGGACACAAAATACCAGCTTTAGACATTTGCATAAATCTCTGCATTTAGATTGAGGAAAAAGTTGACTGATTAAGAAACTCTAAATTTGTTTTTCTTTTGAACTTTCAGGATTATTTTTTTCCAGTAGCCAAAGATGCAATTTCCTTGGCTGTGTGCACCTCACCAAATAGCAGTGAGGCAGGTTTTACAGCCAGTTATCTCTCTGCAGAAAGACAGCACCTTTCCCATCTGTTATACAAGTAATAATATTGGGATGCATCACTTAATAAATTCAACCCTCTAAATCCTTCATAAGTAACACCTCTGATTGCAGCAGGCTGGGCACTGAACAAGACTTTGTTCTGTTGAACTGCAGTTCTTGCATGCAGTTTTGTTCATTTTCTCCCCCTTTCTGTTTCTCACTTGGTGCTCTCATGCATCCATTGGAGCTACATGAGAGCTGTTATAGCAGAGTGTTACTATTCACGGTGGTAGCAGGCTGTGTTCTACGCCAGAGAGGAAATCTCAGCAGAATTAAAAATACAATGCTGGCATGAAGTGGGTGCACCTCATCTATGCATTAATTTTTCTGTCAGTAACTTTGTTGTGTGTAAACCTTACTGTTTTCATTTCCCTTTGTAACTACAGCATCTTAAGTGGATGTGTTTGATGTATAGTTCTTTCTCTGTTGTTACCAATGTGTAATTTCACAATTGCCAATAACTTTCTTCTTCTGTTGCATGAAATATACACTATAATACTTAATGCTTTTAAATTCCTTTCTGAAAACTCACAGCAGTTTACTCTTCCTGAAGTAAGGAAGAAAAAAAATTATTGCATGGATTAACTTTTCATTAAATTCTTCAGTGAGCAGCTCTGATATCAATCTTCTAAATGCACTTTGAAGTCAGGGGAAATGCACTGATTCTGGCATAGTTACTCAAGCAATACAGAAATGTTCACATCCCTTAGATGAAACTGATCAAAATTCTTGGAAATTTGTGGCAATACACAATTAAGGAAAAGTCCATTCTATCTGTTACTGCTATAAAAGTGATGATCAAAGAAAACCAGTATGCTCTTGTTTGGATAGTATACCAAGTGTAAGGAAGCAGTGACGGTAGCCCTGGCACTGAGAGCTACTAGAGCTAATAATCAAAGCCAGGATTGCTAAGCATAACAGTACAAAGCACTGTCCTGCTTTGGGCAAGCGGGCAAATAAAGGAGAAAAGCTCCAAGTTCAGTGCAAGATCATTTGGCTTAGATCATGGTAGCTGGCTTGGCCCTTCAGATGAGATTTAACAAGGGCAAGGGTAGGGTCTGGCATCTGGGGAAGAACAACCCCAGGTACCAGTATAGGTTGAGGACTGGCCTGTGGGAGAGCAGCGTACGTGAGAGGGACCTGGGAGTCCTGGGGTACAGCAGGATGACCATGAGCCAGCAATGTGCCCTTGTGGCTAAGAAGGCCAATGGCATCCTGGAGTGTATGAGAAGGGCTGTGGTTAGTAGGCCAAGAGAGGTCCTTCTCCCCCTCTACTTTGCCCTGCTGAGACCCCACCTGGAATATTGGGTCCAGTTCTGGGCCCCTCAGTTCAAGGACAGAGACCTCCTTGAAAGAGCACAGTGCAGGGCTACCAAGATGGTGAAGGCAGTGGAACACCTTCCTTCTGAGGAGCGGCTGAGGGAGCTGGGCCTCTTTAGCTTGGAGGAGACTGAGAGGTGACCTTATTAATGTTTATAAATATACAAAGGGTGAGAGTCAGGAGGACGGAGCCAGACTCTTCTCAGTGATGGCCAGAGATAGGACAAGGGGCAGCGGGTGCAAGCTGGAGCAGAGGAAGTTCCATGGGAATATAAGGAGGAACTTTCTCCCTGTGAGGGTGAGGGAGCCCTGGGACAGGCTGCCCAGAGAGGCTGTGGAGTCTCCTTCTCTGGAGACATTCAAGCCCGCCTGGATGTGTTCCTGTGTGATTTAGTCTGGGTGATCCTGCTCTGGCAGAGGGGTTGGACTAGATGATCTTTCCATGTCCCTTCAAACTCCTCGCATTCTGTGATTCTTTGATTCAGATACAGCTGTGCTAATAACATGAACAGTAATATATCAAAACTTAGTTTTTCAGTCAGTTCTTTGACAGCATCTTGCACTTTATGCTGTTATTGGCTAAGTGGCATTGCCTCTGACACTGATAAAGGTTGCTGTGATTATTCTCTGTATAGCATTTGTGCTGTAGAGGAGACTTGCTCTATTCCATAAAAAAGCAAGGAATGAGAAATCACGTTACTTCAAATTAGAGACAAAGGGATTTGCTAACCAGGGATTGCTGCATTTTAATTAATAAATGTTTTGACTGTACACAATGTGTCGGGAATTGATCAGCCTAAAGAACAGATTACAGCACATACAAGCCTAGGCTGCTAGTTTCTGTCCAATCCAGGCAAGTAATGAGAACACAGGGTTTACGGTAGAGTAGCAATTTGGTCTCTGAAGTCAGTTAAACACTTCAGTGTTTGACGCAGGCTGTTCTCCGACAAAGCAGCATCTGCTGAGATGAGACCTCATGGTGTTTCAGTCTGGCCGTGGCTTCTTCTGTGTCTGGAATAAGCAAGGAATTTATACTCCTCTATCTCCCTGTCCCTACAGGGTCAGCCCAAGGTATATTTATCAAGTGAAGCTAGGATGGGTTTGTTTTTACTGTTCATTCCAAGCATTTTATGTGGAATAAATACAGCACTTAGGGTGTTTCTTTTCTAGGCAATGTATGAGGCATAATTACATTTCAAAATCCAAGTGCATATTTACAAGACACGTGTTGGACTGATTGTGATTGAGTAAAGCTTCACACTGGATTTGTGCTCAGTTGGAAGAGATGTGGGTACAGTCAGAGTTTGGAGAATTGAGCCGATGTGTCATACCTCAAAATCTGTAATATGAAGATCTCCTTTTGAGGCAGATATCTTTGGATATTTTGTAAACAGGCTTATTTCTGAGCATAATAACCTGTGTGAGAATTACCTGATTTCTGAATTAGGGCACAATTTTAGCTACAGATACAGATTTACAGGAAGAGAAAAAGACAACAGCTGTAACAACAAAGTCTATAACAATCTCCGTAAGAATGGACTTGTCTTGACAGTTCAATTCAGGCTGCTCATCAAACATCTTTTTAGAATAATTGTGCCTTGACAGCTGCAATAGATACAAAACTGACAGATACTGGAATTTTTTGTTTTTCTTTCTAATGGACTCCAGAACTTGATGACCTTTGCTGAAAATAACTTGACTAGCTGGAGCCATAACAAGACAGAACTATTTGAGGGCATGTGGCAAAGGCTCAGCTGTTTGGACAGTGTTTATCATTCCAGGGATATGATAGCTAGACAAATAAAGGAAACGGAAAATCAGTCATGTGGGTGAAATATAAAACTTAATAAAATCTTCCTTAAATCACTGAGTTTTTTCTAATTACTGGTGAACCTGAGAAATCTATCTTATAATCTTGTTGCTCAGATGCATGCTGCGTTTTCTCATCTGTATTGCAGGTGCATATTGCAGTAGTGATACTTTGTCCTTTGTGTTCCTGCCGGGAGCTGTGAGAGGTCAATCTAGGTCTCCAGATTTTCCAGTCTAGAGGCGAGTCAGTGCCCTAACTCGAGCGCTGACTTCGTCATTTTTCTCTCAACATTACCATTATTGGTCAGCGTTCAGTGCCAGTTTCAGTCCTTGGGTTAGAAGTGCATTACCTGCTGAGAAAGCCTGCCATGGATCTTTGCTTGTTAATAATTGGCTTTTTTTTGCAATTCAACTGCCAGTGAGAACATATTTAACATTCTTTTGATCACGTAAAGGGTTTCCTTCGATTTCATGTTTGATGTGCCTGCCTACTAAGGTTCTAGTGAAAAACAGTTTTCTTGTGACCGAGAGAAATACACTGTCGTAATAAAGAATTTTACCAGAGATGTAACTGCTAGCTGATGTATTTAAATGTGGCAGAGTGCTGCAGAACCAGGTGAGTAGGAAGCTGGATCCCAAATCTTTCATTCAGCAATCGTATACTTGGTAGAAATGAACTACAGGCTAGTGTTGGGTTTATCTCTGGAGAGGTGGTAGGAAGCGCAGAAAAATTACCCTGTCGTAGGTCAAGTTTTCTAAATATGTGTTATCTCTAATGCTTGAACTGTCTAATGAAGAGATCTTCCTAGCAGATCATTTTTAGAAGCTGTGTCTGGGCTCTTTCATCTGGTACGTGAATTTTGTTCTCTCTTTGTGAGGGCAAATGAACAAGTGTAAAATCTGCTTTTTGCTTTACTACTAGAAATTACATGAACTTTTTATCAAAATAAAGGTGGACTCAGACTCTTTTGAAATGCATATATTCATAGCAAGAGGGTCCTATAAGAACTGCTGAATCTTTACTAAAAATTGAGTCATTCTTGAGGAAAAACTGAGACCTGTGCTTCAGCACTGTTTGAGAGACTTGATTGAGGTTATGAAGTAGGGTGAATGTTGATCAAGATTGTAGGAAGCTTCAGCTGCTCTTGTGGCAGAGGATGTTTCTGCATCTTAGACCACTGGAGTTTTTATCCTCAAGGGTACCCCGGTAGCAAAACCAACGGCAAGTCCTATAGAAGCCATCAGTAGGTGTAAAGGGTAGAGTTAGGTTCCTGTGGGGAAAGCCTAACAGAAGGAAAGGGGGAAGCTGTCTCAGACGTTTAAATGGTGAAGATATGTCAGTGTTTGTCAAATGGACATTTACCTATATATGTGAACAAAAGCCTCTGCGTGTGCCAAAGAGATTCTCATAGTATTGATGTGGTGTGACTTTTTTTTTTCTTCTTCCCTGTCATGGCTGCAGCACAGAGGGCCAGCTTTAATCTTGTTTTACTTTTCTGAAAATAAGGGGGTTTTAACATTAGAGTGGACGTGGTGTCTCAACTCCGAAGGAATTTGTTCAGAATTATTGGGTGAATAGAGACAGGGTTGCAAAGTAGCCTTTGTCAATTAAAACTTTCATTTGCTTGACTCTTGCAGGTGTAGCATTCTAATATTCTCATTTTCTGCCACGTTTGTGTGCTGTGCTAGGGGTACTCTGATACTCAGTCAACAAAAACTGACCCTGTATTAGTCAACAGTATTCCCTTTCACATCAAGTGATACCTAATACTGGGAATTAAGATAGTCTTTGTGGGGAATTTGTTCTGTATTGACCATGCAGTATAGTTGAACTCATGTCATACTGCTAACTCCACAACTTAATTTCAAGTTACCTTTTAAACAGGACCTTGTGTTGGTAACTTATTATGTTTCTTGGTCTTGTATTTTAGAAATTGGGAGCAACTTTAATGCAGCAATAGCACATCTTCAGTCAATACCAGTGATGAAAACTGTGCTTAAAACTGGCACTGTCTGGGGCTCTGTACTGCCCTTTTCATACAGTGTTTCTAATAAATGGACAGACCTTCTTTGGAAGTGCCAGGTGGATTTTTCTTCTGAGTATGGTTCAGTAATGTAGTGTGTTGCTGTTCAGAATTGTATCTAAATACCCTCGTTCACCTTTGTGCCCATTTCCCAATCTCTTCCTTTTGGTGTAACAGCAGTAGGAACATTAATGAAGTCAGTGTCTAGAGCAACATAAAGGCTGTATACCTAAGAGCAGAGTAAGGCCAGGTATTAGCTGAACATTGTTATGATATATTGCTCTAGACGCTAAGAAACTTCCCATTCCCATCTGTTGTATGCAGCTGCTTGATCCTGCTTAAAAAAAATCAATATATACAGAGAAGGCAAATTCTTAGATTCTGAAACTGGTATCTTGGGTTTTCTATGGGAATATTATCAATTATCTCTAAATATGTGCATTACTTGCCTGTGATAATGGTCGTTCTGTGACATTTCTTTGCTGTAAGTAGCCATTTGCCATTCAATAGCCCTTGTGGCAAACAGGGCAGATGTCTTCCTAGTTACATTTCTGCTCCTTTTCCCAATTACCTGTTCATTACACATCTGTGTGGTTAAAAGGTAGCAAAACTCTACAAACAATAGCAAAAACTGAGTTTTCTGATGCAGTAGATGGTGGCCATCCAAGCATGTCAATGAGCTTGATTTGCCTTATACCTCAGACAACAAAACACTGCCCAATTCTGGCATTTTCACACTGAGAATACTTTTTTCCCCAAAAAAAACCCCACTGATTTAATGGCAAATATGTAAATCTAAGGGAAGAATTACAGAAATTACACTGGGCTGATCTTGCTAGTCTCACTGCTATGTTGTTATACCGAAGTAGGTGTTTGGATCCCATGGTGACTTTGCTTGGGGGAATACTTAATTTAAACTGGTAAAAATATTACAGTTTTATTTCTGAAGTGGTATTTTGTTAATTGTAATGTTTTATGCGATAGTGCTTCACTGTGCCATTACAGCAGGTGTGCAGAAAATGAACTATCCAGATGACTCAGCTTTGCTTCAGATGATCTTCAAATGCAGACCCAGCTTATTACTTTTTGATACTCTGTAAATACCAGGTGATAGTAGGCATTTGTCACCTTTTTTATTACTGTTTGTTTGAAGCTGCAAGGTACAGCATGTTATATTAGGATAAAAAAAATAGAATATTCTAGCAGGAGATATTATAATCTGGAATATTAAGGAAAACGTCCTTGGAAAAATTTTCAGTGCTCTATATCATTGAACCACTGTGTGGTCTACACCAACCTTTTTCCCTTTACCTTGGAAAGACCAGATGACGAGGATTCAAAGAAATTGCTGTGAGGTGGTGTATGCTACCATGACTCTTGCAGAAAATACATTTGCCAGGGCCCAAGCAACCGTGTGAGGTTAAAATATGTGATGTGAAACTTTCTTGCACCTATACAAAGTAGTTTTCTTGTTTGTTTTACTATCTGGACATCTTTCCTACCTGGACATTTTCTATCTCAAGACACCTCTTCTACACTGTCAGCATGAGGTGCTTCATGGCTGACACATGGATCTGCAGCCTGATGATGGAATGTATCTTGTTCCACCACTTACACATGACTGGTTAACTTGGGGGTGAGGGATTTGCATGAAGAATATGCCCTGTGCTGTAGTTAGACACACGGTAACTTGGAGGCCAGGCTCTTTGCTTTTAATGAGCTATGGAATACTTCTTACTTCAAGTCACTGATGACTTTCAGTTGGTCCCAGAGTGTTGGGTTTTGGGTTGGATTTTTTGTTGTTTTTTGTTGGTGGTGTTGTTGGTTTTTAAATAAAAGCCTGTTACAAGGTTATTTTTCTCTCCTGCCACAGCTGTATCTGAATATTCTCCTCTACTCCAGATTTTTCACTATTACGTTCCAAAAGCAGTCATTCTTAACATTGTTAAAAGTTTTATCTATAAAGGCTGTTTTTACACAGCCTTAACTGCTTGTGCAGTATTTTGGATGCTGCTCAGTTCAGTGATAAGTTTATGACCTGATAACCTGATTTCATACAAAGCTGTTACACCAATTACAAAAATGGTGAACTCTACCACTGGAATTGGAATGACTGGGAAGGCAGACTCCTCTTCAGTAGTTTTGCTCCCAAAACAACTACATTACTTAGCTTTTTTTTTTCATTCTTTTGAGAGATACTTTTGCCGAAGAATTATATTTAAGTAATTACAGAACCATAGAATGGTCTGGGTTGGAATGGACGCCAATGATCATACAGTTCCAATGACACCAGTCTCCAGGTCTGCATCTATAAAAGGTTGCCCAGGGCCCCATTCAACCTGGCCTTGAACACCTCCAGGGATGGGCCATCCACCACCTCTCTGGGCAGTCTGTTCCAGCCCCTCACCACTGTCTCTGTAAAAAACTTCCCTCTAATATCTAATCTAAACCTTCCCTCCTTTAGTTTCAATCCACTCCCCCTTGTCCTGTTATTGTCTGCCCTTTTAAATCCCCTCCTGTTTCTCTGCTCCCTTCAGGAACTGGAAGGCTGCACTGCAGCCTTCTCTTCTCAAGGCTGAACAAGCCCAGTTCCCTCAGCCTTTCTTTGTAGGGGAGGTGCTCCAGCCCTCTAATCATCTTCATGGCCCTCCTCTGAAACCCCTCCAACAGTTCCACATCTTTTTTGTACTGGGGGCCCCAGATCTGGACACAGGACCAGATGGGGCCTCATGAGGGCAGAGTAGGGAAGGACAATCACTTCCCTGTCCCTGCTGGCCACCCCTCTTCTGATGAAGCTCAGGATCCCATTGGCCTTGCGAGCTGCAAGAGCACACTGCTGGCTCATGTTAAGTTTCTCATCCACCAGAACCCCCAGGTCCTTCTCAGCAGGGCTACCCTCAAGAAGCTCTTCTCCCAGTCTGTATCTATGTCTGGGATTCCTCTGGCCCAAGTGCAAGACTGTACACTTTGTTGTGTCGAACCTCATTAGGTTTGCCTGGGCCCACCTTTCCAGCCTGTCCAGATCCCTCTGGATGGCTTCCTTTCCTTCTAATGTGTCAACCATACCACTCAGCTTGGTGTCATGTAAGTTGATTTTATATAGGGTGCATTTATTCCTTTGTTTTCTTCAGGGAGGGTATAGTTGGGTGCTCATGACCTCTACTGCTTGACCTGCACATAAATAAAATTGCCAGCACAAGTCCTGTTTCAGCACAAGAGCAGTGCACAGATACAAGCAGTCATGAGATACAGGGTTACAGAAAGTCAATAAAAACACACTGGAGTAAGCAGAGAAGCCCCTCAAATATTCCATGTCTTCCCACATTGTTTACGTGCCCTGTTTTTTCCTCTGCAATTGTAAATTAAATGTTCAAAGCAATTGTGTTTAATACGAAGGGGCTTCTTTAAGTTGCTCAGGTGACCTCTGAGTGAGCTAATATGATGGAAGAAAACCTGGTCTAGACAGTCATTTTACATCACTGCATACGGTAAATTAGTGGACATGTGGTGAGCAACAGGATATTCATCATGCTAGGTAGCAGATGCTTGTCAGCTTTCCTGGTCCCCTGAGCAGAAAGAAGTAGCCATTTATCCAAGGCAACTACTACCTTGTATACTAGTTAGTAACAAGGCTACTATTTAGTTAACAGCGTAGTTTTAGCTGGCTTTTCATAGCTAATCATAAAATAGTTAAGCAGAGACACTTTTTAGCTGTATCATCACTTGATACATAACTCACTAATGCAGCAGTGGGCAGGCTATTATTTTCTTTAAAAAAAAAATTGCTACCACACCTTCTATACCTCAAACTCCAAATTAAATTTTACTATGCAGCAAAAAACTGGAGAAGAAAGCAATCCAAATTACTCTTTCAATAATTTTGAACTGGAGTTATGAAAATCAAGAGTGTTCCTAAAATATGAAATATCTATGGCTTATATGGACATATTGCAATCCCAATTAGATGCATTACTATACTTGAGCATGTTCATTATATATTAAAGTCACTTCCTGTATTCATTTCACAAATGATCTTTAAAATAGGTATCAATCATGGTGGTGCTTGCTCCTGCAGACTTTGATCCTGGTGAGTTTATCAATTTTGGAGGCAATAATTAGGGAATTTGGCATGTTCTGCAGTAGCGGAAAAACAGCACGAGCAAAGACATGGGAAAATATATACTGAAAGTTTATTAATAAACGTAGTACATCTACAAAACAGCAAAGCAGAAGCAGTTTGGCAGTGTTGATTTTTGTTACACCACAGTGTGGTACTAAAGATAGTGAAGAGAATTCCTCCAGTGCTGGTTTTTAAGTTCTGCACAGGGCAGTATCCATGCCGACTTTTATCCCATCAGCTCTAGTGGATCTCAGGTGCATCTACCAAGAATATCTTGCGAATATCCTAAGGTAGACCTGTTTTCTTACACGTTCCAACATATAAGCAGACTATTTTCCAAGAGATTGTCTCGGCTATTCTCTTTTTAAAAGTCTCATGAAATTAAAGATATATTTATTTGTTAGATTCTGTGTTGCCATCACTTGACATTTCTTGCACAAGTGTCTTATTTGTGTCCTGTGGTCTTACTTTTGTATCCCCTGGTACTACCTGAGTATTGCAGCTTTGTTTAGATTTGAAATGCCTAGCTAAAGCTTGAAAAGATAACCTGCTTGTTCGTTACTCAGAACTTAGGTTAGCTCCAGGTACCAACATTGAATACAGTGGGTTGATCACTTCCTTTGACAGGCTGTTGATGCTGTTTTGATGCACCCCAGGATATGGTTTGACCTCATGGCTGCCAGGGCATGCTATTGGCTCATATTGAGCTGCTGTCAACCGGGACCCCAGATTCCTTTCTGCAGTGCTGCTCTCCCAATCTATCTTGACCCCTCTGCAAGGCCTCCTGTCCCATGAGAGAGTCAACAGCTCCTCCCAGTTTATCATCCGCATTTCTTCCTTAAATTTAAAATAACCTGGCAAAACAGCTCAAAGTAACAAGCTATCTCTTTGGTTCTAAATGTGTAATCCAGTACAGAATATGTTGAGAAAGTATGTATGAATATTTAGATTTCATTTCAAGTGGCCCAAGGGCACTGAGTGGCTTTTGGTTGTCAGTTACAGGTTCTTGGTGATGGGGATGTATCTGGAAATCAACATGGTTTGCACAACTTTCCCCTTTCAGGATCTCTTGATGAACCCGTTTTCTCCATGTTTGCTTATCTTTAAACAGAATTCACACCTGATTCTCAGAATTTTGTTTTTAAACCAGGTGTTGTGCTATAAAAAGTCTCTTGTTCTGCAGCAGCAGAGAAAATCATTAGTTTTAATTAGGATCAAATATGTATTAAGCACTGGTAGATGAATCGAGTGTATTCAGTAATGGAGAAATTGTTTGTGGGTAATGTGCTGTAGTAGTAGCATATGAGGCAATCATGATTGAGTAACTCTGCATGGAGATTTTTTTCCTTGTGGATTGTTTTTCATCTACAGTAGGAGTTTTATTTACGTAGTATGTACTTTTTCCATTGTTCTTAGATACCTGAATCAAAATTTATTTTGAAGACTACCTTGTTAGATTGGCAGATTAAGGCACCTAAGGGAACTACATGTCCTCATACATCCTTCAGTCTCTCTTTTCACCTTCAGTAAATGCAAGTATGGGGAAATTGCTAATTGAGATAATGAGAAATGGGTTTACCCAAGAAGAGCTTGTGTACTACATCTTTAGTGTCCATGTAGTAGTCTGTGATAGTGAACCAAACAAGAAGTATCTGAGAGCCCAGGTAAGAAAACCACTTCTCAGGGAGGGGGTTGAGTCACCATCCCTGGATGTGTTTAAAAAAAGGGTAGATCAGGTACTTAGGGAGATGGTTTAGCATAGGACGGGAACAGTTGGGCCTGATGGTCTTAAAGGTCTTTTCCAACCTTGTGATTCTGTGAAAAGTGAATATTAATTATAATCTAGCCCTTTTGTATTATAGTCTACTGGTTAAATTCTGTCCCTTATTGTTAAGATGTGCTTCCTGATTTACTAAAAATCTGTCACTATTGAGAACAAAGCTTTATTTTCTAAAACTTCAAGATGTGACCTTAAATGCTTATAAAAATCACTGTTGTTTTTCTTACCAAGGTCTGAAACTATCACTCTAGTTCAAAATTGTCTCATTTTCAAGCTAAAATGTTTTATTGTGTCTTTACTGGAGACAGATAGATAAAATCAAGTGCCACGGAACAAGATGGCATGGATAAGACAAATGGCATGGATATGATAAATGGAGGGAATGCTTCAGCCTGCAGCAGTCTGGACTTATTCTTCAGGTCTATAACATTCTCTAGATGGATGCCAAAATTTTACCTATGTTACAAGATCTCAGAAGGAAGCATTGCAATTGATTTTTGTGTTAAATCTTAGTTCTAGAGTAGCTTTTGTATATTTGTAACAGCGAGCAGTGATCTGACTTATTTTTAAAAAGAAAATTCAAGATTAGGGATGACCTTTTCCCAGAAGCATTGCTCAAAGGGAGTTGGTTTCTGTTCTTAGTCTCCAAACCCCAAAGAAATTATCTTTGCAAACTAATGAAGATAAAATTAAGCATTGCAGCCTGCAGCACCCTCTTCAAAGCTTTAAATGTTAATGGAAGGGTTGGAACATTGGCCAACTATTTTCTGCCTATATTTTCCCAATGGTGCTTAGTATACTATGGAAGCTATAGAAAGCAGTTGTTTCTGTACCTCTAAAATTGTTGAGAAACGATGAAAGGAGAAAGCTGTTTGAGAGCGACCTGATGGCTGTGAGTGCAGCCTGTCGATGGCATTTCGGTTTCAATCTCTTAATCATCTTTGAGAAGCTGATGGGATAGTTTCATCCCTGCTAGTAAGGTGCCGAGTTCTAAAACTAGAGGATCCATTCATGAAATAGACTGAAGTGATAGCTGTTAATATCTTCTTTGGGTAGCATTTATGTTTGTCAACAACCCATACCAATTAGAGCTTGTGATCCCAAAAGCAGCTCCATTCAGCATTTCAGTAGCAGGTGAGAAGAGGACAGGTTTTCAGGTTTAATAAGGGCACTGTAATCTAAATGCTGTCTTTGGATGGATCAATGCATGCAAACCCTTAGACATTTTCTCACTGGTTACATGCTTTGTGTGATCTTTCTGTGACAGCAGCCCAGTTGTTTGCATTCAGATGCCCCAAATGCACCTAATGTAGTAACTACTTTAGCATGAGGACAAGCACAAGGTGTCTGTAAGCAAGTCAGAATAACAGCACCTGGCAGCATTAAGCTGCTGAGGATTCTTTATGTTAACTAGATGTTTCCAGATGGTGAAGAAACCCCAACCCAAGTTTTTGTGTAGTGCTTTTCATCCTGTTGAGTCAGATTGCTGAGTGTTTTCCAGTTAATTGTCTTAACTTTCCCCTAGTGCACTCACCCAGTAAGATCTCCCCAGAACAAAACCAGGTCAAATAAGGTAATTGCTAAAGAAAAAATGGGTGTGGGAAAAATTGTGCGGCTGTTGGGGGAAAGGTATTTCCAAAAAGTGTTTTGTCACAGAATGGGAATGTTTTTATTAGGCGTAGAGATTTGTGTGTGGAAATTGTCATTGTATCTGTATCTGGGGGTAGTATTTAGGTAATACAGACCAGCAGTCACTTAGAAGCTTGCCTCCTCTTCCAAGCTTCAGCAAATATTTCATGGTTCCCAGTGTCATACTCAAGATTTTCCTTTTTTTTTTTT